>RXID01021432.1:85277-251559 GCA_005019695.1 Trichopus zeylanicus subsp. travancoricus | reverse complement strand
CTACTAATGCAACTGCCGCTACTACTACAATGGCTGCTACTAGTACAAGTACTTCCACCACTACTACAATGGCTACTACTAGTACAACTACTTCCACCGCCACCGCCACCACTACTACTACTGCTACTATTTCTAGTGCTACTATTACTACTACTACTCCTACCCCTACAACTCCTATTACTACTACTAATAGTAGTAGTCGTAAAACTACTTCAACTGCTAGTAGTAGTACTACAACTACCTGATCCGTACAACTACCTGCTCCAACTCCAACTCTCACTGCTACTACTACTCCTCCGCTTAGTACTACAACAACTACTACTATTACAATGACTAACCCTACTCCAACTCCTACAACAAGTCCAACTAATACTATTGCTACTACTACTGTAAGTGCTACTAATACTTCTACTGCTACTACTGCTACTGGTGGTGGTGGTACTTCTACAAATGCTACTTCTACTACTCCTACTACTAATACTACTATTACAAGTACTTCGACTACAACAAGAACAACAACTACTACCACAAATCCTATTACAGCTCCGACTCCCACTCCTACACCTACTATTACTCCTACTACTACCACTACTACCACTACAACAACCACTACTACAATTGTAACTATGTTGCTACTCCTACTATTAATACTAGTTCTCCTCCAACTATTACTACTACTAACAATCCGACAACTTCCACTACTACTACACCTACTATGGCTATTACTACTACACTTGCTACAACTACTACTACACCTACTACGGCTATTTCTACTACACTTGCTACAACTACTACTACACCCACTACGGCTATTACTACTACACTTGCTACAACTACTACTACACCTACGACTACTGCTAATACTACTACTACTCCTAATATTCCTACAAATTCTACATCTACCTACTACTCCTAACACACATGCAACTTCCCCAACTATAACTCCTACTAGTAGTAGAGTAGTAGTAGCATTCATAGTTGTAGTAGTAGAGCATCAAAAGTATTAGTAGTAGTAGTAGTAGTGGTGGTGGTGGTGGTGGTAGTAGTGTAAAGTAGTAGTCATAGTAGCAGCAGCAGTAGTAGTTGTAATGGGAGTAGCAGCATTGGTTGTAGTAGTACTAGGAGAGTTAGGAGTAACAGTAGTAGTAGGAGTTAGAGTAGTAGTTAAAATAGTAGTTGTTGTAAAAGTAGTAGTAGCAGCAGTTGTAGTAGGAGCATTAGGATTGGTAGTAGTAGTGGTATTAGTTGCAGTAGCAGTTGTAGTATGGGTAGAAGTAGCAGTAATGGTGGTATTAGTACTAGTAGCAGAAGTAGTAGTACTAGTAGTAGTAGGATTTGGGGTGGGAGTAGTAGTAGGATTAATAGTAGTTGTTGTAGTGGTAGTTATAGTAATAGTAGTATGACTATTAGTACTAGTAGCAGTAGAAGTAGTAGTAGTAGTAATAATAATAATTGGAGTAATAGTTGTTGGAGTTGGGGTAGGTAGTGGTAGTAGGAATAGTAGTAGTAATGGGAGTTGTAGTATAAGTAGGAATAGCAGCAGTAGTAGTAGTAGTAGGAGTAGGAGCTGAAATAGTTATTGTTGTTGTAGTAGTAGTAGTAGTTATGGAAGGAGAAGTAGTAGTAGCAGCTGTATAGGTAGTAGAAACAACAGTAGTAGCAGAAATAGTAGTAGTAGTTATTGTAGTAGTAGTACTAGTAGTGGTGGTAGTAATAGGAGTCGAAGTAGTAGTAGTAGTAGTAACAGTGGTAGTAGTAGTAGTCGTAGTAATAGTAGTACAAGCAGTAGTAGTAGTTGCAATAGGGGTGGGAGTTGGAATAGGGATAGTAGTAGGCGTAATTGTTGTAGTAGTTACAATAGTAGTAGTAGTGGTAGTATTAAGAGGAGTAGTGGTAGTAGTAATAGTAGTAATAGTTATGGCATCAGATGTTGTCGTAGTGCTATTGTTAGTTGTAGTAGTCGTAGTAGTAGGAGTTGGAGTAAGAGTAGTGGTAGAAGTAGTAGTATTTGTAGTTATAGAAGTAGTAGCAATAGTTGGAGTAACAACAGTAGTTCTAGTAGCAGGAGTAGGAGTTGGAGTATGAGTAGTAGCAGAAGTTGTAGTATTAGTGGTTGCAGCAGTAGTAGTAGTATTAGTAGTAATAGAAAATGTAGTAGTAGTAGTAGTAGTAGTAGTAGTTTGATTAGTATTAGTAGTATTAGGAGTAGTAATAGTAGGAGTAGCAGTAGTAGTAGTTGGAGTTGTAGACATAATAGTAGTTGTGGTTGCAATAGATGGAGTAGGAGTAGTTATAGCAGTAGTAGGAGCAAAAGTAGTAGTAGTAGTAGCAGGATCTGGAGTAGGAGTAGTAGTAGTTTTAGTAATAGTGACATTAATAGTATTAGTACTAGTCATAGTAGTAGTAGTCGTAGTAGTAGTAGTAGTAGTAGTAGTAGTAGTATTACGAGTAGTAGGAGTAGGCGGCAGTTGTAGTAGGAGTAGTAGTAGTTAGAGTGGTGGTAATGGTAGTAGTAGTAGGAGTAGTAGTGCAATAGGAATTGGAGTAGGAGTAGTAGGAGGAGGAAAAGTTATAGTAGTTATAGTAGTTGGAAGTAGTAGTAGTAGCAGTGGTTGTGTTGTTGTACTAGTAGTACTAGTGGCAGTTGTAGCAGCAGTAGTAGTAGGAGCAGTAGTAGCAGTTGTGGCTGTAGTAGTAGTAGTAGTAGTAATAGTTGTAATAGGAGGAGGAGTAGTAGTAGTACTAGTAGAAGTAGTAGTAGTATTTGTAGTAGTAATAGTAGTAGTAGGAGTTTGAGTAAAAGTTGTAGTAGAAGTAGTAATAGTAGTAGTTATAGTTGTACTAGTAGTACTAGTAGAAGGAGTTGGGGTAGTAGTAGTAGTAGTAGGAGTAAGATTAGTGGTAGTAGTAGTAGGAGTAATAGTAGGAGTTGGAGTAGTGGTAGAAGTAGTTGTAGTAGTAGTAGGAGCAGCTGCAGTAGCAACAGATGCAACAGTAGTTGTGGTAGGAGTAGAAGTAGTATTTGTGGGAGTAGGGGCGAGAATAGTTGTAGTAGTAGTATTAGTAGTTGTAGTTGTTGTTGTAGTAGGAGGAGGAGGAGGAGGAGGAGTAGTGGTTGCAGTTGTACTAGTAGTAGAAGTAGTAGTAGTAGCAACCGTAACAATAGTTGTTGTATTAGAGTAGTGGTGGTAGTAGTAGCTGTAGCAGTAGCGGAAGGAGTTATAGTAGTAGTAGTAGTAATAGTACTAGTAGGTGTAGTAGTTGTAGTTGTTGCAGTAGCAGTAGTAGTAGGAGTAATAGTTGTAGTTGTAGTAGTAGTAATTCTCATTGTTGTTATAATAGTAGTATTAGAAGCAATAGTTGCAATAGTTGCAGCAGCCGCAGTAGTACGAGTTGGAGTTGTAGTAGTAGCAATAGTAGTAATATTAGTACTAGTAATTTTAGTAGTAGTGGTAGTAGTTGTAGGAGTAGTAGGAATTGTAGTAGTCGTAATGTTAGTAGTAGTGGTAATGGTAGTAGTAGTAGTACTAATGGTAATAGTAGTAGTAGTAGTAGTAGTAATAGTATTAATAGTAGTCGTAGTCAGAGTAGCAGCAACAGTAGTCGTAGAAATAGTTGTAGATGTATTAGTATTAGTAGTCATAGCAGTAGTAGAAGTAGAAGAGTAGTAGTAGTAGCAGTAGTAGTAGTAGTAGCTGTAGTAGCTGAAGTAGTAGTATTGGTATTCGTAGTAGTAGTGGCAGTAGTAGTAGTAGTAGCTGTAGTAGCTGAAGTAGTAGTATTGGTATTCATAGTAGTAGTAGCAACAGTCGCAATTATAGTAGTAGCAATAGCAGCAACGACAACAATAGTAGGAGTAGTAGTACTGGTAGTAGTGATAGGAGAAGTAGTACTAAGACTAGTAGTAGTAGTAGCAGTATTGGTCATAGTAGTAGGTGTAGCAGTAGAAGTAGCCGCAATACTAGCAATAGTAGCAGTAGCAGAAATTGTAGTAGCAACAACAACAATAACAGTAGTAATAATACTAGCAGCAGTAGTAGTAATGGTAGTAGGAATATGAGTAGTGGCAATAGTAGTAGCAGGGGTAGGAGTAGTAGTAGTTGTAGCACAAGTAGGAGTAGGATTAGTAGTAATGTTTCTACTACCACTATATTACTACTACTACTGCTACTACTACTGCATCATAACTACTACTACAACAACAACAACAACTACCACTCCTACTGCTACTCGTACTATTATCACTACTACTATAACAACTACTCTGAATGATACTACTACTCCTACTACTACTACTATTACTACTACTACTACAGCTGGAACTACTATTTCTACTACTACTGCTATTACTATTGTTGTTGCTGCTACTACTAGTACGCTACGACTACAACAACTACTACTACCACTGCCACTACTCCAACAACTACTACAATTACTACTATTAACACTACTACTACATCAACTACTACTACTACAACTATTACTATTGCTACTACTGCTACTATTGTTACTATTACTACTACTATTGCTACTATTGCTACTATTTCTACTATTGCTACTGCTACTATTACTACCACTAATATTATTAATACGACTTGTACTACTGTTACTACTGCTACCACTATTCTTACGTCTACTACTGCTACTACTAGTACTTCTGCTACTATTGTCGCTACAACTACTACTACTTCTACAACTGCTACTGCAGCTACTCGAACTACTACTTCTACAATTACTACTACTACCTCGACTACCACTACTACCAGTACTACTACCGTTTTACTTCTACTATCGCTACAACTGCTACTACTACTATGAGTAATAGTCCTACTACTACTACTACTTCTACTACTAATATTACTATGACTACAATTACTACTACTACTACTACTACAACTACAACTACTATTACTATGACTACTACTACAACTACTACTCCTGCTGCTTCTATTAGTACTACTAGTACAACAACAACAACAACCACTACTACTACTACTACAACCACTACCACTACCACTGTTGTTGCTACTACTACTACTACAACCACTACCACTACTGCCACTACTACTACTACCACCACAACCACTACCGCCACTGCTACTACTACTACAACTACTATTAGTACTCCGACTATTACTAGTACTCGTACTACTACTCCTACTACTATTCCTCCTCGTAGCTGTATTACTTCTACTACTACTACTACTGCAACTACAACTACTGTTACTACTACTGCGACTACTTATGCTACTGCTACTACTAGTATTACCACTACAACTTCTGCTACTACTATTGCAACTACTGCTACATCTATAACAAATACTACTAGTACAACAACAATAACTACTACTACTACCACTACTACAACCGCTCCAACTACCACTCTTAGATTTGCTACTGCTACTGCTACTGCTACTTCTGCAACTACTATAGCTACTTCTGCTACTACTAGTGCTGCCACTACAACTCATGGTAATACTACTACTACTACGGCTGTACTACTACTTGTACTACTACTAATAGTACAACAACTACTAGTACTACTGCCACTACTATTGCTAGTACTACTACTACTCTTACTACTGCTACTACGACAACTACTTTTGTTAATACAACAGCTGCTACTCCTAGTAATACTACTGCTGCAACTATTAGTAATACTAATCGTACTACTCCTCCTCCTCCTACTACTACTACTACTCCTCCTCCTACTGCTACTACTAATATTGCCACTGTTGCTCTAACTACTACTACCACCGCTGCTGCTACTATTACTACTACTACTACTAGTGCTGCTACTGATGCTGCTGCTACTACTACTACTATAGCTACTGCTACAACTTCTACTATGACTATTACAACTACAGCTGTTGCTACTACTACTACTACAGCTACTACTACTACTACTATGACTACTATTATTATTACTACTACTACTACTACTACCACTATTATTACAACACTACTCTAACTACTACTGCTGTTGTTGCAACTATCGCTGTACAACTGCTCTACTGTAGCTACCACTACTATTACTATTGCTACTAATATTGCTTTTATTACTACTATTATTGCAACAACTACTATGTTATTACTACTGTTGCTGCAGCTACTACTACTACTTCTACTACTACTAGCATTGCTACTGTTACTATTACAACTACTACTATTGCAGCTACTACTACTACTACTATTACCGCTAACTGCTAATACTACTACTG
Source organism: Trichopus zeylanicus subsp. travancoricus (assembly GCA_005019695.1). NCBI lineage: Eukaryota > Viridiplantae > Streptophyta > Magnoliopsida > Dioscoreales > Dioscoreaceae > Trichopus > Trichopus zeylanicus. The sequence continues at coordinate 245,338 of RXID01021432.1, read as the reverse complement.
TTGTTGCATATGCTACTATTGTTGCAACCGCTACAACTACTACTATACTTACTTCTCCTACTACTATACCTACATATCCTCCTATTGCTGAAACTGCTACTATTGGTACTACTTCTGCTGGTACTACTACTTCTTGTACTACTACAACTGCCACTACCACTACTACGACTACTGTTATTATTTATGTTGCTAATTTTGCTGATACTACTACTTCTACTACTACTACTACTACAACTACTACCACTACTACTACAACAACTATTGCTACTACTGCTACTGGTGCTATTTCAACTACCACTCCTATTACGGCTACTAATACTACTACTACTACTACTAATACTATTACTACAGCTACTATTATTGCAACTACTAATGCGATTACTACTACGACTACTACAAAAACTACAACTACTGCTACTACTACTACCACTACTACTACTAACATTATTACTACTACTACAACTACTGCTGCTTCTGCTACTACTGCTCCTACTACTATTGATGCTACTACTACCACTACTACACCTAATACTACTACAGCTTCTACTATTTCTGCTGCTACTTCAAATGGAACACCTACTACAACTACTACTACTCCTACAACTCCTATTATTATTACTACTACTACTGCTGCTACTACTACGATTCCTACTACTAAACCTACTCCTCCTCCTCCTACTACTATTACTACTTCAACTACTGCTACTACCACTACTGTTGCTACTACTGCTACTACAATTGCTACTGCTACTACTATTACTACTACTAGCACTACTGCTACTGCTGCTTCTACTACTACAACTAGAACTACAGCTACAACTACTTCGACTACTACTATTACTACTACTACTACTACTACTTCTACTACTACTGCTGCTGTTGCTATTGCTGCTACTGCTACTACTACAACTATTACTACTACGACTCTTATTACTACTATTACAACTACTACAACTACTACTACCACTACCACTATTACTACTACTACTATAACTACTATTACAACTTCTACTCCAACTACTTCTATTATTACTACTACTCAACTATTACTTTTATTCCTACTACTACTACTGTTACTAACAATACTACTACTACGACTTCTGCTACTACTCCAAATACTACCACTATACTTCTACTCCTACTACTACTCCTACTGCTGCTGCGACTACTACTACTACTACTACCCCAACTACTAAAACAACAACAACAACTACTACTACTACAACTACTATTACTACTACTACTCCTATTACTACTACTATTGCTACTACTATTAATACCAGCACTACTATTACTTCTGCTACTACTACCACCACCACGACTACTACTACTATTACTACTACTCCTTCTACTATTAGTTATACTACTAGTAGTACTACTACTATTACTACTACTACTACAGCTACTTCTACTGCTACTGCTACTACTACTCCGACTTCTACTTCCACTACTCCGACTAGTACTACTACTACTACAACAACAACAACAACTAGTACTACAGCTGCTTCTGCTACTACAATTGCTACTCTCTTCTATTGCTACCGTTATGAAAACTACTACTACTACTACTACTGTTGCTACTACTACAACTCCCGCTATCCCACTACTACAAGGACAACAACTACTACTACTGCAACTACTAGTACTGCTACTACTACTAGTACCTCTACTACTTCTAATACTACAATTGCTACTACTACTACTATTACTACTTCTATTCTTGCAACTACTACTACCACCACCACCACCACCACCACCACTACTACTACTATTACAACTTCTAATGCAACTTCTTCTATTACTACTGCTACTCAACTTTACTGCAATTACAATTACTGCTACTACTACAACAGCTACTACTGCTGCACCTTCTAATATGACTCCTGTTGCTACTCCTAATAATACCACTACTACTTCTACTCCTTGTACTACTCCTACTACTACTGCTACTACTACTACTGCTATTACTACTACTACTACAACAACAATAACAACTACTACTACAAATACTACTATTACTACTACTACTATTGCAACTACTATTGCTGCTACTACTAATACCAATACTACTATTACTTGTACTACTACTACCACTACTACAACTACTACTACTCTAACTACCACTACTGCTACTATTAGTTCTACTACTACTTCTACAACTAATACTATTACTACTGCCACTGCTACTCCTATTACTACTCCGAATTCTACAACCACTATTGCTACAACTACTGCTACTACTATTACTATTGCTACTACTACTATAACAACAACAACTGCTACTACAGAAGTTGTTGTTGCTACTACTAAAGCTACTGCTACTTCTACAACTGTGACTCCTTCTATTGCTACCATTATGACACTACTGCTACTACTACTGCGGCTACGACTGCTGCTGTTACCACTAGTACTACTACGTCTACCACTACTTCTGCTACAACTACAACTATCCCACTACTACAACAACAACTACTACTATTACTGTAACTACTACTACTGCAACTATTAGAACTACAACTACTGCAACTACTAGTACTACAACTACTACGACTACTACTACCACTAGTACTACAACTACTACTATGACTACTACTACTACTGCTACTACCTGGACAACTATTATTGCTTCTACTACTACTACTACCTCTACAACAACAACTACTGCTACTACTGCTACAACTACACTACTGCCACACTACTGTTACAACTACTACTGTTGCTACTACTACTACTACTACTACTACTACTACAACTACTAATGCTATAACTAGAACTACTACTAATACTACTCCGAATACCACAACTAATACTCCCACTGCTACAACTACTACTACTACAACAACAATAACAACAACGATTGGCACCACTACTATCTCTACTACAGCAACTACTACTACAACTAATACTTCTAACACAACAACAACTACTACTACTACAACTACTTCTACTCGTACAGCAACAACAACAATAACTACTACTACTACTACTACTCTAGCTCCTCCTCCACCTACTTGTACTACCACTACTACTATTAGTACTACCACATTTGCTACAACTACGACTACTACCACTACCACTACTGCTGCTGCTGCTGCTGTTGCTGCTACTACTACTACTACTACTAAAACAACAGCTACTACTACGACTCCTATTATAGCTACTACTTCTGCTGCTGTTGTTGCTACTACTACTACTGCTGCTGCTGTTACTACTACTGCTACTACTACTATGACTACGTTTGCTACTACTGCTACTACTTCTACTACCACTACTCTTGCTACTACTCCTATTATGATTACTACTACTACTACTACTTCTACTTCTACTAGTACAACAACTACTACTACTTCTACCGCTATTACCACCACTACTACTACTACCCCTATTACCACTACTACTACTACAACAACAACTACTACTACCACTACTACAACTACTTCTACTCTGCTACTACTGTTGCTACTGCTAATACTACTACTACTACTGCGACTTCTACTAATACAACAATTACGACTACTACTACAACTATTACTATGACTACTACCGTTGCTAATGGTACTGCTACTACTAATGCTACAACTAATCATTTTACTACTAGTACTAATGCTACCACTGCTACTACTGTTGCTACTACTCCTACTACTACTACAACTATTACTACCTCTACTAATACTACTTTAGCTGCTATTACAACACTACTACTACAACTACTACTACTAGCACTACAACTACTTCAACAATTACTACAATTACTACAACAAATACTATATTACTACTACTACTACCGCTATAACTACTACTGCCACAATTACTACTACTACTACGTCTACTACTGCTGCTACTGCTAATGCTACTACTAGTCTAATTACTTCTACTACTACTGCAACTACTTCTACCACTACTACTACTGCTACTATTACGACTACTACCACTACTACTGCAACTACAATCTCTACTACTATTATCACTAGTACTACAACTACTAGTACTACTACTTAAACTGCAACAAATACTTCCACTACGGCTGATACTGCTACTACAACTGCTACTACGACTCATATAGCTACTACTATTGCTACTATTACTGCTCCTACTACTACTATTACTACTACTGCTACTTATAGTACTACTGCTGCTACTAATACTACTACTACTACAACTACTGAGACTTTTACTACTTCTATTACTGCGGCTGCTTCCCCTACCACTACTACTATTGAGACTGCTACTACTACTACAATTGCTTCTGCTAGTACTACTACAACAACTACTACTACTTTACAACTACTTTGGCCACTACTACTGTCGCTACTACCTCGACTACTACTTCTGCAACTACTGCTACTACTGCTACTACTACAACAACAACAACAACAACTTCTACTACTACTGCTATTATTACTACTACTACTACTAATAACAATAGTACTACTACTTCTACTAGTACAAATACTACTATTACAACTACTGCCACTACCCATATGACTACTACTGATAGTACTACATCAACTGTTACTACTACCACTTCTACCACTTCTACTACTACTCCTCCTCCTAATGGTACTACTATAGCTACTACTAGTATTGCTCCTCCTCCTCCTACTCCTGCTATTACTACTACTACTACTACTAGTACTACTACATCTACTATTACTACTACTACGAGCGCGACTACTACTACTTTTACTCCTGCTACTACTACAACTGCTGCTACTGCAATATGTACTACTACTTCTACTTCTCCTGTTACTGCCACTACTTCTGCTAGGACTACCACTACTACTACCGCTGCAACAACCATTGTCAATACTACTACTGCAACTACTACGACTACAACAACAACAACTACTACTCCTACTACTACTGCTACAACAAAAATAACTACTGGCACTACTACTATCTCTACTACAGCAACTACTACTATAAGTAATACTTCTAATACTACAACTGCTGCTGCAATTACTACTATAACTTTTACTCCTACAGCTACTACTAATACTCCTACTCCTACTACTACGCCTACTACTACTACGACTACTACTACTATTGCTCCTCCTCCACCTACTACTACTACAACTACTAATATTAGTGCTACAACATCTACTACAACTACAGCTACTACCACTACCACTACTACTGCTGCTGCTGCTGTTGCTGGTACTACTACTACAACTAAAACTACTACTACTACTGCTGCTGCTATTACTACTACTACTACTACTACTACTTCTACTACTACTACTAATATGATTACTACTACTACTACTACTTCTACTCCTACTAGTACAACAACTACTACTGGTACTACCACTATTACCACCACTTTTACTGCTACCCCTATTACCACTACTACTACTACTATGACTACTACTACTTCTACTCTGCTACTACTGTTGCTTCTGCTAATACTACTAGTACTACTACTACTACTTCTACTACCACAACAATTACCACTACTACTACTATTATTACTACGACTGCTACTGCTACTGCTACTACTAATGCTACACCTAATCGTTTTACTACTAGTATGAATGCTACCTCTGCTACTGCTGCTACTACTACTTCTACTACTACTACTACTACTATTACTACATCTACTAATACTACTGTAGCTACTATTACAACACTACTACTACAACTAGTACTACCAGCACTAGAACTACTTCAACAACTACTACTATTACTACTACTACCACCACCACCATAACAACTTCTGCCACAATTACTACTACTACAATGTCAACTATTGCTGCTACTAGTATTGCTACTACTAGTCCAATTACTTCTACTACTACACCAACAACTACTACCACTACTACTAATGCTACTATTCTACTACAACTTCTGCAATGACTACTACCACTACTACTGCAACTACAATCACTACAACTATTACTACTAGTACTACAACTACTAGTACTACTACTTATACCGCAACAAATACTGCCATTGTGGCTGGTACTGCTACTACAATTACTACTACTACTCATACAACTACTACTATTGCTACTATTACTGCTCCTACTACTACTATTACTACTACTGCTACTACTAGTACTATTGTTGTTACTAATACTACTACTACTACTACTATTGAGACTTCTACTACTTCTATTACGGTGGCTACTGCTACTACCACTACTACTATTGAGACTACTACTACTACTACTGCTTCTACTAGTACCACTTCTGCAACTACTAGTAGTACTACGTATAATGTAACAAATATTGCCACTATGGCTGATACTGCTACGACAACTACTACTACTACTCATACAGCTACTACTATTGCTACTATTACTACTCCTACTACTACTATTACTACTACTGCTGCTACTAGTACTGTTGTTGCTTCTAATACTACTACTACTACTACTACTCAGACTTCTACTACATCTACTACTGCGGCTGTTGCTACTACCACTACTACTATTGAGACGGCTACTACTACTACTGCAAAAACTACTACTGCTATAACTATTGTGACCACTACTACTATTGCGACTACCTATATCGCTACTTCTGCAACTAGTAATGCTACTACTAGAACAACAACAACAACAACTACTACTACTACTACTACTACTATTACTACTATTACTACTATTACTACTATTACTACTACTACTACTACTTCTAATAACAGTACTACTACTACTTCTACTAGTACAAATACTACTATTACAGCTACTGCTACTAACCATACGACTACCATTGATACCACAACATCAACTGCTACTACTACTACTACTACCACTGCAACTACTACTACTACTCCTTCCACTACTACTACATCTACTACTAGTACTGCTCCTCCTTCTCCCCCTCCCCCTGCTATTACTACTACTACTACTACTACTAGTACTACTACATCTACTACTACTACTGCGAGCGCTACTACTAATACTACTTCTACTCCTGCTACAACTAGCACTACTGTTACTACAACATGTGCTACTACATCAACTTCTCCTGTTACTGCCACTACTTCTACTACTACTACCACTACTACTACTACTGCAACTACTACTGTCACTACTACTACTGCAAATGCTACGACTATAACAACACCAACTAATACTACTACTCCTGCAACTACTACTACTATAATTATGACTAATACTACTTCTACTGCGACTACTACAACTACCACTACTACGACAACTGCTACTATTACTGCTTCTACTACCATTGTACTACTACACAACAACTACAAGTACTACTATTACTACCACTACTACTATTATCACTACTATTGCCAGTATTACTACTACTAGTAGTACTACTACTAGGAGTACTACCACTACGAGTACTACCACTACTACTACAACAGGCACTACTTGTATTACTACTACTACTACGACTACTACGACTACTACTACTACTACTACTACTACTACTACTACTACTACTACTACTATTACTACTACAACTGCTACTACGACTACTTCAGCTACTAGTACCACTACCACTACTACTACTACTTCTACCGTTACTACTAATACTTCAACTACAATGACTACAACAACAACGATAACTACTACTACTTCTACTGCCACAACTAAAACCACCACCACTACTACTATTACAACTGCCCCAACCTCTTCTACTACTACTACTGCTACTAATACTATAGTACTACTGCACTACTACAACAACTACTACTATTGCTACAAATACTGCTCCATTTACTACTACTATTGCTACTACTAGTACTACTACTACTATTACTACTCCTACTACTACACTACTACTACTACTATTGCTACTACTACTACTTCTGCTACTAAAAATACATCATTACTATTACTACTACTACTACTACTACTACAACCACTACAGCTACTGTTACTGCTGCTGCTACTTCTACTACTACTCCTCCTCCTATAGCTACTACTACTACTACTCCTACTACTACTACTACTTCTACTACTACTACTACTACTATTACTACTACTTCCATTGCTGCTACTACTACTACTAGTACTAGTACAACTACTACTATTACTATACTACTGCAACAACTACTACTATTAGCATTGCTACTACTCCAACCACTACTACTACTATTACTACTATTACTACCACTACTACTCCTTCTTCTTCTACTACTACTACTACTACTACTACTACTACTACTACTACTACTACTACTACTACTACTACTTCTTCCACTACTACTACTACTACTGCTAGTACTAATGCTAGTACTACTAGTATTGGACTACTGCAACAACAACAACAACAACAACTATTACTACTACTACTACTACTACTACTTCCACTACTGCTAATGCTACTATTAGTACTACTACTAACTACTACTAGTACTGCACTACTGCAACAACAACTACTACTAGCATTGCTACTACTCCAACCACTACTACTACTACTACTGTTACTACTACTACTACTATTACTACCACTACTACTCCATCTATTACTACTACTACTACTACTACTACTACTACTACTACTACTACTACTACTACTACTACTACTACCTCGAGTACTGCTACTACTACTACTAGTACTAGTACTACTAGTACTACACTACTGCAATAGCTACCAATAGTAGCATTACTACTACTCCAACAACAACTACTACTACTACTTCAACAAGTACTACTATTGCAACTTCTTTTGCTACTAGTTCTACATCCCCTACTACTTTGGCTACTGCTACAACTACTACTACTCATACTACTACTACTAATACTACAACTACAACAAACACTACTTCTACTACTGTTACTACCAATACCCCAACTTGTACTATTCCTGTTATTACACCTAATCCATTCCCTACTACTAGTACTATGACCTTTGCTGCAACTACTGCTACTGCTACTATCACTGCTACTACAACAACTACTACTATTGCTGCTACTACTACTATTACTACTACTACTACCACCACAACAACTACTACTAGTATTGCTACTACTACTACTGCTACCACTATTACTACTACTACTCATAGTGCCACCACTTCAACAATAATTACTGCTGCTCGTGCTACTACTATTGCTACTACTGCTACTCCTACTACTGTTACTACTTCTACTACTATTACCACTACTACTACTACGACTATTGCTACAACTGCTGTTGTAGCAACAGCCACAACTACTACTACTACTTTTGCTTCAGCTTCCAACACTACTACTACTGCAACTGCTACCACTGCTGCTGCTATTATCGCTACTAGTACTACTAGTTCCACTATTACTACAACTACCACTAGTAGTACCACTAGTACTACTATAGCTACAACTATTACTACAAGTACTACTAGTACTACCAATACTACCACTACTACTGCTACTACTACTACTACTTCCGCCAGCACTACGACTACTACTACGACTACTACTACCACTACTACTACCACTCCTACTACTTATGCTTCAACTACTGCTACTGCTACTACTACAACAACTACCACTACTATTATTATTACTACTACTACTACTACTACTACTACTATTGCAACTACTACTGTGACTACTACTACTACTACCACCATCACCACAACAACTATTATTACTATTACGATTGTCGCTGCTACAAGTACAGTGACGACTACTACTTTTCCTACTACTATTACTACTGTGACTTCTTCTGTTACTATTACTACTGCTACTCCTACTAATACTACTACTGCCACTACTACTGCGCTACTACTAGTATTGCTACAAATATCACCACGACTACTAGTACTACTACTACAACTATTACTTCTACTACTACTTCTGCTACTACATCTACGATGCTACTACTACTACTTCTGTTACAACTGCTAAAACAACAACCACAACTACAACTACCGCTATTATTAATACAACTACCACTACTATTACTGTTGTTGCTACTACTACAACAAGTACTACCGATGCTGCTCCAACTACTACTACTACCACGGCTACTACTACTTCTACTGTTGCTGCTACTACTACAATAACTAATACTTTTGCCACTATTGCTACTACTACTATTTCTCCAACAACTACTTCTTCTTCTACTACTACTACTGCTGCTGCTACTCCTACTAAGACTACTACTGCTACTGTTACTACTATTACTACTATTATTTCTACTACAACTACTACTACTGTTGTTGCAGATGCTGCTACTACTAATACTACTACTACAACTACTATTGTTCCTACCATTACTAGCATTACTACTGTCGCTATGGCTGCGGTTGTCGCTACTACTACTGTTACTACTACTTCTACAACTAATGCCGCTTGTACTACCATTACTATTACTACTACTAATATTGCCACTAATACTACTTCTTATAATGCTGCTACTACTACTGTTGTTGCTGCTGCTACTACTACTGCTGTTGCTATTACCGCAACTGCTAATACTATAGAGTTGCAGCTACTACTATTGTTGCTACCGCTACTCCTACTGCTATACCGACTTCTTCGCCTACTACTATACCTACTTCTTCTACAACTGCTACTGCTACTGCTACTGCTACTGCTGCTGCTGCTACTACTACTACTATTACTACTACTACTTACTACGACTACCACCACCACCACCATCACCACAACAACAACTACTGCTACTACTACTACTAGTGCAATTTCTACTACTACCCCTATTACTGCTGCAACTACTACTATTATTACCAATATAGCTACTACTACCACTACTACTAATATTACTACTACTACTAGTACGACAACTACAACAACTATTACTACTACCACTACTACTACTACTTCTGCTGCTACTACTACTTCTACCACCACGACTACTACTACTATTAGTACTACTACTAAAACTACTACTAATGCTACTACCACAGCTACTATTACTTCTGCTACTACTACTACTACTACTCCTACTACAACTACTACTTCCAGTATTACTGCTACTACTGCTACTTCTACTATTACTACTACTCCTCCTACTACTACTCCTAATACTACTACTTCTACTCCTACTACAACAACTACTACTGCTATTGCTACTGCTACTACTACTACAACAACTACTGTTGCTGTTGTTGCTACTTCGACTACTTTTGCTGCTACTACCCATGCTACTGCTACTACTACTACTAGTACATCTCCGATGACTAAAACAACTACTGCTAGTACTACTACCACTACTACTACTTCTCTTAATACTATTACTACTACTACTCCCTCTTCTACTACTACAGTTGCGACTACTAGTACTAGTATTACTACTACAACTACTACAACTCCTCCTACTACTACTGCTACTACTACCACTTTTTTCACTTCTACTACTACTACTGCTACTACTACTACCACTACTGCTGCTACAACAACTTCAATTACTACGACCACGACTGCTGTTACTACTACTGCTATAGCTGCTACTATTTCAACTACTACTTCTGCTACTACAACAACAACGAGTATTACAACTACTACTATTTCTCCTACTACCACTGCTATTATGACTACTACCATTACTTCGCCTACTGTTGCAACTGCTCCTACTACTACTACTACAACAACTGCTATTACTGCTGCTACTACAGCTACTACTGCCACTACTACTACTACTGTTGCTACTACTATTGCTACCACTACTACTACTATTACTATTGCTACTTGTATTGCTATGACTACTACAACTACTACAACTGTAACTGCCACTACTACAACGACTGCCACAACAGCTACTACTACTGCTACTGCAAATACAACTACTTCTTCAACTACTACTAAAACAACAACAACTACTACCGCCACTATAGCTACTTCCATTACCGCTACAACTACTCCTACTACCACAGCTTTTACTATGAGAACTTCTACTATTGCTACTACTACTATAACTATTACTACTACAACAACCGCTAATGTGACTACCTCTACTAGTATTAATATTATTGCCACTAATACTAGAGTTACTACTACGACTACTACTACAAGTACAATTGCTGCTTACTAATCATGCTAAAACTCCTACCACTACTAGTGCTACTACTTCTACTACTACTACTCCTACTCCTTTTAATATTACTACTACTAGTTCTACTATTACTACTACTACTACTACTATTACAACTCCTAATATATCTACTACTACTGCTACTTGTATAACTACTACTAGTACTACTTCTACTAAAAGTACTACTACTACTATTACTACTACTAATATGACTACTACTACTACAACTCCAACTACTTTACTATTACTACTACTACTATGACTGCTACTACTACTGCTACAACTCAAACTACTTTTACTATTACTACAACTACTATTGTTGTTGCTGCTATTACTACAACTATTACTATTATTACTACTAGTACTACTACTACTAGTACTACTACTACTACTAGTACTACTACTGCTACTACTAGTACAACTACTGCCACTTCTAATACTACTACTACCTCTACTACTATTGTTGCTACTACTACTACTACTACTACTACAACTACTACTCCTAATACACCCACAACTACTACTAGTACTACTACTGCTACTACTACTACTATGACTACCACTCCTAATACTACTTGTATTACTACTACTACTGCTATTACTACTACAACTGCTACTATTACCACTGCTGCTGCTGCTACCACTACTAGTACTACTACTTATACTACTACTACAACTTCTAGTTTTCCTAAAACTACTACTACTCATACTGCCACTACTACTACTACTGCGATTGCTACAACCACTACTACTCCAACAACGTTTACAATTACTACTACTACTACTACTACTACTACATCTGGTACTACACCCACTGATACAACTAGCACTACTACTGCTGCTACACCGACTAATACAAATTCCACTACTAATGCTACAACGTCTACTAATACCACTACTACTCCTACTCCTTCTAATATTATTACTGCTGCTACTACTATTAGTATTATTTCTACTACAACTACTGCTATTACAACTCCGACTAATTCTACTACTGCTACTAGTTCTACTACTATTACAACTATTACTATAACTACTACCACTGCTGCTGTTGCTACAAGAACTACAACTTCTACTTCTATTACTACTCCTCCTCCTTATACTAATAATAATACTATTACCATTACTACTATTGTTGTTGTTGTTGCTACGGCTATAACTACTATAATAACAACAACACCAACTACTGCTGCTACTATTCCTATTACTGATGCTGCTACTAGTACTCTACTGCTATCGCTGCTGTTAGCTCTACTATTACTACGACTACTACTACTACTACTACTACTACTACTTCTACTACTACTACTACAATAGCTACTACTGTTGTCGCTACTATTGGTACTACTACTACAACATCACCTCCGCATGCACTGCTGCTTCTCATAATCCTTTTTCTGCTTCTACTGTTACTACTAATGATGTTGCTGCTATAGCTGCTACTACTACTACAACTACTACTATTACTCCTACTACTACTTACTACTAATACTGCTACTACTACCATGATAACTACTATTTATGCTACTGCTACTGCTGCTCCTACTACTACTTCTACTACTATTACTGCTGCTACCACTAAATACTCTGACTACTATGACTACTACTACAACAACAACAACTGCTACTACTACTACCACTATTTCTACTTCCATTACTGCTACAACTACTACTACAACCACTACTTTTACCACTGGAACTTCTACTACTGCTACTACTACTACAACTATTACTGCTACTACAACCGCTACTGCAACTACTTCTATTAGTATTAATATTGGTGCCACTAATACTAGAGCTACTATTATGACTACTACTACTACTACTACAACTGCTACTATGATTACTCCTACTAATACTACTCCAACTATTTTTACTATTACTAGTACTACTAGCACTACAGCTGTTACTAATCATGCTAAAACTATTACCACTACTGTTGCTACTACTTCTACTACTACTACTTCTACTCCTTTTAATATTACAACTACTAGTTCTACTATTACAACTCCTAATACTTCTACTACTACTACTTCTTTGTACAATAATAACTACTACTTCTACTAAAAGTACTACTACTACTATTACTACTACTACTCTGACTGCAACTTCTAGTACAACTCCAACTACGTTTACTATTATAACTACTACTATTATGGTTGTTGCTACTACTACAACTACTAGTATTACTACTACTACTACTACTACTACTACTACCACAACTACAACTACTACTACTACAACAAGTACCACTTCTAATACTACTACTACCTCTACTACTACTGCTGCTACTACTACTATTCCTACTAATACTACTACTACTAGTACTATTACTACTACTCCTCCTAATACACCCATAACTACTACTACTACTGCTGCTGCTGCTGCTGCTGCTATGACTACCACTCCTAATACTACTTGTATTACTACTACTGCTGCTATTACTACTACGACTGCTATTACTACTACAAATGCTACTACTACTACTACTACTACTTCTACTACCATGATTGCTACTACTACTACTACAACTACTTTTACAGTTACTACTACTACTACTACTACTACAACTACTTCTGGTACTACACCCATTAATACAACTAGCACTACTACTGCTACTACACCCACTAATACGAATACCACTACTAATGATATAATGTCTAGGAATACTGCTACTACTCCTACTTCTTCTAATATTACTACTACAGCTACTACAATTAGTATTATTACTACTACCACTACTACTATTACAGCTCCGACTAATTCTACTACTACTACTACTTCTACTACTACTATTACAACAACTACTACAACTTCTACAGCTACAACAACTACAACTTCTACTTCTACTACTATTGGTACTCCTACGAATAATAATACTACTACCATTACTATTACTCGTACTTCTTCTACTCCTACTCCTAGTACTGCTACTAATGCTACTACTGCTACTTCTGCTACTACTGCAACTATTTCTACCACTGTTGCAACTACTACTACAACTACTTCTACTGCGACAACAACGACTACTACTGCTACTATAACTACTACTTCTACTGTGACTATTGCTACCAATATATTACTACTCCTGCTGCTGCTACTATTACTACTACTACTGTGGCTACTAATACTACTACTACTACTACTATTACTACTACACTTCTATTGCGGTTGCTATTACTGTTGTTGCTACATCAACTACAACTACTGCTACTGCTGCACCTATTGCTGCTACTACTACCACTGCTACTATTGCTGCCACTACTATTACTACTATTATTACCACAGCTGCTGCAACTACAACAATGACTACTACAACTGCCACAACTACTTCAACTGCCACTACTACTGCTACTACTACTACTCATACTACTAGTAAAATGCACTACTATTACTAAAGCGATTGACGCTACTACTAATACTACTACTACTACAATTGCTGTGACTACTGCTATTACTGCAGGTAGTATTATGACTACTATCACTACTACTAATACTTCTACTCCAACAACTACTACTACAACTACTGCTACTTCTAATACTAATACAATAACTTCTAGTACTACTACTACTAACAATACTACTACTAATGCTACTACTACTATTGCTACTGCTACTACTACTGCTGCTGCTACTACTACTACTATTACTACAACTGCTACTACTGCTGCTTCTAATACTACTACCACTAGAACTACTATTACTACTTCTAATACTACTACTATAGCTACAACAACAACTACTACTCCTACTACTTCTCCTACTTCTACTACTACTGCTACTACTACTACTGTTACTACTACTGGTACTGCATCTACTACTACTACTGGTGCTACTAGTACTATTGCTACTACTAGTATTGGAACTACTGCTACTGTGGATAATCCTACCTCCACTACTACTACTAGTACTGCTTCTAGTCCTACTACTACTACAGCTACTACTGCTATACTGCTACTTCTACTACTACTGCTACTACTGCTATTTCTACCACTACTAGTACAACTACAACTACCGCTATTGCAACTACTACTAGTACTACAACTATTGCTTCTGCGACAATTATGATTACTACTACTACTATAACTACTACTTCTACTTCGACGATTGCTGCAACTAGTACTACTACTCCGGCTGCTGCTACTATCACTAATACTACTACTACTACTACCATTACTACTAGACTACTACTGCGGTTGCTGTCACTGTTGCTGCTACACCAACTACAACTACTGCTACTGCTGCAACTATTGCTGCTACTACTACCCATGCTACTATTGCTGCTGCTACTATTACTACTATTATTACCACAACAACTACTACTGCAACAATGAGTACTGCTACTCCTACAACTAGTTCAACTACTACTACTACTACCGCTACTACTTCTACTCATACTACTTGTAAATTGCACTACTAGTACTAAAGCTATTGTTGCTATTACTAATACTACTACTACTACAAATGCTGTGACTACTGGTATTACTGTTGCTAGTACTACAACTACTACCACTACTACTAATACTACTACTCCAACTGCTACTACTACAACAACTACTGCTGCTACTACTAATACTACAACTTCTACTACTACTAGTACTGCTAACACTACTACTATTAATGCTACTACTACTATTGGTACCGGTACTACTACCTCTATTGCTACGACTACTAACACTACTACTACTGCTACAACTACCACGATTATTCCTATTGCTATTGCTACTGCTACTACTACCGCTGCTACTAATGTTGTTACTTCTACTACTATTACTATAATTAATACTAATACTATTGCTGCTCCTCCTCCTACGACACCTACTACTACTAGTATGACTACTACAACTACTACCACTATTACTTTTGCTACTACTATTACTTCTTCAACTACAGCTACAACAATACCTACTATTGCTACTACTCCTACTGCTATAGCTACAGCTACTACTATTCCTACAACTATTATTCCTACTAATATTACTGCTACTACTACTATTACTACCACTACTACTAGTAGTACTACTACTATTGCTGGTACTACTACAACGACTACTACTCTTTCTACTACTACCACTACTCATTCTACTATAACTATTCCAACTACTCTACTAAGACTACTACCACTACTATTACAACTATGACTACTACTACTACTATAACTATAACTACTAGTATTGCTATTTCTGCTACTATGACAACTACAACTTTTATTACTACTACTACTACAACAACAACTACTACTTCTACTACAACTAGTATTACTACTACTGCTGCTGCTTCTGCTACTGCTCCCACTTGTACTACTACTATTGTTACTACTAGTACTCCCACTTGTACTACTACTACTGCTACTGCCACTTGTACTACTACTACTGCTGCTGCTACTACTACTACTACAACCTCTACTACTACTACAGTTACTATAACTGCTATTACAACTACTATTGCTACAACAACTACTGCTACTGCTACTACAGCTACAACAACTACTACTTCTACTAGTACTACTACTCGTAATTCTGCAGCAACTACTACTACTTCTACTAGTGCTACTACTACTGCAAATACTAGAACTACTTCAACTACTTCTATTCCTACTACTACTACTTCTACTACTACTATTGCTGGCATTGCTACTATTAATACTTTTGCAACTATTGCCACTACTATTGCAACTACTACCACTACTGTTGCTACCACAACTATGACCATAACTGTTGCTGCTGCTACTACTGCTGTCGCTGCTGCTGCTACTGTTGTTATAGCTACTACTATTGCTACTACTGTTGTGCTGCTATTACTGCTACTACTACACCTACTACTATTACTACTACTACCACCAATACTAGTACAACAACTACTACTATTACTACTACTACTACCACTAGTACTACTACTGCTACTACTAGTACTACTACTACTATTGCTGCTGTTGCTACTACTACAACAACTCCGACTACTTCTCCTACAACTATGGTTGCTGCTGCAGCTGTTCTTGCCACTACTAGTACTACTGCTACAACTAGTACTAAAGCTGTTGTGATTATTGCAATGTAACAACTAGTACAGTAGCTACTACTATTGCAGCAGCTGTTGCTGCTACTACTACTACTGCTACTACAACTACCGCTACAACAACTGCTTCTACTATAGCTACTGGTATTACTGCTGCTGCTGCTGCTACGGGTACTACTACTGTTACTACTACTATTACTGCTCCTACAAGGGCAAATACTACTATACTACATGTATTGTAGCTACTACTACTACTGATAGTACTAGTACTACTACTGCTGTTGTTACTACCAATACTACGGCTGCTGCTACTACTACTATTATAACTATTCTACTACTACTACTACTACCACTGCTACTATTATTGTTATTGCTGCTACTCCCACGACTACTACTACTAATTCTCCTACTACTTTTGCAAATGCAACGACTACTATTGCCACTAGTATAACTGCAACCAGTTTTGCTACTACTACTATAACAAGTACAACAATAACTACTACTGGTACTATTTTCGCTAATTCTACTTGTGCAACTACTATTACTATAACTACTACTGGTACTACCACTACTATTGCTACTGCTGCTGCTACTTCTACTACTTCTACAGTTACATCTACTACTACTACTACAACCACCACAACTACTACTGCTACTACTACTACTGCTACGACAACTATTGCTACTAGAACTACTGCTCTTATTGCAACAGGTACTGTTACTACTACTACTATGACCAGTACTACTACTATTATAATACTTCAACTACTACTACTGTGGCTAGAAATACTACTACTGCTACAACTACTATGACCAGTACTAATACTATTACTAATACTTCAACTACTACTACTATGGCTATTAATAATACCACTACTACAACTACTACTTTTGCTGTGCTGTACTAATACTACTATTGCAACTATCACTAATACTACTACTGCTGCTACTACAACTGTTGCTACTACTACTACTGTTGCCACTACTTCTGCTACTACTACCACTAGCACAACTATCGCAACTACAGCTACCACTAAAACTAATACTACTATTGTGGCTACTATTGCTATTGCTACTACTATTACTACCGCTGCTACTACTAATACTACTTATCCTACTACTACTGTAGTTGCTGCACCTTTGCTACTACTAGTACTGCTACTACAACCACTACTACTACTTCTATAGCTTCAACTACAACTACTATCAGTAGTATTGCTACTAATTCTGATGCTATTATTGTTGCTACTACTACTACTACCACAACTGCTATTACTACTAAAACTTCAACTACAACTACTATGGCAACTAATACTACTTCTGCAACTACAACTACTATGGCAACTAATACTACGTCTGCAACTACAACTACTGCTATTGCTGCTACAGCTACTACTACTACTATGGCAACTATTTCTACTACTGCTTCTATAAATACAATAATTACTACTACTATTGCTACTACTGCTATTACTCCTATGTAACTATCACTATTACAACTACTGTTGCTACTACTTCTTCTCCTGCTACTACTACTGAAACTACTATGGCTACAACAACTACTACTATTGCTATTAGCAGCACAACTACTATAACTACTACTACTACTACTACTACTACTACTACTACTACCAATACTACTACTATGTCTCCTACGACTATAGCTGCTACAACTATTACTATTGTTAGAACTACTCCCACTGCTACTGCTACTACTACCACTGCTATTATAGCTACTGTCGCTAATACTGCTACTACTTCTACTACAACTTTTGCTCCTTCTGCTACAACTACTACTGCTGCTGCTGCTACTATCGCTATTGCTACTACTATTACTACTGGTACTATTCCTACTACTACTTCCCCTACTACTACCACAATTGCCGCACTTTTGCTACTACTAATACTGCTACTATAACCGCTGATTCTACTACTACTGCTTTTATTACAAGTACTACTAGTACTACTATTACTACTTCTACTAATACTACTATTGCTACTACCACTACTACTACTAATAATACTAATGCTACTACTACTGCTACAACTCATGCTGCTGCTACTGCTACTACTACTGCTCCTACTACAACTACTACTGTGGCTACTTCTACTGCTACTGCAACTACTACCACTACCACTACTACTACTACTGCCACTACTGCCACTACTACAACTAATACTGCTACTACTACTACTAGTACTACAACTACTACTTCTACCACTACAACTACTGCTAGCACTGCTACTATATTTGCTATTGCTGCTACTACTACTACTCATATTACTTCTCCTACTACTACTGCTACTTCTGCTACTACTGCTATTTACTAAAACAACCACTACTACGTCTACTACTACTTTTACTACTAATATTACAACTACTCTTTGTATTATTACTACTATGACTACTACTACTACTAAACAACAACAACAACTATTTCTACTTCAACTAATAGTACAACTACTACTATAGTTGCTACTATTACAACTACAACAACAACTACTACTAGTACTAGTACTGCTACTACTACTGCTACTGTCACTGCTACAACTACCACTACTACTATAGCTATAACTTGTGCAACTGCTACTACTACTACTAATAATATTAATACTACTACTACTAGTACTGCTATGTCTACTACTATTACTAATATTGATACTACTACCGCAGCTACTTCTGCTACTACTACTGCTATTGCTTCTACTTGTGCTATAGCTACTACTGCTACTACAACAACAGCTACTACTGCTACTGCTTCTACTACAACTACAACTAGTACTACTGATACAACTTCTGCTACCTCTGCTACTGCTACTACTACTACTACTAATTATACTACTATCGCTACTACTGCTTTCACTACTACAATTACTACTACATCCCCTACTATTACTACTATTGCTGCTACTTTTACTACTATTGGTACAACTATTATAATCATTGCTATTACTACCATTGCTTCTATTACAACTACTACTAGTACTATAGCTACTATTTATGGTACTACTACTACTTTTACAAATACTACTACAACTACTACTTCTGCCACTATCACTACTACTACTACTGCTGCTGCTGCTGCTACAGCTGCTACTACTCCTAATGATACTACTGCTTCTACTACTCTTGTTGTCACTACTACTACTGCTACTACTGCAGCTTCTACTACTCCTAGTAATACAACTACCACCGCTGATGTAGTTATCGTTGTGGCTGCTGCTACTACTACTACTACAACTGCTACTACTATTACTACTAATGTTGCTACTGTTACTATTGCTACTACTACTACCACCACCCCTACTGCCACAACTGCTAGAACTACTACTACTATCACTATTGCTGTTATAGTTCCTACTCTTGCTATTATAGCTCTAACTGCTAATACTTCTCTTCCTCCTACTACTACTGTTACTACTACTAATACAACAAGTATTACTACTAGTACTAGCACTACTCCTACTATTATTGCAGCTGTTGTTGTTGCTTCTACTACTAGTGCTACTTCTACTGCTATTGATGCCACTACTGCTACTCCATCTACTACAGTGACTACTACTGCTACTATTATTGCTGGTACTACTACCACTTCTACTAGTACTACTACTACTATTGCTGCATCTAGTACTACTGCAACAACAACAACAACTACTACTACTACCACTACTAATTGAACTACAACAACTACAACAACAACAACAACTACTACTACTACTACTATTTGTACTACTACTACTAGTAAAATAATAACTACTACTACTGCTACTGCTTCCACTTCTACTCCTACTAGTACTCTACTACTTCTACAAGTACTACAACTGCTACTATTATCACTCCTACGGCTTCAACTCCTAGTACTAGTACTGCTACTCCTAATACTATGACTACTACTACTACTACCACTATTACTACTACTACTGATACTAATACTACTTCTTCTTCTTCTACTACTACTACTACAATAATTATGACTACTACTACTACAACTACTACTACTATTACTACTACATCTACAACTAATACTCCTACAGCTACTGCTACTCCTACTACTACTAATACTACAACTACAACACCTACTGCTACTTCAGTTACTACTATTCCTACTATTACTATTGCTGCTACTACTACTACTCTTACTATGACTACTAAGACTCCTACTCCTACTCCAACTCCTAATAATAATACTTTTACTAGTACTACTACTATTACTACTACTACTAATATTACTACAACTATTACTACTACTACTCCTAGTACGATAATGACTACTACTGTAACACCTAATGCTACTGCTACTGCTACTACTACTCTTGCTACTTCTACTACCACTACTCTTGCTACTTCTACTACTACTACTATTACTTCTACTTCTACTACTACTACTACTACTCTTACAACTACTACTACTGTTGCTGCTACTTCTACTACATCTACTACTACTGCAACTACTACTGCTACTACTACTACACTACTTCTTAAACTCTGACCACTACTGCTATTACAACTTCTACAACTACTTCTACTACTGTTACTACTAATATTACAACAACATCAACTACTAGTACTACTGTGACTATTAGCACTGCTGCTTAAGCTTCTACTACAACTACTACAACAACTACTACTATGACCGCTAATGATACTACTTTTGCTACTACTACTGCCACTACTTCCACTACGACAGAGCCTACTACTACTACTAGTACTACTACTAGTACTATAGCTATGACTACTACTACTGCTGTTGCTTCTACTAATACTACTATTGCTGCTACTACCACTGCTACGACTACTTTTGCTAGTACTATTACTATTAGCACTACTACTATTATTGTTGGGGTTACTACTTCTAATACTCTTATTACTTGTCCTACTAATACTGCTGTTGCTACTACTAGTCCAGCTACTATTGCTATTACTACTACTTTTACTGATAATATTACTACTACTCCTTGTGATACTACTACTATGATGACTACTACAACAATAACAACAACAACAACAATAACTATTTCTACTACTACTTATAGTAGTACTACATCTGCTGTTGTTAGTACTACAACTTCTACTACTACTACTAGTACTATTGCTGCTGCTTACCCTACTAATACTACCACTACTACCACTACTACTACTACAACTACAACTACAACTACTACTACTAGTACTAGTACAATAACTACTACTACTAGTACAACTACTACTGCTATTACTACTACTACTACTGCTACAACTACTGTTACTACTAGTACTACTAGTACTACAATCACTATTACTACTACTACTACTAGTAGTACTACTACTGCTACTTTTACTACTACTACTACTGCTGCTGCTGTTGCTACTAATACTATTACCACTATTACAAATAGTACTACTACTTCTACTACTATTACTAGTACTACTACTACTACTACTACTATTTTAACTTCCTCGACTACTAAAACTATAGTTACAGCTACATCACTATTACAACCACTACTACTACGAGAACTACAACTACTCCTGCTGCTACTACAACTATCACTACTATTAATTTTGAGTTCTGACATGCCTACTACTATTACTTTGACTACAACCACCACTACTACCTCTACTACAATAACTGCTTATACTGCTATAGCATTATTACCATAACTACTACTACTACTGCTACTACTTCTACTACTACTACAACAACTACTACTATGGCTACTATCGCTACTACTCTGACTACTTCTACTACTACTACCACAACCACCACTACTACTGCTACTTCTTCTACTACTAATACTACTATTGCAACTACTACTTCCACTATTACTACTTCTACTAAAACTACAATTACTACTACTACGACAACTACTACTACTACTACTACTACTAATACTAATACTACTACTACTACTACTTTTGTCAGCATAACGATTACTATTACTGTTACTACTACTTCTCCTACTACTTCTGTGTCTACTACTACTACTACTACTACTACTACTACTACTACTACTACTACTACTATTACTACTACCACCACTACTACTACCACCACCACCACTACTACTCCTACTACTCCTATTGTAACTCCTACTACTCCAACAACTAGAACTACTACTCTTCTACAGCTATAACTACTACTCCTACTACTTCTACTACCACTCCTACTACTATTACTACTATAAGTACAACGACCACAACAACAACAACAACCACTACTCCACCAACTACTTGTATGACTATTACTGCTACTACTACTTCTGCTACTAGTATGACTATTACTGCTACTACTACTACCTCTACAACAACAACTACTTCTATTGCTACTACACTACTAGCATAACTACTACAACTACTAGTATGATATAGCTACCTTCAGGTGGTACTTCAAGGTCTGGTAGCTGCTGGAGTAGCCTTTTAATTTGCCCTACTAGAGCCCAGTCCTGCTCGTTCATTCTCCTTTCACCAGTTGGGCTGGTCTTGGCATATAATGGGCTGAGGAGTTTCCCTAGGTTTGGGATGTAGTTTCTTGCATAGTTGAGAATCCCCAGCCAGGAGTGAAGTCCCTTCAAGGTTGTCAATGACTTGTCCTGCACCTCAGTAATTTTCTTAATTATGTGTGGCTGTAATTTAAGTTTTTGATTACCGATAATGGCACCAAGGAACTCCACTTTGGTGACAGCTATCTTCATCTTGGTAGGGCTTAAAACAAGCCCATGTTCCTCACATATATCCAGCATGATGCTTAAGTACCTTGCATGTTCATCTTCTATTTGGGAGAATACCAGTATGTCGTCAATGTAGACGGCGATGAAGTCTTCTGTTCCCCTAAAGTAAAGGTCCATCTTCCTCTGGAAAATAGGGGGTGCATTTTTGAGGCCGAACGGCATCACCAGCCATTCGTATAGCCCAGTAGGGACCCAGAATGCTGTCCATTCAATTGAGTCTGTATGCATTATGACTTGGTGAAAGCCACTCTTCAAATCACATTTAGAATAGATTTTACTGTGGCTTACCCTCCTTAAGATGGTGTTGATTTCGGGGAGGCTGTATTGATCCTTGTTGGTTAGGTCATTGAGGCACTTGTAATTGAAAACCATCCGCTCTTTCCCTTTTGTTTCTTTGCCTGTTGCCAGATCAGTGGTTGTTCCAGAATTGACAATAAGGGTCATTCTGTGCCAGCTTTTGCTTGGCCGGATGACCCCTATGCTCAGCAAGGCCTCCACATGTCATTTAAACATATCTTGTAGTTGCGGCGTGACATGCTTCAGTGGGCGGTCTTCTATCACGAAATCCGGGTTTTTGATTTCCAAGTGGCATACCACCTTATTTCTCGCCCAGTGTTTTAGTGGGTCTTCCTCGATAAATCCTGCCTCCTTAAGCCTGGCCATTATTGGTTGGAATCTTTGGAGGAAGGACTCCCGACTATTTCCCATGTTGTAGTACAACGACTGCTGGATGTCAATGTATTCATCTTCTTCTAGCTCGAGCTCCTCTATGGCGGCTGCTACAGCTGCTGTGGGAGAAGTACTGATAACAGTTAAATTTTTATAGAAGGTTACCAAGTTACCTTCTATCCTGACTCCTCCTTTCATTGCTTTGATGAAGTTGCATCCAATGATCATTTGGATGCCATCACCCAGCTCCATTTTGAAGCTGTATGTGTAGGGGATTTTGAAGCTATTATCCCCAATGAGCATTTTTCCTCCTTTGAGCTTCTTGTCTGCTGTCTGTTTTGAATTTATTCCACTAAACTGCACGATGAAACTATTTTGTTCCAGTGCTTCTGGTGGTACTGATGCTTTGTCAATACAGCAGGTGGTTGCTCCTATGTCTAGTATTGCCCTTACTCGGATTCGAGGAATGGATGGTATTTCAAGCTCAACATTCATGTTGTAAAGCATGTTCTTGACTAACCTTGGTCCTAGTGCAGGTTGGGTTAAGATCTCAGCTGCTGTCTTGAAAATGCTTTCATGGAAAAGGACACTGGTGTATTCCTGTTCCTCTCCTCCCGATTCTATTTCCTTCTCTTGCCTAATTCTTCAAAATCTTTTCGTAGATCTTCCTCAAGCTCTCGCTCTTGAACCTTTCTCTTATAATGTTCTACTTCTTTCTTTAGTCGTTCGATTTCTCCCTCACGCCAGGCGATGTAGTTTTGCTGCTCTTGTACTAGTTTCTGAGAGTGGAACGGCACGGGGGGTGCTGGCGTGACTGGGACCTCCGTTTTGAAGTAGTATGGCCTGCACAAGTTGTAGGCCGTGACCCTACAATTGAGGCAGTGGATTCTAGCCCTTTGTATTGTTTGTCGACTACAGCATGAGCATCTTTCTTCTGTCATCTGCATAATAGTATTATGCTGCCAGGAGTGTATGCAATTCTCTTGAGGTTCAGGCAACGTTACCTGAGGTCGATATCCTCCTTCGACCTCTCCGAGGACATAGCTGACTTCTTCCATAAGGAGTCCTTCAGCTTTGTTTGCTTTGTCGTCCGATGAGGCGTTTGTTTCTCTATTTATAGAGGGGCCGGAAGGCTCCTTCTCTTCGGCCGACTCCTCATCGTCCCATCCAGTAGCTTCGCTGTCCTTGGGGAAAGGCAAGTAGAATAATGGGGGGGGGGGTGAGTAACAGACATAATAATCAAACTTACCACTGGGCTCACCCAGAGTATCCCATTCCTCTATTTTGCCAAGAGTGTAGATGACCTCCTCATGTATGAGGGGGCTGAGGGAGCTGTGGAGGTTTTGAGCATCCTCCCCTTTGGAGATGCTAAATATTGCGTCGCTCTGTTCCTCTCCTTCTTGGATCAAAATTAATTCATAGTCCTCAGGCACATTGAGTTGCTTAAAGATTGCAACCCATTTTCTGCTCCTTCGGTCGTTCAGGCATTCTCTGGCAAAATGCCCTTCATCACTGCAGAGGTAGAATCTGCATTTTCTATTGCGCACCAGATGCTTCCTTTTTTCGATGCGCACATGGGTATCATGTGGCTTCCCCTTGTATGTCCTTGCTTTTCTAGCTCCGTATCTTTTCTCCCAGGCGTAGTATCCTGGAATTGGAATTTTGCTACAAGAAGAGAGATCTTTGAGAGACCTTTTGAGTGCCGCATCTTTGCATTTTTCCTCCAGGTATTTGTAGGAGAAGAGTACTATGGGTATTACGCCTATGTTGACTCCAGGGTATTGCTTATCGAAGGCTGCTTTCATCCTCCGGCCTATGTCTTCTGGCATCTTCATCCAAAATTTTTCAGACAGCTCTGTGTTGATATATAGCCTTCCCGTTTTTGAAGCCAACCTAAGATAATCATTCATATATGAAAGGATATCCTTTAGGCTATCGCACGAGAGTCTTTCCAGGTCTCGATATGCTACGTCCTGGGCCATGGTTGATCCCTGGGCTGGATCTTCCAGAGTGAACACCCTTCTCATCTGGGAGATGATATTTTGGGTGCCGTCTCTTCCTTCTCCTGCTGTGAGGAGGGCTTGGTATTCCCCTCCGTACTACATGCGCCATTGTACCCATGAAATTTTTTCAACCTCTCCCAGGAGGTTCTTCATATATTCAGTTTTGTCTCTAGAATCAGTGAAACCAATGCCCGAGATATGATTCTTTATGATGGCTTCCCACCTGGAAAATGCATCTTGAGAAAGCCCCAGCTATTCGGGGATTACGAACAGAGCTCCTCCTTATTGTTATGCTGAGGGGAGATTCCACATCTCATTGTTAAGGCCACCTTTAAATTTGCTCCAGCCTCCTTTCCTGGTCGCCGGTGCTTCCTGGGATATTTGCGGGTTTGTATTTGTTGCCAGTGGGTATCCCGGTAGCCCCATCATGGAATCAGTGGGGGGCATATATGGCTGGCTTGGGGATGCACCCATTGTTAATGTGCTTGCACACAGTTGTTTTGTTAGCCTCTTCAAGGCTGGGTATTCCATGTCTGTTTCTTCTTCGTATCCTGCAGTAATGATATTAGAAATAGGCAGGGTATGAATTTCACCTTCCTCTTCGTTATCAGGGTACCCGTCCCATTTCACAGCTCGGGACGGGTAATCCAGGTCTCCTTCGGAGAATTCCTGGCTTTAAAGCTGGTCAAAGTAGCTTTCGCCATCACTCCTTTCCTCCTGTTCTGTTTCTCTCCTCAGGACTGCGATCAGATGGATAGTCCTAAGTTCTTCTTCGTCACTAGAGATCTCTTCGTCCTGTCGGCTGCAGCATGATCTTCTGTGCATTATTACTGGTTTATAGCCGTCGAAGTGCAATGAAATGCTCCCGTCTAGAAGGCTTCTACTTGTTACTTCTTCGGGCTGTGTTGGGGTAGAGATTTGGGTTGGCCGGACAACCCCGCTACGCCCTTGTAATGTCTCTGTTGAGTATTTTTGCCCTGGGAGAGCGTGTACCCCATGGCTCGCTAGGTAATCTGCGACTCCTTGAATTTCGTAGGCAAAACCTACGTTTGGGGTATTGGACAATCTTCCAACTAGACCTCTGGTGATCAGTAGGTTGGATTCTCCATTTTGCTAGTCCTCGTAGCCCTTAGTTAGGATGGAGACTTGGAGATTTCTATAGAAATCTTTGATTGTCATCATAGCGTCTGGTATGACATATACCAGCTGGCTGCCTTTAGATAGATCTACCTCCATAGCAGCTAGTATTGACTGATCCCCTGCCCATCGGCTATCTCTGAAGACAATCAGGGCCATGGTTCTGACCTCCTGTCGGTGAAGGATTTGGATTCAGAGCTGGAGTACTCCAAGATGGATGTACTGCATCCCGCTCCTCCGCAGCTGCTGATAGCTGTCATCCTGTATAAATGTTAGATCTACCTGATTATTGTTGACGCATAACATTGCCTCCTCCAATCTGTGAACATACACCCTGTGATGTTCGTCATCCCTCCTAGAGTGGTACAGGATTTTTGCAGGAACTATCGCGGCCCTTTCCTGCATGGAAAGTCTCAATTGTACTTGTGGATCAATTTGTTGCTCCAGTGTGGATTGGCGGGTGCTCTTTCCTATCAGTAGCCTCCCCATCCTCCTTGTTGCTTGCTGGGCTGTGTGGAGGTGCCTGTGGCTTCTTCAATAGCCTCTGATTTGATCTTGAAATAAGGGTGATGACATTGGTGCAGTCGGTTGGTCTAGAGTCAGCTGGGTGCATGTTCTTGATGCCATCAGCACCCAAGCTTTCTCTTTTCTTCTTCAAGTATTTGGTAAGGGTTTCTGAAAACCCTTAGTTCTCCTCGTGCCTCCTGGGGTCTTTGAGTGGCGTGGTTTCGGAGCTCCAGCTGGTGAAGTAGCATGCTCATCTGTGCCAGACTCCTTGGTTCTTTCGTCAGTGCTTGAATATCGCTTCCAGATTGCTTGGGTTGCCTGGTAGCCTCAAGCATGAGTTCCCGTACTTCTTGTTTTGTCAAAGGCCTGCTGTCCAATATTATGGTTGTGAGGGTTCTGAGTGCAGTCTCTAGTTCCAAGACTTCTTGTGTCACACTTTGACACTGTTCAAGTATTTGCTTGAAGTTTCTCAAGTTTACTCTTGATGATAGGCAAATCTTGCCATGAATTATAGAAAGGTTATGTGCCAATTGGTTTGTCGAAACTTTAGTAAATGAGGCAAGGTCAAGGTACTCAAGATTCGAGGTCCAGGAGTGTTCATACCATTCCTGAATAGATTTTTCCCATGTTTCAAACAAATAAGCTACTTACTTAGAGTCACTAAAAATATCCAAAGATAAGTTCCAGATTAGGCCAGAACTTGACCAGAATCACACAAGTATGCCCTTGGACTTACAATCGGCCACACGCCTTTAGTTGCCAAGTTAAGGCTTGTTCTTTTTCCCAGGCCAAGTTATAACATAATCCGTATAATACCATAAGGATTGAGTAACTCATAAGTTGCTAGCTCATAATGCATAACATGGTAGTGAAAAATAGGAATTTTGTAATCACGATCCCTTACCTCGTACCCTTGCACCTCAACCTCTGAAGTTTTACTCCTCCATATCTTTGAGTGGCTCTGATACCATTTTGGTTTTTATCCTACTAAATTGGAATTACAACAACTAGAGATAAGAAGAGATATGGGAGAACTTGCGGACTCTAATTGCTATAATAGGAGTTTATTGAGCTGAATGAGATGCATACAACGGTGCTACCATCCTCCTTATATAGAGGGTGGGCTGAGCTTATGAGCTCAGTGCTTACGTCATAATGCTACAGTGCGCTACAGTGCTACAGTGGTGCACAGTGTACTTGCTACAGGTACAGTGTACTTACTACAGTGCGCACCGCCCTATATACAGTGCTTCTACAATGAGCATCGCCCTACGTACAGTAACCCTATACTAAAGTACAGAATGTTACAGTGACAGCTATCGTTCATCTACAGTGACAGTTGTCTATATAGCTACAGTAACTACAGTGTTGCTACAGTATTTATTGTAGTTACCGTAGCTGTACAGACAACACTATAGTTACAGTAGCCATACAGAAATAAACATTCTGTAGTTACAGTAGTCACTGTAGTTACAAAAATAAACATCTCGTGATCTACAGGAAGTACACTGTACAGACAACAGAAATAAACATCTCGTGATCTACAGTAGTCACTGTAGTTGCAGAAATAAATACTGTAGCAACACTGTAGTTACAATAGCCGTACAGACAACTGTCACTGTAGATGAACGATAGCTGTCACTGTAACATTCTGTACTTTAGTATAGGGTTATTGTATGTAGGGCGGTGCTCACTGTAGAAGCACTGTATATAGGGCGGTACGCACTGTAGTAAGTACAGTGTACCTGTAGCAAAGACACTGTACCTGTAGCAAGTACACTGCACACACACTGTAGCACTGTAGCGCACTGTAGCATTGTGACGTAAGCACTGAGCTCATAAGCTCAGCCCACCCTCTATATAAGGAGGATGGTAGCACCATTGTATGCATCTCATTCAGCTCAATAAACTCCTATTATAGCAATTAGAGTCCACAAGTTCTCCCATATCTCATCTTATCTCTAGTTGTTGTAATTTCAATTTAGTAGGAGAAAAACCAAAATAGTAGTAGTAGTTGTTGTAGTTGTAGCTGCAGGAGTAGTAATAGTTGTAGTAGTAGTAGTATCAGTAGTAGCTATTATAGTATATGTAGTATAAGAAGTAATAGCAGTACTAGTAGTATTAGCAGTAGTAGTTGTACTAGTTGTACTAGTAGTCGTAGGAGTAGTAGCAGCAATAATAGTAGTAGAGTTAGTATTAATTGTAATAGTAGTAGGAGTAGTAACATCATGAGTAGTAGTAGTAGTAATTATAGTAGTAGTAGTTGCACTAGTAGCAGTAGTAGTCATTTTTTTAGTAGCAGTAGCAATAGTAGTAGTAGTGTTAGTAGTACTGTTTGTAGTAGTAGTTGTTGTAGGAGTTGTAGTAGTATTAGTAGTAGTGGTAGTTGTGGTAGCTGTTGTAGGACTATTAGAAGTTGTACTAGTAGTAGTCTTAGTAGTAGTAGCAGTAGTCGTAGTACTAGCAGTAGCAATAGCAATAGTCACAGCAATAGTCATAATAGTAGTATTAGTAGTAGTGCAGTACGACTAGTAGTTGTACTAGTAGTAGCAATACTAGTAGCAGTTGAAGTCGTAGTAGCAGTAGCAATTGTTATTATTGGAGTAGTAGTAGTTGTGGTAATAATAGTAGTAATAGTAGCAGCCGCAATAGCAGTAGTAGTAGTAGTAGCAATAGTCGCAGTAGTAGTAGTAGTAGTTGTAGTAGTAGTAGTAGTAGCAATAGTTGCAACAGAAGTAGTAGGTGTAGTAGATGTAGCTGCAACAACAACCACAACAACAGTAGTAGTGTAAAGGTAATAGTAGCAGCTGCTGTAGTTGTAGTAGTAGTGGTAGCAATTGTCGTAGTAGTAGTAGCAATTGTAGCTGTCATAGTAGCAGTAGTTGTAGTAGTAGTAGTAGTTACAGTAGTGGTAGCAGTAGTTGCAGTAGAAGTGGTAGAAGTAGCTGTAGTAGCATTAGTAGCAGTAGTAGTAATAAAAGTAGAAGCAGTACTAGTAGTAGTAGTGGTGGTAGTATTAGCCATAGTAGTAGTAATTCCAGTAGTAGTAGTAGCAGTAGTGCTAGTAGTACTAGTAGTAGTAGATGTTGTACGAATAGTAGTAACAGTTGTAGTAATAATTGTAGTAGATGTAGTACCAGTAACCATAGTAGTAGTAGCAGTAGCAGTAGAATGCGGAAACATTATAAGAGTAGTAGTAGCACTAGTAGTAGTTGCAGTAGTAGTAGTAGAAGTAGTAGCAGTAGTTCTCGTAATAGTAGTCTTAGAAGCAGTACTAGTAGTAGTATCAGTAGTAACAATAGTAGCAATAGTAGTAGAAATAGAAGTAGTAGTATTAGTAGTAGTAGGAGTAGTAGTAGTTGAAGTAGTAGCAGTAGTAGGAGTAGTTATAGTAGTAGTAGCAGGAGTAGTAGTAGTAGTGGTAGCAGGAGGAGTAGTAGTAGTAGTAGCAGCAATAGTGGTAGTAGTAGCAATAGCAGTTGTGGTTATAGTAGATGAGTAGTGGCCATAATAGTAGTGGGGGTAGTAGTATCAGCTGCTGTAGTTATAGTAGTCGAATAGTGGCCACAGTAGTAGTTAGAGCACTAGTACTAGTAGGTAGCAGCTGAGTAGCTAATTGTAGTTGTTTCGTAGTCGTAGGTAGAAGTAGGAGCTTATAGTAGTAGTAGAAGTAGGTGCTGTAGTAGTAGTAGTAGTAGTAGTAGTAGTAGTAGTAGTAGTAGTAGTAGTTCTTGTATCAGAGGAGAAGTATGGGTAGTAGTAGAGGTAGTTGTAGTAGTAGAAGTAGTAGTAGTAATAATAGTAGTAGTAGCAGTTACCGTGTGGTAGTAGTAGAGGTAGTAGTAGTAGCAGTAGTAGTACTAGTAGCATAGTATTAGGAGCTGTAGTAGTTGAAGTAGAGGAAGTAGAAATAGTAGTAGTAGTAGTAGTTGAAGTAGTTGTAGTAGTATTAGTACTAGTAGTAGTAGTAGTAGTAATAGTAGTGGTAGTAGTAGTGTTCATAGTAGTAGTAGTAGCAGGAGCAGTAGTAGTATAACTAATAGTAGCAACAGTAGTAGCAGTAGTAGTAGTAGTGTAGTAGCAGCAGTAGAAGTAGTTATAGTAGTAGTGTAGCTATAGTAGTAGTAGTAGTAGAAGTACAGGATGCAGTAGTAGTTGTTGTAGTAGATGTAGTGGTTGTAGTTGTAGTAGTAGTTGTAGTAGCAGTAGTTGTAGTTAGAGTAGTCATAGTTGTAGTAGTAGTAGTAGTAGCAGTATTGGTAATAGTAGTTGTTGGAGTAGCAATAGTGGTAGTAGTAGTAGTAGTGGATGTAGTAGTAGTAGTAGTAGCGGTGGTGGTGGTGGTGGTGGTACTACTAGTAACAATAGTAGTAGCAGTAGTTGAAGTTGTAGTAGTAGTACTAGTAGTCATATCAGCAGGAACAATGGTAGTAGTGGACGTAGTTATTATAGTACTAGTAGTAGTAGTAGTAGGAGTAGTTGTGTTAGTACTAGTAGCTATAGTAGGAGTAGTAGACGTAGTAGTAGTTGTAGTAGAAGCGATAGTTGAGGGAGTAGTAATAGGAGTAGGAGTTGGAGTACAAGTAGTTGTAGTAGTAGTAGTAGTAGTAGTAGTAGTAGTAGCTGTAGTAATAGTTGTCGTAGTAGTAGTAGTAGGAGTACTAGTGGCATGTCTAGGAGCAGCAGCAACAGTAGCAGTATCAGTATTAGTTGAAGCATTAGTTGTAGTAGTAGTAGTTATTGCAGCAGTTGTAGTAGTAGCACTAGCTATGGTCATAGAAGTAGTAGGAATAGAAGTAGAAGTAGTAGGAGGAGGAATAGTAGTTGTAGTAGTAGAAGTAGCAGCAATAGTAGTAAAACAAGTTGTAGTAGTAGTAGTAGAAGGAGTAGTATCAGAAGTAGTTGTAGGGATATTATTAGTAGTAAGAGTTGGAGTAGGAGTAGGAGTTGTAGCAGTAGCAGTAGCAATAATAGTAGTAGTACTAGGTGAAGCTGCTATATTTGTAGTAGCAGTAATAGTAGAAGTAGTTGGAGTTGTAGCTATAGTAGTTGTAGTTGTTGTTGTTGTTGTTATTGTTGTTGTTGTAGTTGTTGTTGTTGTTGTTGTAGTTGTAGTAGTAGTAGTAGAAGTAGTAGTAGAAGTAGTAGTATTTGTAGTAGTAGGAGTAGAAGTAATAGTAGGACTAGTAAGAGTTGTTGTAGCAGTAGTAGTGGTGGTAGTAGACGTAGTAGTTGTAGAAGTAGTAGTGATTGTTGTATTAGTTGCAGTAGTAGTATTAGTAGTAGTAGCAGCAGTAGCAGAATTAGTAGTAGTAGTATCAGCAGTAGTAATAGTAGTAGTTGTAGGGGTAGAAGTATTACTAGTAGTCATAGTTCTTGAAGTAGTGTAGCTATAATAGAAGTATTAGTATTAGTAAAGGCAATAGTAATAGTAGTAGCAGTCGTTGTAGCTTTAGTCACGGTAATAGTAATAGTAGTAGGATTAGTAGTTGTAGTAGTAGTATTAGTACTAGTTGTAGTGGTAGCAGTTTTAGTTGTAGTAGTAGTAGTAGTAGTTGTTGTACTAGTAGTAGTATTGATCATAACAGCAGTAGTAGCAGTAGTTGTGGCAATTGTATTATTAGTAGTAGTGTAGTAGTAGTAGTATTAGTAGTAGGAGTAGTAGTAGGAGTAGAAGTAGGAGTAATAGAAGAAGTAGTATAAGTAGCAACAATAGTAGTGGTAGTAGCAGCAACAGCGTAGTAATAGTACCGGTAGTAGTTGTAGTAGTATTAGTACTGGTAGTAGCCTAAGTAGTCATAGTAGTAGTAGTTGTTGTTGTTGATGTAGTAATAGTAGTAGTTGAAGAAATTGTAGTAGTTGTTGTAGTAATAGTATTAGTTATACAAGGTGTACTAGGAGTACTAGTAGTAGTAGTAATATTCATAGTAGTAGCAGCAGTAGCAGCAGTAGTAGTAGTAGTAGTAGTACTAGTAATAGCAGTAGTAGATGCAGTAGTAGCAGCAATAGTAGCATGATAATAGTAGTTGTAGTAGTTGTTGTTGTTATTGTTGTATTTGTAGTAATCATTATAGTAGTATTAGTAGTGAGATTGGTAGCAGAAGTACTGGTAGTAGTTGTTGTTGTCATTGTTGTTTTTTAGTAGTAGTATTAGTAGCGGTAAAAGTAATTATTGAAGAAGTTATAGTAGTAGTAGTAGTAATAGTAGTAGTTTTAGTAAGAATACTAGGAGCACTAGTAGTAGTAGTAATATTAGTAGTAGCAGAAGTAGTGATACAATGAGTTGTAGAAGTAGCAATAGTAGTAGTTGTAGTACTAGTTGTAGGAATAGAAGTAGTAGTAGTTGTTGTAGTAGTAGTAGTAGTAGTAGTAGTAGTAGTAGTAGTAGGCCTAGTATTAGTGTAGCAGCTGCAGTAGTAGCTGTAGCTGGAGCACAGTACTAGTGGTAGTAGTTGTTGTTGTTGTCATTGTTGTTGTGTTTGCAGTAGTCATTTTGTAGTAGTATTAGTAGTAGTAGTTGTTGTTGTTGTACTTATAGTTGTAGTTGTAGTATTGGTGGGAGTAGCAGTAATAGCAACAACAGTATTAGTAGTTGTAGTAGTAGCAGTGGTAGTAGTAGCAGTAGCAGTCGTAGAAGCAGTAATAGTCGCGTTAGCAGTAGTAGTGGTAGTAGTCATTGTCGTAATAGTAGCATTAGCAGTAGTAGTAGTAGTATATGTAGTAGTAGTTATAGAAGTAGTAGCAGTACATGTAGTAGCTATGGTAGTAGCAACAGCTGTTGTAGCTGTAGTTGTTATTCTTGTCATTGTTGTAGTGGTCACCGGAGTAGTAGTAGTAGTAGAAGTAGTAATAGTAGTAGTAGTAGTAGCAGTAGTAGTGGTAGTAGTGGTAGTAGGAGTAGTAGTAGTATCAATAGGAGTAGTAGTACTATTAGTAATAGTAGTAGTTGTCGTAGTAGTGGTAGTAGTAGTAGTAGTAGAAGTAGAAGTAGTAGTAGAAGTGGTAGTTGTTGTAGTAGTCAAAGTAGCAGTAGCAGTAATACTTGTAGTAGTAGCAATAGTTGTAGTAGTCGTAGTGGCAGTAGTCATGGTAGTAGTAGTAGCAGTTGTAGTAGAAGTTGTTGTAGTTGTTGCAGTAGTAGAAGTAGCAGCTGGAGTATGACTAGTAGTAGTTGTTGTTGTTGTTGTTGCAGTAGTAGTAGTTATTGTAGTTGTAGTGCTAGCCGAAGTTGTAGTCGGAATAGTAGTTTTTGAAGCAAGAGTAGTAGTAGTAGAAGTAGTAGTTGTAGTAATAGAGTGTAGTAGTAGTGGCAGGAGTAGTACTAGTCATAGTAGAAGTTGTAGTCGCAGGAGTAGTAGTATTAGTATTTTTGGTTGGAAAAGGAGTAGTAGTAATTGAAGTAGTTGCGACAGTAGTAGCTTATATAACAGTTGGAGTAGTAGTTATTGTGGTAGTAATATTAGCAGATGTTGTAGTAGGTATTATAATAGGAGTAGAAGTTGGAGACGGAGTAATAGAAGTAGTTGTAGTGGCCACAGTAGTACTAGGAATTGGAGTAGTAGTAGTAGTTATTATTGTTGTTGTAGTTGTAGTAGTGGTGGTAGTACATGTAGTAGTAGTAGTAGTAGAAATAGTAGAAGTAGTAGTTGGAGAAGCAGTAGTAGTTGTATCCATAGTAGTAGTAGCAGTTGTTGTAGTAGTAGTAGTAGAAGCTATAGTAATAGTAGTAGTAGTAGTAGTAGGAGTAGTACTAGTTGGTCTAAGAGTTACAGCAGCATTACGAGTGGCAGCAGTGGTAGTAGCACCAGTAGTAGTACTAGAAGTAGCACTACTAGTAGTAATAGAAGTAGCAGTACTAGTAGCAATAGCATTAGTAATAGTCGTATAAGTAGTAGTAGTAGTAGTAGTACTAGAAGTAGGAGGAGGAGTAGTAGTAGCAGTAGAAGTAGTAGTAATAGTAGTAGAAGCAGTAGAAGCAGTTGTAGTAATACAAGTAGTAGGGATAGTTGTAGGAGGAGTAGTAGTAGCAGAAGTAGTAGCTGGGATAGTTGTAGGAGTTGGAGAAGTAGTAGATGTAGTAGTATAGTAGTAGTTGTTGTAGTAGTAGTAGTGGCTGTAGTACTAGTAGCAGTAATAGTAGTACTAGTAGGAGGAGTAGTAGTAGTGGTAGTAGCTATAGTAGTATTAGGAGTAGTAGTAGTAGCAGTATTAGTAGTAGAAGTAGTTGTAGTAGAAGTTGTTGTTGTTGTAGTAGTAGTAGAAATAGTAGTAGTAGGAGTAGTACTAGTAGTAGGACTATTAGTAATAGTAGAGGTAGAAGTTGTAGTAGTGGTAGAAGAATTAATAGTAGTAGTGGTAGTTATAGTAGTTGTAGCGGTAGTAGTAGTAGTAGCAGTAAAAGTAGTAATAGTATCAGTAGTAGTAGCAATAATCGGAGTAGTAGTGCTAGGAATTTTCGTAGTAGTAGAAGTAGAAGTAGTAGTTGCGATAGAAGTAGTCGTAGTAGTCACATTTATAGAAGTAGTAGTAATAATAGCAGCCTTAGTAGTAGTAGTGCTAGTAGTAGTTATAGTAGCAATAGTAGTAGTAGTAGTAGCAATAGTAGAATTAGTAGTAGTAATATTAATCGTAGTTGTTGTTATATTAGTAGTAGTAGAAGTAGCAGTGGTAGTTGTTGTTGTTGTAGTAGTAGGAGTAGCAGCAACAGCAGCAGTAGTAGTTGTTGTAGTTGTAGTAGTAGTAGTAGTAGTTGTTGTTGTAGTAGTGGTGGTAGTTATATTTGCGGTAGCAGTAGTCATGGCAATAGTAGTTGTAGTAGTAATAGTTGCAGTTATAATTGTAGTAGAGTAGTAGTAGTAGTTGAGATAGTAGTAGTACTAGTACTAGTAATAGTAGCAGTGGTAGTGGAAGTAGTAGTAGGAGTAGTAGAAGTAGTAGTTGTAGCCGTAAGAGAAGTAGTTGTACTCGTAGGAGTAGGAGTTGTAGTAGTAGTTGTCGTGGTCGTAATAGTAGTAGTACCAATAGTAGTTGGACCAGCTGTAGTAGTTGTTGTAGTAGTAGGAGTAGTGGAAGTAGAAGTAGTAGTAGTTGTAGTAATAGTAGTAGTAGTAGTGGTAGTACTAGTAGAAGTACTAGGAATAGTTGTAGCTACAGTAGAAGTAGTTGTAGTTATCCTAGTAGTTTTTGTAGTAGTAGTAGTAGTATTAGTAGAGGTAATAGTAGTAGTAGTAGAAGTAGTAGTTGTACTATTACTATTATTAATATTATTATTAGTAGTAGTAGGAGGAGGAGTAGCAGTTATCAAGGGAGTAGTAGTTGTGCTCGTAGTAGTAGTCCTGTTAGGAGTAGAAGTAGTAGTAGTTGTAGTAGTACTAGTAGCACTAGTAGTAGTAGTTGTTGTCGTTATTGCAGTACTAGCAACTATAATAGTAGTGGAAGTACTAGTTGTAGTAGTTGGAGTACTAGTAGGAGTAGTAATAGAAGTAGGAATGGCAGCAGTTGTACTAGTAGTACTAGTAGTAGGAGAAGTAGTACGAGTAATAATTAGAGTAGGAGAAGCAGTAGTAATACTAGTAGTAATAGTAGTAGTAGTAATAGTAGGAGTGGTAGAAGTAATAGTGGTAGTAGTAATAGTAATAGTAGTAGTAGTAGTAGTAGTTGGAGTAGTAGTAGTTGGAGTAGTAGTAGTAGCAGTAGTAGAAGTAGTTATACGAGCAGTAGTAATAGTAGTAGTAGTAGTAATAATAGTCATAGTAATAGTAATAGCTGAGGTATTAGTACTAGTAGAAGTGGTATAAGTAGTAGTTGTAGAAGTAGTAGTAGTAGTTATAGGAGAAGGAGGAGTAGTAGTAGTGGTGGTGGTGGTGGTGGTAGTAGTAGTGGAACTAGTAGTAGTAGTACTACTAGTAGTAGCAGGAGGAGTACTAGTAGTAGTACGAGTGGTAGTAATATTTGGAGCAATAGCTGTAGTCAAAGTGATAGTAGTAGTAATAAGAGTAGTTGTTGTAGTAGTAGTAGTTGCAATAAGAGTAGTAGTTGTAGTAGCAGTAGTAGTAGATTCATTAGCAGTAGCAGTAGTAGTATTAGCAGTAGTTGTGGTAGAGTAGTAATAGTAGTAGTTGTTGTTGTATTATTAGTAGTAGAAGTAGTCATAGTAGAAGGAGTAACAGAAGCAGCAGCAGCTGTAGTAGTAGCAGTTGTCATTGTAGTAGCAGTAGTAGCAGTAGTGCTAGTAGTTGTAGTAGTAGTCGTTGGGGTAGTACTAATAGTAGTCGTAGCAATAGTAGTAGTAGTAGTCATAATACTAGTAGTCCTAGTAGTAGTAGTTATAGTAGTAGTAGAAGTAGTAGTAGGCATAGTAGTAGTAATAGTAGAAGCAGCAATAGTAGTAGTAATAGTAGAAGGTAGTAGTAATAGGAGGAGTAGTAGTAGTAGCAGTAGTAGTATTAGCAGTAGTAGCAGCAACAGTAGTTGTAGTAGTAGTACTAAAAGTAGTAGTAGTGGTGGTAGTGGTAGTAGCAGCAGTAGTAGTAGAATTCGTAATAATAATAGTAATAGTAGTAGTTGTTGTCACACTAGTTGCAGTAGTAATAGTCGCAGTAGTTGTAGTAGTAGTAGCATTGGTAGTAGTAGTAGTGGTTGCCGTACTACTAGGAGTAGTAGCGAAAATAGCAACAATAGCAGTAGTAACGATAGTTGTTGTAGTAGGAGTCGTAGTAGTAATTGTGGTAGTAGTAGTTGTAGTAGTAGCAACAGCAATAGCATTAGGATAAGTAGTAGTCATTCCACCTCTAGCAGTAGTAGTAGTAGTAGTAGTAGAAGTTATAGTAGAAATAGTAGTAGTAGCATTAGTAGTAGTAGTAGTAATATAAGTTGTAGTAGAAATAGTAGTAGTCGCATTAGTAGTAATAGTAATAGTAGTAGTATTCGAAGTAATAGTAGTCGCAGAAGTTGCAGTAGTAGCAGTTGCAGTAGTAATATTAGTAGTTGTAGCAGCAGCAGTAGTAGTAGGTATGGTAGTAGTAGCAATAGTCATAATAGTAGGAGAAGTAGCAGTAATAGTGGCAACACCAACAGTTGCTTCTGTGGTAGTTGTAGCAATATTTGTAGTAATCGAAACAGTAGTAGTACTAGTAGTAGTAATGATAGTTGTAGTAGTAGCAGTAGTAGTAGTAGTTGAGATAAAAGCAGTAGTAGCAGTGGTAGCAGCAATAGTTGTTGTTGTAATAGTTTTAGAAGAAGTAGTAGTAATAGTAGTAGTAGCAGTAGCAGCAATAGTAGAAGAAGTAGTAGCAGTAGTAGAAGTAGTAATATTAGTAGTCATCGCAGCCGTCGTAGCTGAGGCAGCAATAATAGTAGTAGTTGTTGTTGTGGTAGTAGTTGTAGCCGCAGTAGTAGTAGCAGTAGTTACAGAAGTAGCAGTATTTGTAGTAGTAGTAGTAGTTGCAATAGTAGCAACAGCAAAACTTGTAGTAGTAGTAGAGTCGTAGCAGTAGCATTGGCAGTAAGTGTAGTATAAGTAATAGTAGTATTATTATTAGTAGTAGTAGAAATAGTAGTGTTGTCATAGTATTAGTAGTAGTAGTAATAGTAGTAGTAGTAGTAGTATTAGTAATAGTAGCAGTAGTAGTCATAGCCACAGTAGTAGTAGAAGTAATAGCAATAGTCATAGTAGTAGTAGTAGTTCTAATAGAAGTGGTAGAAGTGGTAGTAGTTGTAGAAGCAGTAGCAGTAGTAGTACTTGTACCAATAGTAGCAATAGTAGTTGTAGTAATAGTTATAGTAGTGGTAGTGGTAGTAGCACTACTAGCATTAGTAGTAGTAGTAGTAGAAGGAGAAGTTCTAGTAGTTGTACGAGTAGTAGTGGTAGTAGTAGTAGAAGCAGTAGCGGGAGGAGTAGGTGTAGGAGTAGGAGTAGTAGTAGGAGAAGAAGTTTTAGTAGTAGTAGTATTCGGAGTATTAGTAGTAGTAGTGGGACTAGTAGTATAAGTAGCAATAGAAGTAGTAGAAGTGGAAGTAGTAGCAGCTACAACAGTAGTAGTACTAGTTGTTTGGTACTAGTAGTAGTAGTAGTTGTTGTTGCAGTAGTGTTAGTTGTGGTACTAGTAGTCATAGTAGTCATAGTAGTCGTAGCAGTAGCAGTAACAGTAGTCATTGTATAGTACAAGTTGTGGTAGTAGTACTAGCAACAGCAGTAGGAGCAGTAATAGTGGCAGTATTAGTAGCAGTAGAAGAAGTAGTTGCAATAGCAGCAGTAGTAATTGTTATAGTAGCAGCAGTTGCTGTAGTTGTACTAGTTGTAGTAGTAGTGGTGGTAGGAGTTGGTGTAGCAGAAGTAATTGTAGTAAAAGTAGAAGTCGTAATAGTTGCAGCAACAATGGTTGAAGTAGTGGTAGTAGTAGTAAGAGTAGTAGAAGTTGTTGTAATAGTAGTAATAATAGCAGTAGCAGTAATATTAGTAGAAGTAGTAGTAGTAGTCATAATAGTTGCAGCAATAGTAGTTGAAGTAGCCGTAGTAGTAGTAAGAGTAGTAGAAGTGGTTGTAAAAGTAGTAATAGTAGCTGTAGCAGTAATAGTAGTAGAAGTAGTAGTAATAGTAGTAATAATAGCAGAAGTAGAAGTAGTGGTAGTGGCAGAGTTAATACTAGGAGTAGTAATACTAGTTGTAGAAGTAGAAGTAGTAGAAGCAGTAGTATTTATAGGAGTAGCTGTAGTTACAGTAGCTGAAGTAGTATTAGTAGTAGCCACTATAGTAGCACTGGTAGTAGCAATAGTAGTACTAGTAATTGTAGTAGTAGCAGTAGCCGCAGCAGCAGCGGTACTAGCAGTGGTAGAAGTAGTAGTAGTTGTTGTTGTTGTAAGAGCAGCAGCAGCAGCAGTAGTAGAAGTAGTAGAACTAGTAGTAGTAGTAGCAGTAGTGGCAGTGGTATCAGCAACTGTAGCAGGAGTGGTAGGAGTAGTTGCAGTAGTAGTTGTAGCAGTAGCAGTAGCAGTAGTAGTAGATGTAGTCATAGTTGTAATAAAAGTAGTATTAGCAATATCAGTAGTAGTAGTAGGTGTCATTGAAGTAAAAGTAGAAGAAGGTGTCGTACGAGTAGCTGCACTAACCGTAGTAGTAAATATAGTAGTAGTTTTAGTAGCGGTAATATTAGTAGCCGCAGTTGTTGTTGTTGTTGTAGTAGTAGTAGTAGTTGCAGGGGTAGTAGTCTTAGTAGGAGTAGCAGTAGTAGTAGCTGAAGTTGTAGTCATAGCACTAGTAGTAGTTGGAGGAGTAGCTGCAACATTAGTAGCAGGAGTATTTGTAGTAGGAGAAGTACGGTGTAGTAGTAGTAGTAATAGTATTAGTAGGAAAAGTAGAAGTGGTCGATGTAGTAGTAGATGTAGTAGTTGTTGTAGTAGTAGTATTAGTTGCCGCAATAGTAGTAGTAGTAATATTAGTTGTTGAAATAGCAGTAGTAATAGTAGTATTAGTAGTAGTAGTACTAGTCGTAATAGTAGTAGTAGTCATAGTTGTAGTAGTTGTAGTAGTAGTACTATTAGTAGTAGCAGCAGACGTAGTAGCGGTAGTAGTGGTTGGAGTAGCAGTAGTAGTAGCAATAGTAGTAGCTGTAATAGCAGCAGACGCTAGTAGTCGTAGTTTGTAGTCGTAATAAGCTACCCCCAGTAGAATTACGAAGCATGTAGTAGTTGAGTAATAGCAGATAGTTAGCTATCGTCGTTAGTTAGTAGTAGTAGCAGCGCAATAGTAGTAGTAGTAGTTGTTGTTGTCAGTAGTAGTAATAGTCGTAGAAGTCGTATTAGTAGTAGTCTGCAGTAGTAGTAAGATTAGTAGTTATAGTAGCAGTAGTAGCTGTAGTGGTAGTAGTACCACCAGTAGCTATAGCAGCAGTAGTAACAATAGTAGTAATAGAAGTAGAATTAGTAATAGTAGCATTAGTAGCAGTGGTAGCAATAGCAGTAGTAGCAGTAGTCCTGATTGTTGTAGTAGTAGCAAAAATAGTTGCACAAGGAGCATCAGCAGTAGTAGTATTATTAGTAGTAGTAGCAGAAGTAGCAGTAGTTATAGTAGTAGTAGCAGTAGTAGTAGCAATAGTAATAGCTATAGTAGTAGTAGTTATAGTAGTCGTAGGAATAGCAGAAGGGGCAGTAGTATAGTACTAGTAGTAGTAATAGTACTAGCAGCAGTAGTAGTAGCAGTAGTAGTAGTAGCAACATCTATAGTTATAGCGGTAGCAGCAACAGTTGGAGTAGTCATTGTAGTAGAAGTTATTGTAGCAGATGTAGTGGTAGTAGAAGTTATGGTAGAAGTACTAGTAGTAGAAGTAGTAGTAGCAGTAATAGTAGTAGTACCAGTAGTAGTAGTAGTTGTGGCAGTAGTTGCAATAGAAGTTGTAGCAGTTGCAGGGGTAGTTGTTGTAGCAGTAGTAGTTGTTGTTGTTGTAGCAGTAGTTGTAACAATAGCAGGAGTAGTAGTATTAGTAGTTGTAGCTGTAGCAGAAGTTGTTGTAGTAGTAGCAGTTGCGGTTGTAGCAGTAGTTGTAGTAGTAGTTGTTGTAGCAGTAGCAGTAGTAGTTGTAGTAGTAGTTGTAGTAGTTGTAATATTAATATTGTAGAAGGAGTAGTAGCATTATTATTAGTAGTAGTAGTAATAGTAGTAGTAGTAGTAGTAGTAGTAGGAGGAGCAGTAGTAGTAGGAGTAGTAGAGGTAGAAGTTGTAGTAGTAGTTGTAGTAGTAGCAGTAGTAGCAGTTGTTGTTGTGGTAGTAATTGTTGTAGTAGTTGTAGTAGCAGTAGAAGTAGTTGCTGCAGAAGTAGCAGCAGTAGTAGTAACAGTAGTCATAGTAGTAGTAATAGCAGTAATAGCAGTCGTAGTAGTAGTTGTAGTGCCAATAGCAGCAGCAGCAATAGTAGTAGTAGAAGTAGTAGTAGTAGCAGTAGTTGCAGAAGTAATAGTAATAGTAGTAGTAGTAGTAGTAGTAATAGGCGTAGTAGTAGTAGTAGTAGTAGTAGTAGTATTGGCTATAGCAGTAGTAGAAGTAGTAATAGTTGTAGTAGAGGGTGTGGTCGTAGTAGTTGTAGCAACAGTAGTTGAAGAAGTAGTAGTAACGATCATAGTAGGGGTAGAAGTAATAGTAGTAGTAGCAATGATAGTAGTAGCTGTTGTTGTTGTTGTAGTAGTGATAGTAGTAGAAGCGGCATTAGTAGTAGCAGTAGCAGAGTTAATAGGTCTAGTAGTAATACTAGTAGAAGAAATAGTAGTAGTAGCAGCAGTGGTGCTAGTCGGAGTAGCAGCAGCTATAGTAGCAGAAGTAGTAGTAGTAATAGCAGAAGTTGCAGTAGTAGTTGTGGTACTAGTAGTTGCGACGGTAGTAGTAGTAGTAGGAGTAATAGTAGTGGTAATAAATGTAGTAGTGGTAGTAGCTGAAGTAGCAGCGATAGAAGTAGTGGTAAAGAAGTAGTAGCAACAGCACCAGCAGTGTATTAGTTGTATTGGGAGTCATAGAAGTAGTAATTCTAGTAGCCGTAGTAGTAGTGGTGGTAGTTGTAGTAGTAGTAGTAGTAGTAGTAGTAGTATTAGTAACAATAGTAGTAGTAGCAGCAACAATTGTAGTAGTCCTTGTAAAA
This sequence comes from Trichopus zeylanicus subsp. travancoricus, assembly GCA_005019695.1. Lineage (NCBI taxonomy): Eukaryota > Viridiplantae > Streptophyta > Magnoliopsida > Dioscoreales > Dioscoreaceae > Trichopus > Trichopus zeylanicus. Next base: position 200,721 of record RXID01021432.1, on the reverse strand, counting down.
GTAGTAGTAGTAGCATTAGTAGTAGTAGTAGTAGAAGCCGCAGTAGTAGTAGCAGTAGTAGTGGTAGCAGCAGAAGTAGTAATAATAGAAATAGCAGATGTAGTAGTTGTAGTAGTAGTAGTAGTAGTAGCATCAGTTGTCGCAACTGTTGTATTAATACTAGTAGTAGCAATCGTAGTAGTAGTAGTTGTTGTTGTTGTAGTAACAAACATACTAGTAGTAGTAGAAGTAGAAGATGCAGTAGTTGTGGTAATAGGGGCTGCAATAGTAGTATTGATTGTGGTACCGGCCGTAGTAGTAGCCGTAGTAGTAGTAGTAGTAGTAGTAGTAGGAATAGTAGTAGTAGTTGTAGTAGTAGTTCCAATAATAGTAGTAGTAGTAGAAGTAGCAGTAGTGGTCGAGGAAATTGTTTTAGTAGTACTAGTAGAAGAAGTAGTAGTTGCGGTGGTTGTAGCTGCAGCAACAATAGTAGTAGTAGTAGCAACAGTAGAAATAGCAACAATATTAGTAGTAGCAGCAGCAGTAGTTGTGGCAGTAGTAGTAGTGGTAGTAGAAGTAGTAATTATAGTAAAAGCAGAATTAGTGTTATAGCAGTAGCAGTAGAAGTTGCAGTAGTAGTAGTAGGAGAGGTAGTTGTAGCCGATGTAGTAGTAGTGGTGGTACTTGTAGTATTAGTAGTAGTATTATTATTATTATTAGCCACAATAATAGTAGTAGTAGTAGTATTAGTTGCCACAATAATAGTAGTAGTAGCAGTAGGAGTAGTTGTAGTAGTAGTTGTAGCCATGGTAATAGTAGTAATAGTTGTAGCCACGGTAATAGTTGTAGTTGTAGCCGTGGTAATAGCAGTAGTAGTAGTACTAGTAGTACTAGCAGCAAAAATAGTAGCAGCAATAGTAGTACTCGCAGTAGCAGTAATAGCAATAGCAATAGCAGCAGTAGTTGCAGCAATAGTTGTAGTAGTAGAGATAGCTGCAGTAGTAGTAGCAATAGTAGCAGTAATTGTAGTAATAGCAGAGTAATAGTAGCAGCAGCAGTGACAGTAGTAGTAGTTGTTGTTGTAGTTGCAGTAGTAGTAGCAGTAAAAGAAGTAGGAGTAGTAGTATTAGTAGTAATAGTAGTAGAAGTAGTTATGGTAGTAGTCGTAGTAGTAGTAAGACAAGTAGTTGTAGTAGTAGTAGTAGCTGTAGTGGTAGTAGCTGTAGTAACAGTAGTATTAGTAGTAGTAGTAGTAGAAGTAGTAGTAGCAGTAGCAGCGGTAGCCTTAGTAGTAGTAGTAGTAATAGCAGTAGTAGTAGTAGCAACAGCAACAGTAGCAGTAAGAGTAGTAATAGCAGTAGTAGTAGTAGTAGTAAGAGTAGCAGCAGCAACAGTAGTAATACTAGTAATACTTGTAGTAGCAACAGTAGAAGTCGTAGTAGTAGTAATACAGTAGTAGCAGCAGCAACAGCAACAGCAGTAGTAGTAGTAATACTAGTAGAAGTAATTGTAGTTGTAGTAGTAGTAACGCTAGTAGTTGTAGTTGCGGTAGTTGTATTATTAGCAGCAGCTGAGGTAGCAGTAGTTACAGCAGAAGTAATAGTAGCAGTAGTAGCAATGGTAGTAGTAGCAGTAGTAGTTGTAGTACTTGTAGTAGTCGTAGTAGCAAAAATAGTAGTAGAAGTAGTAGCAGCAAAAGCAGCAGTAGTTGTAGTAATAGTTGCAGTAGTAGTAGTTGTTGCAGCAGCAGCCACAAAAGCAGTGGGACCAGTAGTGTTGTACTACTACTACTAGAAGTATTGGTAGCAATAGTAGTTGCTGTAGTAGAAGTAGTTATAGTAGTCAGAGCTATAGCAACTGCGGCAGTAGTAGTACTAGTAGTATAGTAATATTAGTAGTAGTAGTAGTAGTAGTAATAGTGGTAGCAGTAGCAGTAGTAGCAATAGTAGTTCTAGTAGCAGTTTTGGTTGTAGCGACAGTAGTAGTAGTTGTTGTTGTAGCAGTTGCGGTAGTGGTAGTAGTAGTAGTTGTTGTAGTTGTAATATTAGTATTGGATTTGGAATAGTAGCAGAAGTAATAGTAGTAGCAGTAGTAGTTCTTGTAGTTGTTGTAATATTAGTATTTGTAGTAGTAGTAGTAGCATTAGTATTAGTAGTAGTAGAAGTAGAAGTTGTAGTAGTATTAGTCATAGTAGTAGTTGTATTAGTAGTAGTAGTAGCAGTTGTTGTTGGAATAGTAGTAGTTGTTCTTGTAGTTGTAGTTATAGTAGAAGTAGTAGCAACAGAAGTAGCAATAGTAGCAATAACATTGGTCATGGTAGTAGTAGCAGTAGTTGTAGTACCAATAGTAGCAGCAGTAGTAATAGTAGTAGGAGAAGCAGTAGTCATAGCAGTTGTAGCAGAAGTAGTAGTAGTAGTAGTAGTAGTAGTAGTAGTAGTAGTAGTAGTAGTAGTAGTCGTAGTAGTAGCAGTAGTAGCTGTAGTAGCAGCAGTAGTAGCAGTATTAGCTGTAGGAGTAGTAGAAGTAGTAGTCGTAGTAGTGGTAGCAACAGTAGTTGAAGTAGCGATAGTAGCAGTCGTAGTAGTGGTAGCGATGATAGTAGTAGTAGTTATTTTTGTTGTAGTAGTGATAGTTGTAGAAGCAGTGGTAGTAATAGTAGTAGCAAATTTTATAGTACTAGTAGTAATAGTAGTAGCAGACTTTATAGTAGTAGGACCAGTGGTATTAGCCGGAGTAGCGGTAGTTATAGGAGCAGAAGTGGTAGCTGTTGTAATAGAAGCGGTAGAAGTAGTAGTAGCAGTAGTAGTACTAGACTAGCCACAACAGTAGTAGAAGTAGGAGTAATAGTAGTAGTAGCTATAGTAGCAGCGATAGAAGTAGTGGTGGAAGTAGTAGTAGTAGCAGTTGTAAAAGCAGCAACAGCAGTAGTAGTAATAGTGGGAGTCGTAGCCATAGTAATTGCAGTAGCAGAAGCAGTAGTAGTGGCAGTTGTTGTAGTGGTAGTTGTAGTAGTAGTAGTAGTAGTAGTAGTTGCAACAATAGTAGTAGTAATAGTAGTAGTAGTAGTAGTAGTAGTAGTTGTTGTTGTTGTAATAGCAGTATTAATAGTAGTAGTAGTAGACGACGTAGTAGCAATAGTAGTAGTAGCGACAACTGTAGTATTAATAGAAGTAGTAGTAGTAGTAGTAGTAGTAATAGTAGTAGCAGTGGTAATAGTAGCAAGAGTAGTAGTAGTGGTAGTAGTTCGAGTAGTAGTAGTAGTCGTAGTACAAGTAGAAGTAGTGGTAGCAGAAGTTGTTGTAGTAGTTCTAGTAGCAGGAGTAGTAGTAGCAGTAGTTGTAGCAGCAGCACTAGTAGTAGTACTAGTCGTTATGATAGTAGTAGTAGTGGTAATAGAAATAGTAGTAGTAGTAATAATAATGATTTTAGTAGTAGTTGTTGTTCTGGTAATGATAGTAGTAGAAATAGTAGTAGTAATTGTAGTAGCAGAGTTAATAGTACTTGTAGTAATACTACAACTATTACTACTACTACTACTACTCCTACTGCTACTGCTACTACTATTACTACTACTACTGCTATTAATACTACTACTACTACTACTTCGACTACAACAATTCCTACTACTACTACTGCTACTACTACAACTACTTCTATTGCTGCTACTACTATTGCTACCACTACAACGCTACTACTACTCCTATTTCTACTAGTCTGCTACTAGTACTACTATTTTTACTACTACTACCACTATTACTACTACTACTAGTAGTACTACTACACCTACTATTACTCAGGTACTGCAACTACTAAGACTACTACTACTACTACTACTAATACTACTATTATTACTACTGCTGCTACTACTATTACTATTACTACTAAGACTACTACTACTAATACTACTATTACTACTACTACTAATACTACTATTACTACTAAGACTCCTCCTCCTCCTCCTCCTCCTCCTCCTCCTACTATTACTACTACTACCGCTATGACTACTACCGCTACTACTACTACTACTACTACTACTACTACTACTACTACTACTACTACTACTACTACTACTACTACTACTACTACTACTAAGACTACTGCTACATTACTATTAGTACAACTGATACTACTGCTACTCCTTCCACATCTACCACCACTACTACTACTACTACTACTTCTACTATTTTTGATGCTTCTACTATTACTACTACTACTACTCCAACTCCTACCCCTACTCAGACTACTACTACTCTTATTAATACTCCAACTCCTCCTACAACTACGGCTACAATTACTACTACTACTACTACTATTATTATTATTAATACTACTACTACAGCTGCTACTACTACTCTGACAATAACAACATCAACTACTACCACTGCTAATACTACCACGACTTCTACTACTACAACTACTACTATTATGACTCATACTACTACTACTATTCTTGCTGCTACTGCTACTACCACCACTACTACTACTTCTACTGCTGCTGCTTCTACTACTACTACTACAAATATTACGACCACACACAAACAACGACTACCACGCCTACGACGCTGGACGCCTACGACGAACAGGCACACGACTGCGGAGAGAGATCTACGACGACGACGACGACGACGACGACGTACCGACGACGACGACTACTACTACTACTACTACAAATACTACTACTACAACAACAACTACTACCACTCCTACTACTCGTACTACTACTACTAGCATTAACACTACTTCTTCTTCTTCTACTACTACTACTACTACTACTACTACTACTACTACTACTACTACTACTACTACTACTCCTACAACTACTCCTACACCTACACCGACTACCACTACTACTCCTACTACTACTATTATTGCTATTGCTACTAATACTACTACTAATCCATCTACTACTACTACTACTACTACTACTACTAAAACTATTACTACTACTATTGCTCCTACTCCTACAACTAATTCAAACACTCCTACTAATACTACTGTGAATGTTGTTGTTGCTATTACGACTACTACTGCTACTACTACTGGTAATGTTGTTGCGGCTATTACTACTACTGCTACTACTGCTGCTACTACTACTACTAATATAACTGCTACTACTACAATAACTAGTCCTACTACTGCTCTGACAATAACTACAACAATAACTACTACTGCTACTACTACCACCTTCTCGACTACTACTACTATGAATTCTACTACTACTATTGTTGTTGTTGCTGCTCCTACCCCTACTACTACTACTAGTGCTACTGCTGCTGCTGCTACTACTACTAATACTACTACTACTACTTCTACTGCTAGTAGAATTTCTACTACTACTACTTCTACTATGGGTACAACTACAACTAACAATACTACTACTACTACTACTACTACTACTACTACTACTACTACTACTACTACTACTACTACTTCTACTACTACTACTACTCCTACTGCTACTCCTAATCCTACAATAGTGGTAGTCATGGTAGTATAAGTAGTAGCACTAGTAGTACTATTTGGTGAACAAATAGTAGTTATAGTAGTTGTAGCAGTAGTAGCAGCAACAGTAGTTGTAATAGTATTAGTAGTAGCAGCAGCAACATTAGTTGTAGAAGTAGTAATAGTTGTATTACTATTATTATTATTATTATTATTAGTAGTAGTAGTAGTATTAGTAAAATTAGGAGTAGTAGTAGTAGCAGTAGTAATGGGAGAAGTTGTAGGAGTTAGAGCAGCGGCTGTATTAATAGAAGTAATAGTAGTAGTAATTGCGATAATTTTAGCAGCAATGGTAGCCATAGCAGAAGCAGTATTAGTATTAGTTGTACCAATAGCATCAATAGCAGTAGTAACAGTAGTAGCAGTAGTCAGCACAGCAGTAGTAGTAGTGGTAGTAGTAGTAGAAGTAGACGTGATAGCGGTTGTACTTGTGGTGGTGTTAATTGCTTCAGTGGTACAAGGCTTAGTAGTTGTAGTAGCAGCAGCAGTAGTAGCAATAGTATATGTAATAGTAGGAGGAGTAGTGGTAGTAGTAGTAGCTACAATAGTAATAGTAGCAGCAGCTGCAGCAGTAGTAGTAGTAGTAGTACTAGCAGTGGCAATAATAGTCGTAGTCATAGTAGTAGTTGTAGTTGAAGTAGTAGTAGCCATAGTGGTAAAAGTAGTAGTTACAGTAGAAGTAGTAGCAGATATAGTAGTAGCTATAGTAGTAGTTGCAAAACTACTAGTAGAAGTTATAGTAGCACGAGCTGCATTAGCAGTAGTAGCAATAGAAGTACTAGCAGTAGTAAAAGTCACAGTAGTAGTAGTAGAAGTAGAAGTAGCAAAAGTAGTCGCAAAAGTAGTTATAGTAGTAGCAACATCAGCAATTGCAGTAGTGTAGTAGCAATGGTAGTGGTGGTAGAATATGTAGCTGAGTAGCATTAGTAGTAGTAGTAGCAGCAACAATAGTAGTAGTTGAAGCAGCCATAGTAATTGCATTAGTAGTAGTAATCGTAGTTTTTATAGCGTTAGTGCAAGCTGTAGTAGTATTAGTAGCGATAGAAGAAGCAGTAGTGGTAGCAGTTGAAGAAGTAGTAGCCATAGTGGCAACAATAGCAGGAGCAGTTTCAGTAGCCATAGTCAAAGTAGCAGCAATAATTGTAATAGCAATAGCAGAAGTAGCAATAGTAGCTATTGCAGTATTAGTAGTAGTAGTATGAGTAGGAGTAGTTCTAGTAGTAGCAATAGTAGTAGTAGTAGAGGTAATAGACACAGTATTAGTGGTGGTGGTGGTAGTAGTAGTAGTCATAGAAGAAGTGGCAGCAGTAGTAATAGTATTAGTAGATGTAGTTATGGTAGTTATAGTACTTATACTAGTATTATAAGTAGTAATAGTCAAGTAGTGGTAGTAAAAGTAGTAGTAGTAGCAGCAGCAGCAGTAGTAGTAATAGCAAAAGTGGTAGTTGTAGTAATAGTGTAGTAGTAGTGTAGTACTTGTGGTAGTAGCAGCAGTTGTAGGGGATGTAGTAGTAGTAGTAGTAGTAATAGTCATAGCAGCAGTAGTAGTGGTAGTAGGAGTATTAGTAGTAGTAGTAGTAGTAGTAGTAGTGGCAGTAATAGGAGTAATAGTAGTAGTAGCAGCAACAACATTAATAGTAGTAGTAGTTGCGATAGTAGTTGTTGCAGTAGCAGTTGTAGTTTTCATTGTGGAAGTGTTGTCACAGAAGTAGCGATAGTAGAAGTCATAGAGGTAGTCATAGTAGTTATAATAGCAGCAATAAAAGTTGTAATACTAGTAGTAGCAGTTGTTATTATTATTATAATGGTAGCAGTAGTAGGAGTAGTAGTTGTAGATGTAGTAGTACCATTAGTAGTAGCAACAGTAGTAGTAGTAATAGTAGCAGTAGTTGTAGTAGTAGTAGCAGTAGTAATAGTAGTACCAGTAGTAGTCGGAGTAGTACTAGAAGTCGCAGAAGTAGTAGTAGTAGAAATAGTATTAGTAGTAGTTATAGTAGTTATAGCAGTAGTAAAAATAATAGTAGTAGGAGTGGTAGTAATAACAATAGTACTAGAGTAGTAGTAGTAACATAAGTAGTAGGAGTAGCAATTGTAGTAGTAGTTGTTGTTGTAGCAGCAGCAGCAGTAGTAGTAGTTATTGTTGTTCTTGTTGTTGTAGCGATGGTAGCAGTTGTTGTTGTAGCAGCAGAAGTAGCAAACACGCTAGTAGCAGAAGTAGCAGCAACAATAGTAGTAGCTGTAGTTGTTGTGGTGGTAGTGGTGGCAGTAGCAGCAGTGGTATCGGTAATTATTATAGTAGTATTAGTAGTAGTGATTGTTATAGTAGTAGTAGTTATTGTTGCAGTGGTAGTGGTAGTGGGAGTAGGTTTAGGAGTAGGAGGAGGAGTAGTAGTCTGAGCAGTAATAAGAGTTATAGTAGTAGCAGTAGGATTAGTAGCAGATGTAGCAATAGAAGTAGGAGCAGTAGTGGAAGTAAAAGTTGAAGTTCTAGAAGTAGTAGTAGTTGTAGTTGTTGTTGTTGTCGTAGTAGTAGCAGAAGCAGTAGTAGTAATGGTCATAGTAGTAGCAGTACAAGCAGTAGTAGTGGTAGTAGTAATAGCAACAGTAGTAGCAGCAATTGTGGTAGTAGTAGTAGTAGTAATAATAACATTATTAGTTATTGAAGTAGCACCAGAAGAAGTAGTAGCAGATGTTGTAGTAGTAGTAACAGTAGTAGTATTATAAGTATAGTAATAATAGTAGTAGAAGAAGTAGTAGTAGTACTAGTAGCAATAATAACAAAGGTAATCATAGTAGTGGTAGTGGCAACAGTAGTAGTACTAGTAGTAGTTGTAATAGTAGTAGTAGTAGAGGAAGTAGTAGTTATACCAGTGTTGTAGCACTAGGATAAGAAGTAGTTATGGTTGTAGGAGAATTAGTAGGTATAGTAGTAGTAGTAGGGGTAGTTGCAACAAAAGCAGCAGTAGTAGTACTAGTATTAGTACTAGTGAAATTAGCAGTAGTAGCAGTGCTAACTGTAGTAGTAGTAGTAGTAGTAGCAGGAATGGCTGCAATAGCAGCAGTAGTAGTTTTAGTACAATCACTATTAGGAGGAATAGTAGTCATAGTAGTAATAGAAGTAATAGTAGTGGTAGTAGAAGCAACATTAGTAGCAATAGTAGTAGTAGTAGTACCAGCAGTAGAGCTGTAGTACAGCGATAGTAGTAGTGGCACGAGCAACACCAGTAATAGTATTAGTAGTAGTTCTAATAATAGTAGTAGTAATTGTATTAGTTGTAGCAGCAACAGCAGTAGCAGCAGTAGTAGTAGTTGCAGTAACAGCAATAACAGTAGTAGTAGTAGATGTAGTAGTAGTAGCAGTAATAGCAGAAGTAGTAGAAATAGTAGTAGTTGTCGTAGTCGTAGTAGTAGTGGAGGTAGTAGCAGTAGTAGCAGAACTAGTAGCAATAGTAGTAGTTGGAGAAGTAGTAGTAGTAGCAATAGTAGCAAAAGTAGTAGTATTAGTAGTAACAGCTGTAGCAGCATTAGTAGTACTAGGAGTAGTAGTAGCAATTGTAGCAGCAGTGGTGCTAGTAATAGTTGGAGCAATAGCGGGAGTACTAGTAATTGTAGTACCAGTAGGAGCAGTAATAGTCATGGTAGTAGTCGTAGAAGTAATAGTAGTATAGGAGTAGTAGTAGTTGTATAAGAGTAGTAGTAGTAGTAATAGCAATAGTAGTAGTAGTAGCAGTAGTAGTAGTTGTTGTTATAGTATTAGTGTAGTAGTAGTAGCAGTAGTAGTGGTAGAGGTAGTAGTAGTCGTGGTAACAGAAGTAGTAATAGTAGTAGTAGTAGTAGTAGTAGAAGTAGTAGTAGTTGTAGTTTTCTGAATGGTAGCAACAGTAGGAGTAGTAGTTGTTGAAGTAATAGTAGCAGTGGTAGTAGCAGTAGTAGCAGTAGATGTCAGAGAGTATTTGGAGTAGGAGTCATAGTGGTAGTAATAGGAGTAGTAGTAGGAGTCATAGTAGTAATAGTAACTATAGCAGTCTAGCAGTAGCAGTAGTTGTAATAGCAGTCGTGGTAACAGAAATAGAAGTAGTAGTTGTTGTAATAGTTGTAGTTGAAGTAGTACTAGTAGAAGCAGTGGTAGTAGTAGTAGTACTAGTAGTAGTTGTAGAAGTAGTAGTAGTAGTAGTAGTAGCAGCAGTAGCAGTAGTAGTAGTAGGAAGTAGTGGTAGTAGTTGTAGTAGTAATAGTAGTAGTAATAGTAGTAGTAGTAATAGTAGTAGTAGTAATAGTAGTGGTAGTTGTTGTTGTTGTCATAGTAGTGGCAGTACTACTAGTAATAGTAGGAGCAGCAATAGCAGCAGTAGTAGTAGTAGTAGTTATTGTTGGTGTGGTAGTAATAGTAGTCATAGCAGGAGTGGTAGTAGTAATAGTTATAGTAGTAGTAGTTGTTGTTGTTGTTGTTGTAGGAGCCAGTTTAGGAGTAGGAGTACTAGTAGTAGTAGTTGTAGTGGTTGTAGCAGTAGCAATAGCAGTTGTAGTTGTAGTGGGAGTAGTAGTAGGAGTAGCAATAGAAGTAGTAGACGCAGTAGTTTTATTAGTAGTAGTAGTGGTAGTAGTCATTGCAATTGTAGTTGTAGTAGCAGTAGTAGTACAAGTAGTAGTAGTACCAGCAGCAGCAATAGTAGTAGCAATTGTTGCAGCAGTTTAAGTAGTAGTAGTTGTATAGCAGTAGGAGTAGTAGTCGTAGTAGTAGAAGTAGTAGCAGTGGTTATTGTTGGGGAAGTAGTAGTTGTAGTAGCAGTAAAAGTAGTTGTTGTAGTACGAGAAGTAGAAGCAGTTGTTATTGTAGGGGGAGTAGTAGTTATAGTAGTAGTTCTTGTTGTTGTAGTAGTAGCAACAGTAGTATAAATCGTAGCAACAATAGTAGCAATAGTAGTAGTTGTTGTTGTGACAGTCATAGTAGTAGTAGTAGTATTGTAGTTGTAACCATATTAGAAGAAGTAGTAGTAATAGTAGTAGCCGTAGCAGCAGCCACGGCAGTAATAGTAGTAGAAGTAGTAGTAGAAGCAGTTGCAATAGTAGTAGTAGTAGTTAAAGTCATATTCATAGTAGTAGTGGTTGCAATAACGACAACAACCATTGTAGTAGCAGTAGCAGTAGCAACAGTAGTAGTATTAGTTGAACTAGTAGCATTAGTAGGATTAGTAGGAGTATTAGTAGTGATATTTGTAGCCATAGTAGTAGTAGTTGTTGTTGCTGTTATTATTGTAGTAGTAGCAGTGGCAGTAGGAGTAGTAGCAGAAGTAGTACTACTAGTAGTAGTAAGAGTAGCTACAGTAGTAGTAGAAGTAGCTGCAGTAGTAGTAGTAGTAGCAGCAACAACAATAGTAGCAGTAGTTGGAGTAGTAGTAGCAGTAGTAGTAGTAGACATAGTTGCAGCTGTATGAACAGTAGCAGTAGTAGTAGTAGTAGTAGCAGTAGTAGCAGTAGTAGTAGTAGCATTAGTTACCTTAGTAGGAGAAGTAGTATTAGGAGGAGGAGGAGTAGGAGGAGGAGGAGGAGTAATAGTAGTAGTAGTAGTAGTAGTAGTAGTAGTAGTAGCAAAAGCACTAGCAGTAGTAGTGGTAGCTGTAGTTGTACTAACTATAGTTGTAGAGGGAGTAGTAGCAGTTATAGTAATATGAGGAGGAGGAGTAGTAGCAGTTGTCATAGTAGCTAGAGTAGCAGCAATAAGAGTAGTAGAAGTAGTAGTAGCAGTAGTTGTAGTAGTAGCGATAGTAGTAGTAGCAGCAGTAGTAGAAGTAATAGTAGTAGTAGCAGTAGGAGAAGTATTAGTTATTGGTATTGAAGGAGAAGTAGAAGTATTAGTTGTAGTGGAAGTAGTGCTAGTTATAGTAGTTGTACTAGTAGTAGCAGTAGTTGTAACAGTAGTTGAACTAGTAGTAGTAGTGGTAGTAGCAATATTAGCAGTAGCAATAGTACGAGTAGCAGCAGCAGTAGTAGTAATAGTGTTAGTAGTAGTCGTACTAGTGGTAGTAGTAGCAGTTGTTGTAGTAACAATAGAAGCAATAGAGTGTAGTAGCAAGAGAACCAGTAGCTGTAGCAGAAGTAGTTGGAGAAGTCAAAGTAGTAGTTGTATTGGTAGCAATAACAAGAAAAAAAATAGTACTAGTAGTCGTAGTAGTAGTAGCAGTAACAACAACAACATTAGTAGTAGTAGTGGTAGTTGGACTAGTTATAGTAGTATTAGTAGACATAGTAGTTATGGTAGAAGTTGTAGTAGTAGCAGTTGTTGTAGTAGTAGTAGTAGCAGTGATAGTAGTGCAACTGTAGTCATAGCAGCAGCAGAAGTAGTAGTTGTAGTAGTAAGAGTAGTTATAGTAGTAGTTGTATTAGTTGCAGTAGTAGCTATAGTAGTTGCAGCAGCATCTACAATTGTAATAGTAGCAATTGAAGTTATAGCAGCAACAATAGTAGTTGTACTAGTAGGAGTAGCAGTAGTACTAGTAGTAGTACTAGTAGTAGCAGTAGTAGCAATAGTAGTAACTATAGCAGTAGTAGTAGAAGTAATAGTAGTATTAGTAGTAATTGTAGGAGGAGGAGTAGTAATAGCAGTAGTAGAAGCAGTAATAGCAGTAGTAGCAATAGTAGAAGTTGCAACAGTAGTATTAGTTGGAGAGGTAAAAGAAGTAGTAGTATTAGTAGCAACAGTAGCAACAACAATAGCAACAGTAGTGGTAGTAGTGGTAGTAGCCATCTCAGTAGCTGTAGTAGTAATAGTAGTAGTTGTTGCAGTCTCAGTAGTAGTAGTAGTTGTAGCCATATTAGTAGCAGCAGCAGGTAGAGCAGCAGCAACAGCAGCAATTGCTTTCGTAGTAATAATAGCAATAGTAGTATCAGAAGTAGTAGTAGGAGTAGCTGTTGTAGCACTAGTAGCAGCTGCAATGACTATAGGTGTTGGAGTGGAAGTAGTATTAGTAGTAGCTATAGCAGCAACAGTACTAGTAGTAGTTGTCGTAGCAAAAGTAGTATTAGTTATAGTAGTAGAAGCAAAAGTAGTAGTTGCAGTAGTTGTAGTAGAAGTAGTAGCAGCTATCGTACTAGTAGTAGTAGCTATAGTAGAAAGAGTAGTAGTAGCAATAGTAGTAGCAGATGTAGATGTAGTAGTAATAGTAGCGTAGTAGTAGTAGTAGCAGTAGCAGCATTAATAGTAGTAGTAGTAGCATTAATAGTAGTAGTAGTCATAGTAGTAGAAGTAATGGTAATAGGAGTAGTTGGAGTAGTAGTAGCCTAAGGAGAACTAGTAGTAATAGCGGCAGAAGTAGTTGCAATAGTAGTTATAGTAGTAGTAGTGTAGCAGTAGTAGTAGTAGTAGAAGTGCTAGCAATAGGAGTAGTAGTAGGAATAAGTGTAGGAGAAGGAGTAGTAGTAGGAGTAGTAGTAGTAGTAGTAATAGTAGGAGGAGGAGTAGTAGTAATAATAGTAGGAGTAGTAGTAGGAGTAGTAGTTGCAGCAGTAGTACTAGCAATAGCAGTAGTAGTGGTGGTAAAAGTAGTTGAACTAGAAGTAGTAGTAGTTGTTGTAGTAGTACAAGTAGTAGTGGTACTAGTAGTAGTAGTAGTGGTAGTAGTGAAGTAGTAGGAATGGGTGTAGGGGAAGCAATAGTAGTTGGAGTAGTAGTAGTAGGAGGAGGAGGAGGACTTGTAATAGTAGTAGTTGTTGTAGTAATAGGAGTAGCAGTAGCAGTAGTAGAAGTCATAGTAGTGGTAGTAGTAGTAGTAGAGTTGTAGTAGTAGTTATTGTTGTTGTAGCATTAGTAGTAGTAGTAATAGTAGAAGTAGAAGTTGTAGTAGCAGTAGTAGTAGCAGCAGCAGCAGTAGCAACAGCAGTGGTAGTAGTGGTAGTAGCAGTATTAGTCGTAGTAGTAGCAGTACTAGCAGTAGTCGAAGTCATAGTAATAATAGTAATAGTAGTAGTAGTATTAGTAGTAGCAATAGTAATAGTAGTAATAGCCATAGTAATGGCAGCAGCAGCAGTAGTAGTAGTAGTAGTAGTTGTTGTAGTAGCTATAGTAAAACTAGTATTAATAGTTGTAGTAGTAGTTGTAGTAGTAGTCGTGGTAGTAATAGTAGAAGTTGTTGTAGTAGTAGTAGCAGAAGCTGAGGTACTAGCAATAATAGTCGTAGTAGCAGCAGCAGTAGTAGCAGCTGTTGCTGCAGCAGGAGTAGTTGTAGTAATAGTTGTTGTCGTCGAAACAGCAGCAGCAGCAGTAGTAGTAGTAGTCGTAGTAATAGTTAGAGAAGTAGTAATTGGAATTATAGTTGTAGTAGTTGGAGTAGTAGTAGAAATAGTTGCAGTAGTAGTAACAGTAGTGGTAGTAGTAGTAATAGAAGTAGTAGTACAAGGAGTAGTAGCTGGAGTTGCACATGAGGCAGCTTTAGTAGTAATAGCAGTAGTAGTAGCAGTAGTGGTGCGGGTAGTAATAGTGGTAGTAGTTGTCATAGGAGTAGCTGCGGTAATAGTTGTAGTACTTGCAGTAGTAGTAGCAGTAGTACTGGTTGTAGTTGTTGTTGTTGTTGGTGTTGTGGTAGTAGTAGTAGTAGCAGTTGTAGTAGTAGTAGTAGAAGTAGTAAAAGTAGTAGTAGTTGTAGTTGAAGTAGTAGTATACATAGCGGTAGTATGGGTAGTAGCCGTAGCAGTAGTAGTAGTAGTTGTAGTAGTAGTACTAGTATTAGTAGTAGCAGTAGTAGTAGTCATAGTAGTTGTTAGAGAGCAGTAGTAATAGTAGTTGTTGTAGCAGTTATAGATGTAGTAGTAGTAGTAGTAGTAGTAGCAACAGCAGTAATAGTAGTAGTAGTGGTAGTAGTAGTAGTAGCAGTAGTAGTAAATGTAGTAGTACTAGTTGTACTAGTAGTAGTAGTATTAGGACGAAGAGGAGGGGGTGGAGTAGTATTAGTAGGAGCTGTAGTAGTTGTAGCAAAAGTGGTAATAATTGAAGCAGTAGTATTAGTAGTAGTTATGCTAGTAGTAGTAGCATTAGCAGTAGTAGTAACAGTAGTAGTAGAAGTAGTAGTAGTCGTTGCATTATTTATAGTAGTAGTCGTAGTAGCAGTAGTAGTAGTAGTAGCAGTAGTAGTAGTATTAGTAGTAGTCGAAAGAGTTGTAGCTGTAGTAATAGTTGCAATTGTAGTATTAGTAGGGGAAGTATTTGGAGTAGTAGTAGTAGCAGAACAAGTAGCACTAGAAGTAGATGCAGAAGTAGTAGTAGCCACAATTGTTGTAGCGGTAGTAGTAGTTGCAGTAGCAGTAATAGTAACATTAGGAACAGCAGGAATAGCAATAGTAGTAGCGATCTCAATGGTAGTAATAGTAGTAGCAATAGGGGTAGTAGTAGCTGTAGTGGTCATTTCCATATTAATAGCAGGAGCAGCAAGAGCAGCAACTGTAGTAGTAGCAGTAGTAGTAGCAGTCTCATTAGTTGTAGTAGTAGTGGCCGTATTAGTAACCACAACAGCAAAAGTAGCAGCACCAACAGCAGTAGCAGTAGCAGTACTAGTAGTAGCAGTAGTAGTAATAGTAGCAATAGTAAAAGTTGTACTAGTAGTAGTTTTGGCAGTTGTTCTGTTTGTAGTAGTAGTAGTAATAGTAGTAGTTGTAACTATAGCAGTTGCGGTAGTAGTTGTAATAGTTGTAGCAAAAGTAGTAGTAGTAGTAGTAGTAATAGTAGCAGTAGCAGTAGTGGTAGTTGTAGTAGCAGAAGTATTAGTAATAGAACAAGTACTAGCAAAAGTAGTAGCAGTAGCTATAGCAACATTAGTAGTCATAGTGGTAGCAACAGTAGTAGTCGTGGGAGTGGGAGTAGTAGTAGTAGTAGTAGTATTAGCAATATTAGTAGTAGTAGTAGTAGTAGTAGTAGTTGTTGTTGTTGTTGTAGCATCAACGTTAGTAGTAGTAGTAGTAGCAGTAGCAGTAGTAGTAGCAGTAGTAGAAGTAGTAGTAGGGGTAGTTGCATGAGCAGCAGTAGTAGTCATAGCAGTAGTAGTAGTCGTAGTAGTAGTAGTAGTAGAAGTAGTAGTTACAACAGCAGTAGTAGTAGTATTAGTAAAAGTAGTAGTTATAGTAGTAGATGTAGTCGTCATAGTAGTAGTAGTAGTGGTAGTAGTAATAGTAGGAGAAGTAGTAGTAGCAGTTTTAGTAGTATAAGTAGTAGTAGTAGTAGTGGCTGTAGTAGTGGTAGTAGTGGTAGCAACCGTTGTAGTGGTCGTAGTTGTAGTACGAGTAGTAGTAATAGTAGTAGTAATTATAGTAGTAGTATCAACAGTAATAATGGTAGTAGTAGGAGTAGGAATAGTAGTAGTAGAAGTCAGAGTTGTAGTAGGATTAGCAGCAGAAGTAGTAGTAGTAGTAATAGTAGTAGTAATAGCTATAGTAGTAGTTTTAGTAGTAGTGGTAGTAGTAGGAGTAGCTGTAGAAATATTAGTAGTAGCAATAGTATTGGAGCAATAGTTGTAATAGAAGTAGTAGGAGTCGTAGTTCTAATAGTAGTGGTAGTAGTAGTAGTAGTGCTAGTAGCAATATTAGTAGTAATAGTAGTAGTAGTAGTAATAATAGTCATAGTAGTAGGAGTAGCAGCAGCAGTAGTAGTAGTAGCAATAGTAGTAGTAGTAGTATTACTAGTAGCTGTAGTAGTAGTCCTAGTAGTAGTAGTTGTAGTTTTTGTAGTAGTAGTAGTTATAGTGTTAGTAGTAATAGTAGTAGCAGTTGTTGTGGCAACACCAGTAGCAGTAGTACTAGTAGTAGTAGTAGTACCAGTTGTAGTGCTAGTAGTTGTTGTGGTAGTGGTAGTAGTAGTAGTACTAGTGGCAGTCGTAGTAGTTGTAGTAGTAGTAGGAGGAGGAGTAAGTTTAGGATTAGGAGTAGTAGTAGGTGTAGTTGTAGTTGTAGTAGAAGTAGTAGTAGGAGTAGCAATATAAGAAGTAGCTAGAGTAGCTGTAATAGTAGAAGTAGTGGTTGTAGTAGTAGTAGTAGTAGGAGGAGGAGGAGGAGGACGAGTAGTAGTAGTAATAGTATTAGTAGTAGTAATTGTAGTAGTAATTTCAGTAGTGGTAGTTGTAGTTGCAGTAGTAGTAGTAGTGGTAGTAGTAGTAGGAGTAATAATAGTACTAGTTATTGTAGTTGTAGCTGTAGTAATTGTTGTAGTAGTGGTAGTGGTAGTAGTGGTAGTAGTAGTCGTGGTACTTGTTGTAGTAATAGGAGTAGTAGTAGAAGTAGCACCAGTAGCATTTGTAGCAATGGTTATTGTAGCATTAATGGTAGTAGTAGTAGCTGTAGCAGTTGTAGTTGTAGTAATAGTACTAGTTGTAGCGGTAACAGCAATAGTTGCAGCAGCGGGAGTAGTATTAGTAGTAGTGGAAATAGTTGTAATAATAGCAGTTGCTACATTAGTTTTAGTAGTGGTAGCAGTAGCAGCTACAATAGTAGTAGTGGTAGTAGAAGTAATATTTGTATTAATAGTAGTAGTAGTAATAGTAGTAGTAGTGGAAGTTGTATAGGTAGCAACAATAGTAGGAGTTGAAGTAGCTGTAGAGCAGTAGTACAATGATAGTAGTTGAAGTAGTAGTAGTAGCAACAGCAGTCGTAGTAGCAGCAGCAGTTGTGCTAGTAATAGTAGTAGTAGTAGTAGTAGTCATAGCAGAAGTGGTAGTAGTAGTTATTGTTGTAGCAGCTGCTGCAACAGTAGCAGTAGTAGTTGGAGAAGTAGTAGTAGTTGTAGTTGTAGCAACAGTTGCCACTATAGTATTAGTGGTTATAGTTGTAGCAGTAGCTGCCACTATAGTATTAGTAGTTGTAGTAGTAGTAGTTATGGTAGTAGCAGCTATAGTAGTTGCAGTAGTCGTAGATGTACCAGTAGTAATAGCAGTGCTAGGATTTGGAGAAGTAGTAGTAGTCACTCTAGTAGCAAAATTAGTGGTAGTAATGGTAGTATCAGCAGCAGTAGAAGTAGTACAAATACAAGCAGTAGTTGTAGTTGGAGCAGCAACGGTAGTACTAGTACTTCTACTAGTAGTAATAAGAGTAGTAGTAGTAGTAATAATAGTAATAGTCGTTGCGGTTGGAGTAGCAGCTGTAGTAGCAAGAGTAGCAGTCATAGATGTAGTTGCAGTAGTAGTAGTAGTAGTAGTAGTAGTAGTAGTAGTAGTAGTCCGTAGTAGCAGACATCGAAGTAGAAGTTACAGAATAATTCGCAGTAGCCATTACTATTAGTAGTAATGCTAGTAGTAGCGGTTTATCTCTGATTTGTCGTGTGCAGTAGTTGTAGTAATAAAAGTCGTCGTAGTAGTAGTCGTGCCAAGAGTAGTTGTCTCAGTCGTAGTCCTGTTAGTTAATAGTAATCGTAGTTGCAAATAGTAGCACTTATAGTAGCAATTGTCGTTAGTTGTTGTAGTAGCAGATTAGTCGGTATTTAGTTTCAATAATAGTCGTACTTGTAGTTGTTGAACAATAATATTAGTAGTTACTAGTCGTAAACAAGAGTATAGTAGTAGAATAGCTGTTTTTGTCGCAGGCGTAGTAGCAGAAGTAGTAGTTATTAGTAGTAGAAGTGTCGTAGGTAGTAGTAGTAGTATATTAGCGGTTAGTTAGTAGTAGTAGTTGTAGTAGTTGCAATATTAGCAGAAGTAGTAGTAGTAACAGTAGCACTAGCAGTATCAATAGTAGGAGTAGAAGTTGTTGCAGTAGAAGTAGTAGCAGAAGTAGTAGTAGTAGCAGCAGTAGTAGAAGTAGCTGTAATAATAGTAGTTGTAGTGATAGTAGTAGTAGTAGTAGTAGTAGTGTAAGTCGCAGTAGTAGGAGTAGTAGTGCAACAGAAGTCGTAGATGTAGTAACAATAGAAGTAGCAGTAGTGGTAATACTAGCAGTAGTAGTAGTAATAGTAGTACTTGTTGTAGTAGGAGTAGTTCTAATAATCGTAGTAGAAGCAGTAATTGGAGTAGTAGTGGTAAAAAGAGGAGTAGTAGTAGCAATAGTAGTAGCGGTTGTAGTTGTAGTAGCAGCAATAGTATTAATAGTAGTAGTAGTAGAAGTAGTAGAAGTAGTAGCAGTAGCAGTAAAGGTAGTAGTAGTAGTAATAGTAGAAGCAGCCGAAGTAGTAGTTGTAGTAGTTGTGGTAGTAGTAGATGTGGTAGTAGTAGTAGTAGAAGCAGGAGTAGTTGTAGTAGTAGTAGTAGTAGTTGTGCTAGTAGTAGTAGCAACAGCATCAGTGGTGGTGGTGGTGGTGGTGGTGGTGGTGGTGGTGATAGTAGTAGTAGGAGTATTGCTCATAGTAGTAGTAGTAATATTTGTAGTAGTAGTAGTAGTAGTGGAAGCAATAGTAGGAGTATTAATGATAGTAGTAGTAGTAGTAGACGTAGCAGTAGTTGTATTGTCATAGTACTATTACTAGCAGTAGTAGTATCGTAGCAGTAGTTCTGTTGGCTATAGTAATAACAGAACTAGTAGTAAAAGTCATAGTTATAGTAATTGTAGAGATACTAGTTGGAGTATCAGTAGTTGTAGGAGTAGTTATGGCAGTAGTTGTATTAATAGCACTAGGAGTAGAAGTAGTGGTCATGTTAGTAGCAGTCATACTAGTTGAAATTGTAGTAGTAGTTGAAGTAGCAGTAGCAGTAGTAGTAGTAGAAATAGTTGTAGTAGAAGTAGTAGCAGTAGTAGGAGGAATAGTAGTAGCAATAGTAGTAGTAGTATGAGTAGTAGCAGTAGTTGTAGCAGTAGAAGTAGTAGTAGTACTAGTAGTAGTGGTGGTGGTAGGGGTACTAGCAGTAGTAGTAACAGTAGAAGTAGTAGCAGTAGCAGTGGTAGTAGTAGTAGGAGTAGTAGCAGTAGCAATAGGAGTAGCTATAGTAGTAGTAGTAGCAATTGTAGTAATAGTAGTTGCAGTAGTAGTAGTGAAAAAAATAGTGGTAGTAGTAGTAGTAGGAGTAGTAGTAGTAACAGAAGTAGTAGAAGTAGTAGTTGCAGTAGTAGCAGTAGTAATAGTAGTAGTAGTAGTAGTAGTAGTAGTAGTAGTGGTAGTAGTAGTAGTAGTAGCAATCGTACCAGTAGTCATAGTAATAGTAGCAGATGCAGTAATTTGAGTAGTAGCAGTAGTAGTTGCTGTAGTAGTAGAAGTAGCAGCAGCAGTAGTAGTAGAAGCAGCAGTAGTAGTTTTAGTAGCAGCAGTAGTAGCAGGAGCAGTAGAAGTTACAGTGGTGGCAGTAGTAGTAATAGAAGTAGCAAAAAAAGTAGTAGTAGCAGTAGCTGTATAAGTGTAGCAGTTGTGGTAGTACAACCAGTATGTGTAGTTGTAGAAGTAGTAGTAGTAGTGGAAGATGAAGTAGCAGTTGTAGTAGTAGCAGTAGGAGTAGTAGTGGTAGCAGGAGTAATTGTAGTTGCAGTAGTAGTAGTACTGCTTGTAGTAGTAGTTGCAGCTGTAATACTGGTTGTAGTAGTAGTTGTAGAAGTAGTAGTAGTCATAGTAGCAGCAGTAATAGTGGTAGTTGTTGTTGTTGAAGAGGTAGTAGTGGTAGCTGAAGTAGTAGAAGTAGTAGTAATAGTGGTAGTAGTAGTAGTAGTAGAAGTGGTACAAGTTGTAGTAGTGGTAGAAGAAGAAGTAGTACTAGTAGTAGCAATAGTTGTTGTTGTATAGTGGTGGTGGTAGTAGTAGTAGTGGTAGTAGTGGTAGTAGTGCTAGTTGCAATAGTAGTTGTAGTTATAGTAGTAGTAGGAGTAGTAGTAGAAGTAGTAGTAGGAGTAGTAGTAGTTGTAGTTATAGGAGTAGTAATATGAGTAGCAACTGAAGTAGTAGCAGTAGTCGCCGTAATAGTCAAAGTAGTTGTAGTAGTTGGAGTAGTAGTAGTAGCAGTAGTAGTTTCAGTAACAGTAGTAGTAGTACCATTAGCAATAGTAGTAGTAGTAATAGCACTAGTAATAGTAGCAGTAGTAGTAGTTTGTGGAATAGTAGTTGTAGTAGTAGTAGTAGAAGTACTAGTAGCAGTAGTAGTTGTTGTTGCTGTAGTTATAGTAGTAGAAGTAGTAAAAGTAGTAGCAGTAGGAGTGGGAGTTGAAGTAGTAGTAGTTGTTGTTGTTGTAGTTGTAGTCGTAGTAGAAGTAATAGTAGTAGTAGTAGGTGGAGTTGTAGAAGTGGTAGTGGTTGTCGTTGTTGTTGTTGTAGTAGTAGTGGTAGTATTAGTAGTTATTGTAGTAGATGTAGTAGTAGAAATAGTAGTTATAGTAGTAGCAATAGAAGTAGTAGTAGGAGTAGTAGTAGTAGTCGCAACAGGAGTAGTTGTAGTAGTAGCAGTTGTTGTAGTAGTATTACCAGTAGGAGTAGTAGTTGTTGTTGTTGTTGTAGTAGTAGCTGTAGTAGTTGTAGAAGTAGTAGTAGTAGTAGCAGTAGTAGCAGTAGTAGTCCGAGTGGTAGCAGTAACAATAGTATTAATTATAGTAGTAGTACTAGTATTAGGAGTAGTAATTGTAGAAGTTGTTGGATTAGTAGCAGTGGTAGTTATCGTTGTTGTTATAGTAGTAGTGATAGCAGTAGTAGTTATAGAAGTAGTAGTAGTAGTAGCAGTAGTAGCAGCAGTAGTAGAAGTAGTAGCAGTGGCAGTAGTAGCAATAGTAGCAGAATTAGTCACCGCAATACTAGCGATATTAGTCATAGGAGTACTTGTTGTTGTAGCAACAGTAGTTGTAGTAGTAGCAGCAACAGCAGTAGTTTCAAGAAAAGTAGTAGTAGCAGTAGTAGAAGTAGTTGTAGTAGAAGTAGTTGTTGTAGTTGTAGTTGTAGCATTAAAAGTAGTATTTGGAGTAGTCGTAGTAGCAGGAGTTGGAGTAACAGTAGTAGTCGTAGTAGCAGTAGTAGTAGTAGTGATAGTAGTAGTAGCTATGGTAGTAGCAGTAGTAGTAGGAGTAGTAGAAGTAAGTGGTGGTTGTAGTTGTTGTAGTAGTAGTTGTGGTTGTAGTGGTAGTATTTGTAGTAGCTTTAGTAGAAGTAGTGGCAGCAGGAGTAGTAGTAGAAGTAGTAGTAGTAGTAGTAGTAGGAGCAGTTGCAGTGGTAGCAAAGAGACTAGTCGTAGTAGTAGTTGTAATAGTAATAGTAGTATTAGCTGTAGGAGGAGGAGTAGTAGTAGTTGTTGTAGAATTAGCAGTAATAGCAGTAGTAGGTGTAGTGGTAGTAGTAGTAGTAGTAGTTGTAGTATCAATAATAGTAGTTATTGTAGTAGTAGTAATAGTAGTAGAGTAGCAGTAGCAGTAGAGTTTGTAGTGGTAATTGTAATAGTAGTTGGAGTAGTGTCAGTGCTAATAGTAGTAGTAGTAGTAGTGGTTGTAGAAATAGTAGTAGTACTAGTAGTAGTAGTTGTAGTAGTAGTTGGAGTAGTAGTAGTACCAATCGGAGTAGTTGTAGTCATAGTAGTACTAGTTGTTATTATTGTTGTAGCTGTAATAGTAGTATTTGTTGTCGTTGTTGTAATAGTCATAGAAGTAGTATCAGTAGCAGTAGCAAATAAGTAGTAGTAGTAGTAGTGGCAGCCGAATTAGTACTAACAATCCGGCTCCTACTTGTGCTACTACTACTTCTACTACCCCTACAACAACAACTACTACTACTACCACTTCTACTACTACTGCTACTATTATTACTACTTCTACTCCTATTCGTGCTCGTGTTACTACCACTACTACTCCATCGCCTGCTATAACTACTCCTTATCCTATTATTCTCGTTGCTGCTACTACAACTTCTGCTACTGCTACTTCTACTTATAATCCTACTACTATGGCTAATACTACTATTTCTACTAGTCTTTGTACTACTTGTCTTACTACTACTACCACTACTACTACTGCTACTACAACTATTGCTCGTACTACTAGTACTGTTGCTGCTGCTACTGCTACTACTACAATTGCTACTACAACAACTACTACTACTACTACTCTTGCTACTACAGCTCGTACTACTACTATGACTACTAAAGCTACCATTACTACTACTATTACTAATACTATGACTACTACTATTCCTACTCTGACTCCTACCACTACTATTACTACTGCTGCTACAATTGTTACTGCTACTACTGCCACTACAATAGCTACAACTATTCCTACCCCAACTCGTACTACTACTACTATAACTACTAGTACTAATATTACTATTACTGCTACTACTACTACAACTCGTACTGCTGTTGTAGTAGTAGTAAGAGTAGTAGTAGTGGTAGATGTAGAAGTCGCAGAAGTAGTAGTAGTAAAAGTCATGGTAGTAATAGCGGTAGTAGTAGTTGGTTTTGCTATTATCCGCGCAATTGTTGGAGTAGTAGTAGTAGTTGTTGTTGTTGTTGCTGTTGCTGTTGTGGTATTAGTAGTTGTACTAGTAGTAGTAGCAATAGTAATAGCAGTTGCAGTAGTAGTAGTAGTAGTATTAATAGTAGTAGTAGTTGTTGTTGTTCTTATTTTTGTAGCAGTAGTCACAGTAGTAATAGCAGTAGTGGTAGAAGTAGTAGTAGTAGTCGGAGTGTTAGGAGCAGTAGTAGTAGGAGTAATAGTTGTAGTAATAGTTGCAGTAATAGCAGTAGCAGCAGTAGTAGTACGAGGAATAGTAGTGACAGTCGGTGTAGGACTAGGAGTAGTAGTAGGAGTAGTAGTAGCAAAATTAGTAGTAATAGTAGTAATAACAGTAGTACAAGTCGCAGTAGTAGTAGTAGTAGAAGTCAGGGTAGTAGTAGTAGTATCAACAGTAGTAGCGGCAGTAACAGTAGTAGTAAGAGTAGCTGTATTTGTAGATGGAGTTGTAGTGGGAGTAGTAATAGGAGTAGTAGTACTTGGAGTATGGGCATTAGTAGTGGTAGGAGTTGTAGTAGCAATAGGAGTTGGAGTATGAGTCGGAGTAGCTATAGTAGTTGTAGTAGGCAGAGTAGAAGTAGTAGCAATAGTTGGAGTTGGAGTAGGAATAGTAGTAGTAGTAGTAGTAGCCGCCTCAACATTAGTAGAAGTAATAACAGTAGTAATAGTAGTAGTAGTGGAAGGAATACCAATAGTATCAGTTGTGCTAGTAGTAATGTAGTAGTAGTATGAGAAGAAGTAGTAGTAGTAGCAGTAGTAGTAGTAGTAGTAGCAATAGTAGCAGCAGTACTAATAGTGGGATTAGCAGTAGTAGTAGTAATGAAAGTAGTATTAATAGTACTACTAGTAGCAGTAGTACTAGAAGTAGTAGTAATAGTAGTTGTAGCAGTAGCAGTAGTAGCTATAGTAGTTGGTGTAGAAATTATAGTAGTAGTAGTAGTTGCCATTATTGTAGCGGTTGTAATAATAGTAATAGTTATGGTGGTAGTAGTAGTAGCAGTAGAGTTGTAGTAATAGTAGTAATAGCAACAGTAGAAGTAGTGGTGGTTGCAGTAGTAGCAGTAGAAGTAGTAGTAGTAGTAGCAAAAGTAGTAGTAGCAATAGAAGTAGTACTAGTAGTTGTCGCAGTTGTAGCACTAGCAATATAAGTAGTAGTAGTAGTGTAGCAGTAGTAGTAGTAGTCGTAGTAGTAGTAGTAGTAGTAGTAGTAGTAGTAGTAGTAGTAGTAGTAGAAGAAGTTGTCATAGTAGTGACCGAAGTAGTAGTAGTAGTTGGAGTAGGAGGAGGATTAGGAGTAGTAGTAGGACTTGTAGTAGAAGTAGTAGTAGGAAGAGGAGTTGGAGTATTAGTAGGAGTTGTAGTAGTTGGATAAGGGATAGTAGTAGTAGGAGGAGTAGTGGTAGCTGTAGGAGTTGGAGTAGTAGTAGTAACAATAGTAGTAGTAGTAGTAGGAGAAGTAGTAGTATTTGTTATAGTTTTAGAAGTAGTAGTAGTAGTGGTAGCAGTAGTAATAGTAGCAATTGTAGTAGTGGTAGTAGTTGTAGTAGTAGGAGGAGGAGGAGGAGTAGTAGAAATAGTAGTAGGAGTAGTAGTATAGTAATAGTAGTAATTGTTGTTGTTGTAGAAGTGTTATTAGTAGTAGTAGCAGGAGTAATAGTTTGAATAGGAGTTGGAGTAGCAGTACTGGTAGGATTT
The DNA here is from genome assembly GCA_005019695.1 of Trichopus zeylanicus subsp. travancoricus. Lineage (NCBI taxonomy): Eukaryota > Viridiplantae > Streptophyta > Magnoliopsida > Dioscoreales > Dioscoreaceae > Trichopus > Trichopus zeylanicus. The sequence goes on along the minus strand of RXID01021432.1, from coordinate 176,175 downwards.
GTAGTAGTACTAGTAGTAGTAGAAGTAGTAGGAGTACTAGTAGTAGCAGTAACAGGAGTAGGAGTAGTTGTAGTAGCAGTTGTTGTTGTTGTTGTTGTTGTTGTTGTCGTAGTGGAAGTACTAGTAATAGTATTAGCAATAGCAATAGTGGTGGTAGAAGCAGTAGAAGTAGCAGTTGTAGAAGTAGCAGCTACCGCACCAGTAGTAGTAGTAGATGTAGTAGTAGAGGTGGTCGCTGTAGTAGTAGCAGTAGTATTAATAGAAGTAGTAGTAGGAGTTGGAATAGGGGTAGTTGTAGTAGTGAAAGCAGGAGTTGTTGTTATAGTTATAGCAATTGTAGTTGTTGCCGTAGTTGGAGTCGAAGTTGGAGTCAAAGTTGGAGTTGTAGTAGTTGTAGTAGGACTAGTAGGACTAGTTGTGGTTGTCGTTGTAGGTGCAAGAGTAGTAGTAGTAGTAATAGCAGTGGAAATAGCAGTGGGGTACTAGTAGTAGTTGCATTAATAGTTGTAAAGGTAGCAGTAGTAGTAGGAGCTTTAGTTGTAGTAGTAGTAGTATTAGTCAAAGTTGTTGTACGAGTAGTAGTAGGAGTTGTAGTTGTTTCAGTAGTGGTAGCAGTAGTCGTAGTAACAATAGCAGTAGCTATAGTAGTAGTAGTAGTAGTAGTAGTAGCAGCGACAATAGTATTAGTTGTTGCGGTTGTAGCAGGTGTAGTAGTTGTGGTATTAGCAGTAGTAGTTGTACTAATAATTACAATCGCTGTAGGAGTTGTAGTTGTAGTAGTAGCCGCAGCAGGTGTAATAGTAGTAGTAATAGTTTTTGCAGTAATAGTTGGAGGTGGAGGAGGAGGATGAGCAGTACTAGCCATAGCAGCAGCAGCAGAAGTAGTAGTAGTAGTAGAAGAAGCAGTAGAAGTAGTAGTAGTAGTAGCAGTTAAAGTAGTATTATCAGTAGTAGTAATAAGGATAGTAGCAGTAGCTATAGCAGTAATATTTGTGGTATTAGTAGTAGTACTAGTATTCGTAGCAGCAGCAGCAGTAGGAGGAGGAGGAGGAGGAGGAGTGGTAGTAGTAGTAGTAGTACTAGTAGTAGCATAAGTAGCAGTAGAAGTAGTAGGAGAAGTAGTATTAGTGGCAGCAGCAGTAGTAGCGGTAGCAGCCTCAATGGTACTAGTAGTAGTAGCAGCAACAACAGTAGTAGTAGTAGCAGTCTCAGTAGTAGTACAGGTAGTAGTAACCGTATTAGTAGCAACAACAGTAATAGCAGTAATAGTAATAGTTATAGTAGTAGCAGTAATAGTAGCAATAGTAGTAGCAGGACTAGTAGCTATCGCAGCTGTAGTAGCAATATCCGCCGCAATGCTTATATTTGTTGAAGTATATGTAGTAGTAGTAGTACTTACAGAAGTAGTATTAGTAGTAGCAGTAGTTGCAACAGCAATAGTGGTTGTAGCAGTCTCAATGGTACTAGTAGTAGCAGCAGCAGCAGTAGTAGTAGTAATAGTTGTAATAGTAGCAATAGCAGCAACAATAGTAGTAGTAGCAGTAGTAGTAATAGTAACAACAGTACTAGTTTTAGCAGTTGTAGCAGCAGTATCCGCCGCAATGGTTATATTTGTTGAAGTATACGTTGTAGTAGAAGTTGTTGTAGTACTAGTGGTAAAAGTAGTGGCTACTGCAGTTGTTGTAGCTGTAGTAGTAGTCCTAGCAGAAGTAGTAGTAGTTGTAGTAGAAGTAATAGAGGCAATAGTAGTAGTGGAAGTAGCAGCAACAGTAGTAAAAGGACTAGTAGTAGTAGTACCAGTAGCAGCAGTAGTAATAGAAGTAGTAGTAGTTGTTGTGGTAAGAGTAGTAGTAGTAGAAATAGAAGTAGTTATAGTAGTAGTAGTAGTAGTAGCAGCAGCAGTAGCAGTATTAGTAGTAGTAATAGTTGTAGTTGTTGGAGTAGTAGTATTGCTAGTGCTAGTAGTTGTAGTAGTGTTGTAGTAATAGTAGTAGAAGAGGTAGTAGTAGTAGCTGTAGTAGTAGCAGTTGCTGTAGCAGCAGTAGTTGTCGTAGTAGTAGTAGAATTAGTACTAGCAGTAGTAGTAGTGGTAGTAGTAACAGTAGTAGCAGAAGTAGAAGTTCTAATAATAATAGTAGCAGTTGTAGTTGTAGTAGTAGTAGTAGTAGTAGTAGTAGTAGTAGTAGTAGTTGTTGTTGTTGTTGTTGTTGTTGTTATTGTTGTTATAGTAGTAGTAATAGTAGTGGTAATAGGAGTAGTAGTAGTGGTGGTGTCGGTAATAGCGGTAGTAGCACTAGCAGAGGTATTAGCAGTAGTAGTTGTTGTACTAGTAGCAGTTAAAGTAGTATTAGTAGTAATCATAGTATTAGTACTAGTAGGAGTAATAGTTGTAATAGTAGTAGTTGTAGTAGTTGTAGTCGTAGTAGCAGGAGTAGTTGCAGTAACACTAGTAGTAGTTGTAGTAGAAGTAATAGTACTAGTAGTAGTACCATAAGTAGCAGCAGTAATAGGAGAAGTACTAGTAATAGTAATTCGAGTAGTAGTAGTAGTGGTAGTTGTAGTAGTAGCAGTAGTTAATGTGGTAGTACTGGTAGTAGTCATGGTAGTAGTAGAAGGAGGAGGATGAGGAGAGTTGGAGCAGCAGTTGCAGTTGTAGTAGCAGCAACTGCAGTGGCAATAATAGTAGTTGTAGTAGAAGTAGTAGTACTAGTAGTAGTACCATAAGTAGCAGTAGTAATATGAGAAGTACTAGTAATAGTAATTCGAGTAGTAGTAGTAGTGGTGGTAGTAGTAGTAGTAGTAGTTAATGTGGTAGTACTCGTAGTAGTCATGGTAGTAGTAGAAGGAGGAGGATGAGGAGAGTTGGAGCAGCAGTTGCTGTTGTAGTAACAGCAACTGCAGTGGCAATAATAGTAGTTATAGCAGTTGTAGGTGTACTAGTAGTAGTAGTATTAGTAGTAATAGTAGTAGAATTAGTAGTAAATGCAGTAGTAGTAGTACTAGATGTAGAAGTAGTATTAGTAGTCGTAGTAGCAGTTGTAGTATTAGAAGTCGTAGTAGTAGTAGGAGCAGTAGTTGTAGCAATAGGGGTAGTTGTCGTAATAGTAGTTGTAGTAGTACTAGTATTAGTAGTAGTAGTGGTGGTAATAATAGCGGCAGTAGTAGTAGTACTTATGGTAGTAGTATTAGTAGAAGTAGTAGCAACAATAATAGGAGTAGTAGTAGTATTAGTAGTAGCAATAGTAGTAGTTGTAGTGGTAGTATAGTAGTAATTGTAGTCGCAGTAGTTGTAGAAGGAGTGGGAGTAGTAGTGGTAGTAATAGTCATAGTAGTTGTAGTAGTAGTACTAGTAGTCACAGCATGAGTAGTATTAGTAGTAGTAGTAGTAATTGGAGTAGTAGTAGTTCTTGTAGCAACAATAATTGTAGTATTAGTGGTAATAGTAGCAACAAAAGTAGTAGTAGCAATAGCAGTAGCAGTAGTTGTCATAATGGTAGTAATAGTAGGAGTAATAGCTGTAGAAATAGTAGTAGCGGTAGTAGTTGAAGTAGTAATAGTAGTAGTAGAAGTTGGAGTTGTAGGAGTAACAGTAGTAGTAGTGATAGTAGTAATAGTAGTAGTAATAGTAGGAGTAGTAGCTGTAATGGAAGTAGTAGTAGTAGTAAGAGTAGGAGTAGTAGTAGCAGTAGTAGTAGCAATAGTAGTAATAGTAGGAGTAATAGTAGTAGCTGTAGGAGTAGTAGTACGAGTACAAGTAGTAGTGGTAGTAGTAGGAGTAGTAATAGGGGTCGTGGTAGTAGTAGTAGTAACAATAGTAGCAGTAGTAATAGTAGTAATAGCAGTAATAGTAGAGTAGTAGTAGTAACAGAAGTAGTAGGAGTAGTAGTTGTAAAACTAGTAGTAGCAATAGCAGCAGTACTAGTAGCAGTAGTGGTAGTAGTAGTCGTAGTAGTAGTAACAGTAGTAGCAGCAGTACAAGTTGCTATAATAATAGTAATAGTAGTGGTAGTAGTAGTAGTAGTTGTAGCAGTAGTGGTAGTGGTAGTAGGAGTTGTAGTGCAACAAAAGCAGTAGATGTGGTAGCAACAGTAGTTGTAGTAGCAGTAGTAGTAACAGTAGGAGTTGTTGTAGTAGGAGTAGTTGTAGTTGTTGTAGTAGTAGTAGTACCCATAGTAGTAGCGGTTGTAGTTGTAGTAGTAGTAGTAGTAATAGCAGTAGTAGTAGAAGTAGCGGTAGTAGTAGTAGCAGTAGCAGAAGTAGCAATGGTAGCAATAGTTGTTGTAGTAGCCATATAGGTAGTAGTAGTAGTAATAGTAGAAACAGCCGAAGTAGTAGTAGCAAAAGTAGTAGAAGTTGTTGTAGTAGTACTACTACTTCCATTAGTGCCAGTATTAGAAGTAGTTGTAGTAGTAGTAGAAGTAGTAGTTGTAATAGCAGCAGAAGGAGTAATTATAGTAGCAGCAGCAGTAGTAGTTGTGCTAGTAGTAGTAGCAGTAGCATCAGTAGTAGTAGTAGTAGTAGTAGTAGTAGTAGTAGTAGTAGGAGTATTACTCATAGTAGAAGTAGTATTATTTGTAGTAGTAGAATTAGTAGTGGAAGTAGTAGTAGGAGTATCTCATAGTAGTAGCAGTAGAAGTAGTAGTTGTAGTATAGTCGTAGTACTACTACTACTAGTAGTAGTATAGTAGTAGTAATACTACTGGCTGTAGTAGGAACAGAAATAGTGCTAAAAGTCATAGTACTAGTAATTGAAGAGATACTAGTTGGAGTAGCAATAGTAGTAGTAGTAGGAGTGGTATGAGTAGTAGCAGTAGTAGAAGTAGTAGTAGTAGTCGTGGTAGGAGTAGTAGCAGTAGTAGTAGCATTAGAAGTAGTAGTAGTAGTAATAGTGGTAGTAGTAGTAGTAGTAGGAGTAGTAGCAGTAGCAATAGGAGTAGCAGTAGGAGTAGTATTTGTAGTAAAAGTAGTTGCTATAGTAGATATAGTGCTAATAATAGTAGTAGTAGTGGTAGTCGTAGGAGGAGGAGGAGGAGTATTAATCGTAGTAGTAGTAATAGTAGGAGTAGTAGTAGCAACAGAAGTAGTAGAATTAATAGTTGCAGTAGCAATAGTAGTTATAGTAGTAGTAGTAGTAGTGGTGCTAGTAGTAGTAGCACCAGTAGTCGTAGTAATAGTAGCGCATGCAGAAATTTTAGTAGCAGTAGTAATAGGAGCAGAAGTAACAATAGTAGTAGCGGTAGCGATAGCAGTAGTAGTAGAATTAGCTGCTGGGTTAGTAGTAGAAGTAGCAGTAGTAGTAGTAGCAGGAGCAGTAGAAGTAGTAGTAGTAGTAGTAGTAGTAATAGTAGTAGCAATAGAAGTAGTAGTAGTAGTGGCAGTATAAGTTGTGTTAGTTGTAGTAGTTCAACCAGTATTTGCAGTTGTAGAAGTAGTAGCAGTAGTAGCCGAAGTAGTAGTTGTAGTAGTAGCAGCAGTAGTAGTAGTGGTAGATGCAGTAATAATCATTGCAGTAGTAGTGGTACTGCTTGTTGTAGTAGTTGTAGCAGTAGTACTAGTAGTAGTAGTAGTTGTAGAAGAAGTAGTAGTAGTAGCAGTAGCAGCAGCAGCACTAGCAGTAACACTAGTAGTAGTAGTTGTTGTAGAGGTAGTTGTGGTAGTAGAAGTAGAGGAAGTAGTAGTAGTAGTGGTAGTAGTAGTAGTAGTGAAAGTGGTACAGGTAGTATTAGTGGTAGAAGTAGTAATAGTAGTAGTAGTAGTAGCAATAGTTGTTATAGTAGTAGTAATAATAGTAGTAGTCGTAGTAGTGCTAGTTGCATTAGTTGTTGTAGTTGTAGCAGTAGTAGTAACAGTAGTAGTAGAAGTAGTTATAGGAGTAGTAGTTGTTGTAGTAAGCGTAGTAGTAGTATGAGTAGCAACTGAAGTAGTAGCAGTAGTCGCAGTAATAGTGAAAGTAGCTGAAGTAGTTGGAGTAGTAGTAGTAGTAGTAGCAGTAGTAGCAGTAATAGTTTTAGTAACATGAGGAGTAGTAGTAGTACCAGCAGCAGCAGTAGTAGTATTAATAGTAGCAGTAGTAGTAGCAGTAGTAGTAGAATTAGTAGTAGCAGTAGTAGTTGTTATTGTAGTAGTTATAGTAGTAGAAGTAGTAATAGGTGTAGCAGTAGGAGTTGGAGTTGGAGTAGTAGTAGTAGAAGAAGTAGTAGTTGTAGCAGTGGTTGTCGTAGTAGTAGTAGTAGGTGGAGTTGTAGAAGTGGTTGTTGTTGCTGTTGTAGTAGTAGTGGTAGTATTAGTAGCTGTTGTAGTAGAGGTAGTAGTAGAAGGAGTAGTTGTAGTAGTAGCAATAGAAGTAGTAGTAGGAGTAGTAGTAGGAGTAGTAGTAGTAGCTGCAACAGGAGTAGTTATAGTAGTAGTAGTAGTTGTTGTAGTAGTATTAGCAATAGGAGTAGTAGTTGTTGTTGTAGTAGTAGTACTATCAGTAGTAGTTGTAGGAGTAGTAGTAGTAGTAGCAGAAGCAGCAGTAGCAGTAGTAGTCGGAGTGGTAGTAGTAGCAATAGGAGTAGTTATAGTTGTTGTAGTAGTATTAGGAGTAGTAATTATAGTAGTTGTTGGATTAGTTGCAGTGGTAGTTATAGTTGTAGTAGTAGTATTAGGAGTAGTAATTATAGTAGTTGTTGGATTAGTTGCAGTGGTAGTTATAGTTGTTGTTCTAGTAATAGTAGTAGCAATTGTAGTTGTAGAAGTAGTAGTAGCAGAAGTCGTAGCTGTGGCAGTAGCAGCAGTAGTAGGAGAATTAGTCGCAGCAATAGTAGCTACAGTTGTCATAGGAGTAGTTGTTGTAGAAGCAACAGTAGTTGTAGTAGTAGTTGCAACAGCAGTCGTTTCAAAAAAAAGTAATAGTAGTAGTAGTAGAAGTAGTTGTTGCAGTCATAGTTGGAGCAGTAAAAGAATAATTTGGAGTAGTTGTAGTAGAAGGACTTGGAGTAGTAGTCGTAGACATAGTAGTAGTAGCAGTAGTAGCGGTAGTAGTAGTAGCTATGGTAGTAGAAGTAGTAGTAGGGGGAGGAGTAGTAGAACTAGTGGTAGTAGTTCTTGTAGTTGTAGTAGTAGTAGTATTAGTAGTAGCTCCAGTAGAAGTAGTAGCAGTTGGAGTAGTAGTAGTAGCAGCAGCAATAGGAGTAGTAGGAGTAGTAGTAGTCGTAGAAAAGGGACTAGTCAGTAGTAGTAGTAATAGTAGTTGTAGTATTAACTGTAGCAGGAGTAGTAGTAGTAATAGGTGGAGTAGTAGTAGTAGTAGTTGTAGAATTAGCAGCTGTAGCAGTAGTAGTAGTAGTAGTAGGAGTAGTTGTAGTATCAATAGTAGTAGTTATTGTTGTTGTAGTAGTAGTAGTAGCAGGAGTGTTTGTAAGGGTTATTGTAGTAGAAGTTGAAGTAGTAGCAGTGCTAGTAGTCGTAGTAGTAGTAGTAGTAGTAGTATTATACTCGTAGGAGCAAAAGCCGCAAAAGTAGTAGTAATAGTACTTGTAGAAATAGTAGTACCAGTAGTGGTAGTTGTAGTAGTAGTTGGAGTAGTAGTAGTACCAATCAGAGTAGTTGTAGTAGTAGTAGTAGTTGTTGTTGTTGTTGTTGTAGCAGTAGTAGCAGTAGTAGTTGTTGTTGCAATAGTAGTGGAAGTAGTATTGGTGGCATTCGTACAAAAGTAGTAGTAGTTGTAGTGGCAGCCTAATTACTACTAACAATCCTGCTCCTCCTTGTGCGTCTACTTCTACTACTCCTACCCCTACTACTACTGCCGCCACTACTCATATCCTACTACTACTACTACTTCCACTTTTACTACTACTGCTACCAATATTACTACTTCTACTCTTATTCCTACAATTGCTACAACCACTACTACTCCAGCTACTACTACAGCTACTCCTAATCCTAATGTTGTTGTTGCTGCTACTACAACTTTTGCTACTGCTACTGCTACTGCTTTTGCTACTATTTCTACTGCTACTCCTACTACTACGACTGATACTACTACTACTACTAGTAGTCTTATTACTACTATCACTACTACTACTACTACTATAACGATTCTTGGTACTACTACTACTTTTGCTCCTACTGCAACTACTATTATAATGAAGACTACTACTACTACTCCTGCTACTACAGCTGGTACTACTGCTGCTGCTGCTGCTACTACTACTATTAAAGCTACCATTACTACTACTACTACTATTATGACTACTACTATTCTTACTCCTACTCCTATGACTGCGACTACTACTACTCCTATAACTACTACTGCTGCTACTACTACTACAACGGCTACAAATACTCCTACCCCAACTCGTACTACTACTACTATAACTACTAGTACTAATATTACTACTACTGCTACTACTACTACTCCAACTCGTACGGCTGTTGTAGTAGGAGGACTAGTAGTAGTAGTAGTTGGAGTAGTAGTAGTAGAAGTAGAAGGCATGGTAGTAGTTGTAGTAGAGGTCATGGTAGTAGTAGAGGTAGTAGTAGTTGGATTTGCAATTGTCGGCGTAGTCGTAGGAGTAGTTGTAGTAGTTGTTGTTGTTGTCATTGTTGCTATTGTGGTAAGAGTAGTTGTACTAGTTATTGTAGTAAAAGCAGTTGTAGTAGTAGTAGTAGTATTAATAGTAGTTGTAGCAGTAGTAGTTGTTGTTGTAGCAGTAGTCGCAACAGTAATAGCAGCGGCGTTAGAAGTTGTAGTAGTAGTAGTAGTAGTACAAGTAATAGTTGTAGTAATAGTTGCCGTAATAGAAGTAGTATGAGGATTAGAATTAGTTGTAGTATTAGTTGCAGTAGTAGAGCAATAGTAAGAGGAGTAGTGACAGTCAATGTAGCACTAGGAGTAGTAGCAGGAGTAGTAGTAGCAAAAGTAGTAGTAGTGGTGGTGGTGGTGGTGGTAGGAGCAGCTGCATCCGCAATAGTAGTAGAAGTAATAGTAGTAGTAGAAGTCGTAGTAGTAGTAGCAGTAGTAGTAGTAGTAGAAGTTAGGGTAGTAGTAGCAGCAGTAGTGGTGGTGGTAGTAGCAGCAGTAGTAAGAGTAGCAATATTTGTAGGAGATGGAGTGGAAGTAGTAATAGGAGTAGTAGTAGTTGGAGTAGGGGCATTAGTAGTGGTTGGAGTTCTAGAAGCAATAGGAGCTGGAGTACGAGTCATAGTTGCTATTGTAGTAGTAGTAGGCGGAGTAGTAGTAGTAGCAGTAGTTGGAGTAGGAGTAGGAATAGTAGTAGTAGGAGTAGTAGAAGTAGCGACAACAGTAGCAGTAGAAGAAGTAGTAGTAGTAGCATTCATAGTAGTAGTAATAGTAGTAGTTAGGGTAGGAGTAGCAGTAATATCAGTTGTGCTAGTAGTAATGTAGTAGTAGTAGTAGTGGTAATAGTAGTAGCAATAGTAGCAGGTGTACTAATAGTTGGTTTACCAGTAGTAGTACTAGTAATCACAGTAGTGTTAATAGTAGTAGTAGTACTAGAAGAAGAAGTAGTAGTAGTAGTAGTAATAGGAGCAGTTGCAGTAGCAGTTGTAGCTATAGCCGTTGGTGTAGAAATAGTAGTAATAGTGGTGGTAGTAATAGTAGTAATAGTGGTGGTGGTTGTTGTAGTAGTAGCAGTAGTAGTAATAATAGTATTAGCTGTAGCAACAGTAGTACCAGTAGCAACTGTAGTAGTCGAATGGGCGAAAGTGGTAGCAGTAGTAGTTGTAGTAGCAAAAGCACTATCTGGAGTTGCAGCAGTAGTAGCAGTAGCAGAAGTAGTAATCATAGGAGAAGTGGTAGTAGTTGTAGTAGCAACAATAACAATAGTAGCAGCAGTAGTTGTAGTCGTTATAATAGTAGCAGTATTGCTAGTAATAGTAGGAGGAGTAGTAGTAATAGTAGTAGCAATAGTAGCGGCAATAGCAATAGTAGTAGCAGTAGTTGTAGTGGTAGTAGTTGTAGTAACAACAGTAGTTGTAGGAGCAGTAGTAGTAGTAATAGTAGTAGTAGCAGCAGCAGCAGTAGTAGTTATAGCAGTAGGATTGGTAACATAGTAGTAGCAACAGTAGCAATAGTAGTAGCAGTAGCAGTAGCAGTAGTGGTAGTGGTTGTAGTAGCAAAAGTAGTAGCTGTAGCACAAGTAGTAGTAGCAGTTGGCATAGTAGTAGCAGTAGTGTAAGGAGTTGTAGAAGTAATTGTAGACGTAGTATTAGTAGTAGCAGCAGCTGCCATAGTAGCAATATTAGTCACAATATTTGTAGGAGTAGTACTAATTGGAGTAGTTGTAGTAGCAGTAGCAGTAGTTGTAGCAATAGTGGCTTTTGTAGCAGTAGTAGTATGGTAGCAGCAATAGAAGTAGTAGTAGTAGTTATAGCAGTATTAGTAGTAGTAGCAGTAGCTGTAGTAGCAGTAGTAGAAGCAGTAGTAGTAATAGTAATAGCAGTAGCAGAAGTAGCAGTAGTTGTTGTTGTTGTAGTAGTAGCAGAAGCAATAGTTGTTGTTGTACTAGTAGTAGTAGAAGCAGTAGTGGTAGTAGTGGTAGTACTACTAGTAGTAGTACTCCTAGAAAAGGTAGTAGCAGTAGTATATGGAGTAGTCAAAGTAGAAGTAGAAGTAGTGGTAGTACTACTACTAGTAGTACTCCTAGAAAAGGTAGTAGTAGTAGTACAGGGAGTTGTCGATGTAGAAGTAGAAGTAGTAGTAGCGGTCATTGCCATAGTAGCAGCAGTAGTAGTTGGAGATGTAGTAGTAGTAGTAATCGTACTAGCAGACACAGCAAAAGAATCAATAGTAGTAGTAGTAGTAGTAGTAGTAGCAGCTGCAGTAGTAGTAATAGTAGTAGAAGCAGTAGTAGTAGTCAAAGCTGGAGTAGTTGTAGTAGTACTATAAGTAGTGGTAGCCACAGTACTAGTAGTAGCATTAGTAGAAATATTGACCACAGCAGTAGCATTAGTAGTAGCAGTAGTAGTAGTTACAACAGTAGTAGAATTGCTATAGTAGTAGCAGCAGCAAGAGCAGTAGTAGTAGCAACAACAGTAGTAGTAGTATTATTAGCAGTAGCTGTAGTAGTAGTTGCGGTGGTAGTTGTAATAGTAGTAGAAGCAGCAGTATTAGTAGTAGTGGTCATAGCAGTAGCGATGGTATTGGCAGCAGCATGAGTAGTAGTAGTCATAGCAGTAAGAGCAATAGTAGTTGTAGTTGTAGTAGTAGTAGTAGTAGCAGCAGTAGTAATAGAAGTGGTTGTAGTAGTAGTTGTTGTAATTGTTATAGCAGTAGCAATAGTACTAGCAACTACTACTAGTAGTAGTAGTAGCAGCAGTAGTAATAGAAGTGGTTGTAGTAGTAGTTGTTGTAATTGTTATAGCGGTAGCAGTTGTACTAGCAACTGCTACGAAAGTAGCCGTAGTAGTATTGGTAGTATTAGTTGTAGTACTAGTACAAGTAGTAGTTGTAGTAGTAGTAATAGTAGCGACAGTTGTGGCAACAGTAGTAGTAATAGTAATAGTAGTACTTCTAGTAGTATTAGTATTAGTAATAGGAGCAGTAGTAGTTGTAGTGGTAGTAGTAGTAGTAGTAGTTGTTGTTGTATTTGTAGTAGTAGTAGTAGTTGCAGTAGGAGTTTGAGTAGGAGTAGGAGTAGGTGTAGTAGTCATAGTAGAAGCAGTAGAAGTTGGAGGAGTAGTAGTAGTAGTAGCAAAAGGAGAAGGAGTAGTAGTAGTGGCAGTAGTTATAGTTGCAATAGCAGCAATAGTAGTTGTGGCAGCAGCAACAGTAGTGGCAGACGTAGTATCGATAGTTGCTGCTGCCGTAGAAGTAGTAGTAGTAGTTGATGTGTGGTAGTAGTAGTTGTTGCAGTAATTGTAGTAGCAGAGAAAGAGGCAGTGGTACCTGTAGTATTAGTAGTTGTTGTAGTAGTAGTTATTACATTAGTAGTAGTAGTAGTAGTAGTAGTAGTATCGAAAGTTATAGCAGTAGTAGTAGTAGCTGGAGTAATAGCTCAAGGAGGAGTGGTAGTAGTTGTAGTTGTAGTAGCAACTATAGTAGTAGTAGTAGTAGGAGTGGTAGTAGTGGTTGTGGTAGTTGTAGTAACAGAAGTAGTTGTAGTAGTTGTAGTAGTAGGTGTTGCAGTAGTAGTATTAGTATTTGTGGTACTAGTAGCAGTAGCAGTAGTAGTAGTAGCAATAGTAATAGTAGTCGTAGTCATGATAGTGGCCGCAGTACTAGTGGTAGTAGTATTAGTTACTGTGGTAGTAGTTGTAGCAGTTGTCGTAGTAGTACTAGTAGTAGCAGTAGCTGTAGTAGTAGCAGTGGTAGTAGTAGTAATAGTAGTAGTAGCAGCCATATCAATAGTAGCAGTAGTAGAAGTAGTTGTAGTTGGAGTGGGAGTGGTAGTAGTAGTAATAGTGGCTGTAGCAATAGTAGCAGTAGTTGCAGTTGTAGCCACAGTAGTAGTTGTATTAATAGCAGTAGTTATAGTAATAGTAGTAGTAGCAAGGGTATAAGTAGTAGTAGTAGTTGTTGTTGTTGTTGTGGGAGTGCTGGTTGTTGCATGTGATGCGGTAGTAGTAGTTGCAGTAGCAGTAATATTAGCTATAGCTTCAGCAGCAGCAGTAGCAGCAACGGTGGTAGTCCTAGTAGTATAGGTAATTGTAGTTGTAGTAGTTGTTGTTGTAGTAGTAGTAGTAGTAGTAGTCGTAGTTGCCGCCATAGAAGTAGTAGTAGCAGTAGCTGCAGTAGCAGGATCAGCAGCAGCAGCAATAGAAATGGTAGTAATAGTAGTAGTAGTAGTTGTTGTTGTAGTAGTAGTATAGTAGAAGTAGTAGTAGTTGGAGAAGTAGCTCTAGTAGCAGTAGCAGCAATAGTAGTAGCAATAGTTGTAGTAGTAGCAGTTGTAATGGCAGTAGTAGAAGAAGTGTCAATAATAGCAGTAGTAGTAGCAATAGTAGCAATAGTTGCAATAGTAGTAGTAATAGTAGTAGAAGTGGTAGTAGTAGTAGGAGATGCAACTGTAGTAGTAGTTGCAACCATAGTAGTGCTAGTATTTGTAATAGTAGTAGTTGTAGTGGCCGTACTAGCAGTAGTAGCCATAATTGCTGTAGCAGTAGTTGTAGAAGTATTAGTAGCAGAAGTAGTAGCATTAGTAGTAGTAGTAGAAGTAGAAGTTCTAGTTGTAGCAGTAGGAGAACTTGTTGTAGTTGTCGTAGCAGTAATAGGAGTTGTAGTAGAGCTACTGAAGGGGCAGTAGAAGTAATAGAAGTAGTGGCGGTAGTAATAGTAGAACCAGTTGCAGCAGCAGTAGAAGTAGTAGACAATGGCAGGAACAGTATTAGTAGAAATAGTAGTTGTAGTAGTGGCAGTAATAGTAGTAACAGTTGTAGTAATAGTTGCTGTGGAAGTAGTAGTAGTAGTAGTGCTAGTAGGCGAAGTAGTAGAAGTTTTAGTACTAGTAGTGGTAGTAGGGGAAGCAATAGTTGTAGTAGTTGTAGTTGGAGTGGGAGTAGTAGTAGTAGAAACAGTGGCAGCAGCAGCAGCAGTAGTAGTTGCAACTGTAGCCACAGTAGTAGTTGTATTACTAACAGCAGTTATAGTAGTAGTAATAGTGGTAGTAGTAGTAGTTATTATTGTTCCTGTGGTAGTGCTAGTTGTTGCATGTGATGCGGTAGTAGGAGTAGTTACAGTAGCAGTAGTATTAGCTATAGCATCAGCAGCAGTAGTAGCAACAACAATGGTGGTAGTCATAGTAGTATGGGTAATAGTAGTTGTAGTAGTAGTTGTTGCAGTAGTAGTAGTAGTAGTAGTAACAGTAGCAGCAGCAGTAGTAGTGGTACTAGTAGTAGTAGTTGTTGTTGTGGTAGTATTAGTAGCAAAAGTAGTAGTAGTCGGAGAAGCAGCTGTAGTAGCAGTAGTTGTAGTTGTAGTAGTTGTAATGGCACTAGTAGTAGCAGTAGTAGCAGTAGAAGTGGTAGTAGTTGTTGCGATTGTGGCAGGTGTAGTAGTTGTGGTATTAGTAGTAGCAGTTGTACTAACAATTACAATCGTTGTAGGAGTAGTAGTTTTAGTAGTAGCAGCATCAGGTGTAGTAGTAATAGTAAGAGTTTTTGCAGTAATAGTAGGAAGAGGAGGAGGAGGATGAGCAGTACTAGCCATAACAGCAGCAGCAATAGTAGTAGTAGTAGTAATAGTAGTAGAAGTAGTAGAAGCAGTAGTAGCAGCAGCAATAATAGTAGTATTAGTATTAGTTGTAGCAATAGTAGTAGTTGTAGTGGTAGTGTAATAGTAATTGTAGTGGCAGTAGTTGTAGAGGGAGCAGGAGTAGTAGTAGTAGTCATAGTAATTGTAGTAGTAGTACTAGTTGTCAGAGTAGGAGTAGTATTAGTAGTAGTAGTAGTAATTGGAGTACAGTAGTTCTTGTAGCAATAATAGTTGTAGTATTAGTGGTAATAGCAGCAATAGTAGTAGTAGTAGCAATAGCAGTAGTAGTAGTTGTCATAATGGTAGTAATAGTAGGAGTAATAGTTGTAGAAGTAGTAGTAGCGGTAGTGGCAGAAGTAGTAACAGTAGTAGTAGAAGTTTGAGTTGTAGGAGTAACAGTAGTAGTAGTAATCATAGTAGTAGTAGTACTCATAGTAGCAATAGTAGCTGTAATGGAAGTAGTAGTAGTAGTAAGTGTAGGAGTAGTAGTAGGAGCAGCAGTAGTCATAATAGTAGTAATAGTAGGAGGAGTAGTAGAAGCTGTAGGAGTAGTAGTAGGAGTACTCGTAGTGGCAGTAGTAGGCGTAGTAATAGGAGTCCTTGTAGTAGTAGTAACAATAGTAGCAGTAGTACTAGTAGTAATAGCAGTAATAGTAGAGTAGTAGTAGTAATTGAAGTAGTAGGAGTAGTAGTTGTAAAACTAGTAGTAGCAGTAGCAGCAGCAGTACCAGTAGCAGTAGTCATAGTAGTAGAGGTAGTAGTAGTAACAGTAGGAATTGTAGTGCAACAGAAGTAGTAGATGTAGTAGCAGTAGTAGTAGTAGTAGTAGTAGTAGTAACAATAGTAATTGTTGTAGTAGGAGTAGTAGTAGCTGTTGTAGTAGGAGTAGTAGTAGCAATAGTAGTAGCAGTTGTAGTTGTATTAGTAGTAGTAGTAATAGTAGTAAGAGTAGAAGTAGTAGTAATAGTAGTAGTAGTAGTAGTAGCAGCAATAGTTATTGCAGTAGCCATTCAGGTAGTAGTAGTAGTAATAGTAGAAGTAGCCGAAGTAGTAGTAGCAAAAGTAGTAGAAGTTGCGGTAGTAGTACTACTACTACCATTAATGCCAGTATTAGTAGTAGTTGTAGTAGTAGCAACAGGAGTAATTGTAGTAGTAGCAGCAGTAGTAGTTGTGCTAGTAGTAGTAGTAGCAGCCGCAGCAGTAGCAGTAGTAATAGTAGTAGTAGTAGTAGTAGTATTACTCATAGTAGAAGTAGTAATATTTGTAGTAGTAGTAGTAGTGGAAGTAGCAGTAGGAGTGTTACTCATAGTAGAAGTAGCAGTAGACGTAGCAGTAGTAGTATAGTCGTAGTACTACTTCTAGCAATAGTAGTATAGTAGTAGTAGTACTACTGGCTATAGTTGTAATAGAAATTGTAGTCACAGTCATAGTAGTAGTAATTGTAGAGATACTAGTTTGAGTAGCAGTAGTTTTAGGAGTAGTTATAATAGTAGTTGTATTAATACCACTTGGAATAGAAGCAGTGGTAGTGTTAGTAGTAGTCGTACTAGTTGCAATAGTAGTAGCAGTAGAAGTAGCAGTAGCAGTAGTAGTAGTAGAAATAAATGTGGTAGTAGTAGTAGAATTAGTAGGAGTAATTGTAGTAGCAATAGTAGTAGTAGTATGAGTAGTAGTAGTAGTAGCAGTAGTAGAAGTAGTAATAGTAGTCGTGGCATGAGTAGTAGCAGTAGTAGTAGCAGTAGAAGTAGCAGTAGTAGTAGCAGTAGTAGTAGTAGTAGTAGGAGTAGTAGCAGTAGCAGTAGGAGTAGCAGCAGTAGTAGTAGTAGCTGTTGTAGTAAAAGTAGTTGCTATAGTAGATATTGCTAATAATAGTGGTAGTAGTGGTAGTAATAGTACTAGGAGGAGGAGGAGTATTAATCGTAGTAGTAGTAAAAGTAGGAGTAGTAGTAGCAACAGAAGTAGTAGAATTAGTAGTTGCAGTAGCAATAGTAGCTATAGTAGTAGTAGTAGTCGTGGTGGTGGTAGTAGTAGTACCCATAGTTGTAGTAATAGTAGCGGATGCAGTAATTTACATAGTAGCAATAGTAATAGGAGTAGTAGTAGCAATAGTAGTAGCGGTAGCGGTAGCAATAGTAGTAGTAGTAGTAGTAGTAGCTGCAGGAGTAGAAGTAGCTGCAGGAGTAGCAGTAGAAGTAGCAGCAGTAGTAGTAGTAGTAGCTGGAGTAGTAGAAGTAGTAGTCGTAGTAGTAGTAGTAATAGTAGCAGCAATAGAAATAGTAGTAGCAGTGGCAGCATAAGTTACCGTAGTTGTGGTAGTACAACCAGTAGTTGCAGTTATAGAAGTAGTAGTAATAGTAGCCAAAGTAGTAGTTGCAGTAGTACCAGCAGTAGTAGTAGTGGTAGCTGCAGTAATAATAGTTGCAGTAGTAGTGGTACAGCTTGTTGTAGTAGTTGTAGCAGTAGTATTAGTTGTAGTAGTAGTTGTAGAAGAAGTAGTAGTAGTAGTAGCAGTAGCTGTAATACTAGTAGTAGTTGTTGTTGTAGAGGTAGTTGTGGTAGTAGAAGTAGCGGAGGTAGTAGTAGTAGAGGTAGCAGTAGCAGTAGTAAAAGTGGTACAAGTAGTAGTAGTGGTAGAAGTAGTAATAGTAGTAGTAGTAGTAGCAATAGTTGTTGTAGTAGTAGTAATAGTAGTAGTAGTGGTAGTAGTGCTAGTTGCATTAGTAGTTGTAGTTGTAGCAGTAGTAGTAGCAATAGTAGTAGTAGTAGTAGTAAGAGTAGTAGTAGTATGAGTAGCAACTGAAGTAGTAGCAGTAGTCATAGTAATAGTGGAAGTAGCTGAAGTAGTTGTAGTAGTAGTAGTAGTAGTAGTAGTAGCAGTAGTAGTTTTAGTAACAGGAGGAGTAGTAGTAGTACCTGCAGTGGTAGTAGTAGTATTAATAGTAGTAGTAGCAGTAGCAGTAGCAGTAGTTTGAGGAATAGTAGTAGTAGTAGTAGTACAATTAGTAGTAGCAGTAGTAGTTGTTATTGTAGTAGTTATAGTAGTAGAAGTAGTAATAGGAGTAGTAGTAGGAGTAGGAGTTGGAGTAGTAGTTGTTGTTGTTGTTGTAGTTGTAGTAGTAGTAGAAGTAGTAGTTGTAGTAGTGGTTGTTGTAGTAGTAGTCGTCGGTGGAGTTGTAGAAGTGGTTATTGTTGTTGTAGTAGTAGTAGTGGTAGTATTAGTAGCTGTTGTAGTAGATGTAGTAGTAGATGGAGTAGTTGTAGTAGTAGCAATAGAAATAGTAGTAGGAGTAGTTGTTATTGTAGTAGTATTAGCAATAGGAGTAGT
Source organism: Trichopus zeylanicus subsp. travancoricus (assembly GCA_005019695.1). Classification (NCBI taxonomy): domain Eukaryota; kingdom Viridiplantae; phylum Streptophyta; class Magnoliopsida; order Dioscoreales; family Dioscoreaceae; genus Trichopus; species Trichopus zeylanicus. The sequence continues at coordinate 158,656 of RXID01021432.1, read as the reverse complement.
AGTTGTTGTTCTAGTAGTAGTTGTATCAGTAGTAGTTGTAGAAGTAGTAGTAGTTGTAGCAGAAGCAGTAGTAGTAGTAGTAGTCAGAGTGGTAGTAGTCGCAATAGGAGTAGTTATAGTAGTAGTACTAGTATTAGGAGTAGTAATTATAGTAGTTGTTGGATTAGTTGCAGTGGTAGTTATAGTTGTTGTTCTAGTAGTAGTAGTAGCAATTGTAGTTATAGAAGTAGTAGTGGTAGTAGTAGTAGCTAAGTAATAGCATTAGTAGTAGGGGTAGGAGTAGTAGAAGTAGTGGTATTAGTTGTTGTAGTTGTAGTTATGGTAGTAGTAGTAGTATTAGCAGTAGCTCCAGTAGAAGTAGTAGCAGTAGGAGTAGTGGTAGTAGCAGTAGCAATTGGAGTAGTTGGAGCAGTAGTAGTGCTAGAAAACGGACTAGTCATAGCAGTAGTAGTAATAGTAGTTGTAGTATTAGCTGTAGGAGGAGTAGTAGTAGTAATAGGAGTAGTAGTAGCAATAGTAGCTGTAGAATTATCAGCAGCAGCAGCAGTAGTAGTAGTAGTAGGAGTAGTAGTAGTATCAACAGTAATAGTTATTGTTGTTGTAGTAGCAGTAGTAGTAGTAATAGTAGTGTTTGTTGTGGTAATTGTAGTAGAAGTTGAAGTAGTATCAGTGATAGTAGTAGTAGTAGTAGTAGTAGTAGTAGTAGTATTATACTCGTAGGAGCAACAGCTGAAGTAGTAGTAGTTGTTGTTGTTGTAGAAATAGAAGTAGTACTAGTAGTAGTAGTTGTAGTAGTAGCAATCGGAGTAGTTGTAGTCCTAGTAGTTGTTGTTGTTGTTGTTGTTGTAGCAGTAGTAGCAGTAGCAGTTGTTGTTGTAATATTAGTAGAAGTAGTATTGGTAGCAATCGTACAATAGTAGTAGTAGTTGTTATGGAAACTTAATTACTACTAACAATCCTGCTCCTCCTTGGGTGACTACTACTACTACTCCTACCCCTACTACTACTACTTTCACTACTCATATCCTACTACTACTACTACTTCCACTTCTACTACTACTGCTACTATTATTATTAGTTCTATACCAATTCCTACTCTTGCTACAACGATTACTACTCCAGCTCCTACTACAGCTACTCCTAATCCTATTGTTGTTGTTGCTGCTACTACAACTTCTGCTACCACTACTACTACTGCTATTGCTACTACTTCTACTGCTACTCCTACTACTACTACTAATACTACTACTACTACTAGTCTTTGTACTACTTGTCTTATTACTACTATCACTACTACTACTACTATAACTATTCTTGGTACTACTATTACTTTTGCTGCTGCTACTGCTACTACTACTATGAATACTACTACTACTACTCCTGCTACTATAGCTAGTACTACTACTACTGCTACTACTACTACTACTACTAAAGCTACCATTACTACTACTACTACTACTACTACTACGACTACTGCTATTCCTACTCCTACTCCTACCACTGCGACTACTACTACTCCGATAACTACTATTGCTACTACTACTACTACAACAGCTACAACTACTCCTACCCCAACTCGTACTACCACTACTACAACTACTAGTACTAATATTACTTCTACTGCTACCACTACTACTCCAACTCGTATTGCTATTGTAGTAGGAGGACTAGTAGTAGTAGTTGGAGTAGTAGTAGTAGAAGTAGAAGGCCTAGTAGTAGTTATAGTAGAGGTCATGGTAGTAGTAGAGGTAGTAGTAGTTGGATTTGCAATTGTCGGCACAGTCGTAGCAGTAGTTGTAGTAGTAGTAGTTTGTTGTTGTTGTTGCTATTGTGGTACGAGTAGTTGTACTAGTTGTTGTAGTAATAGTAGTTGTAGTAGTAGTAGTAGTATTAATAGTAGTTGTAGTTGTAGTAGTTGTTGTTGTAGCAGTAGTCATGACAGTAATAGCAGCGGCGTTAGAAGTTGTAGTAGTAGTAGGAGTGTTAGGAGTAGTAGTAGTAGTAGTAGTACAAGTAATAGTTGTAATAATAGTTGCAATAATAGCAGTAGTATGAGGATTAGAATTAGTTGCAGTATTAGTAGCAGTAGTAGCAGCAATAGTAAGAGGAGTAGTAGTAATAGTCAGTGTAGGACTCAGAGTAGTAGTAGGAGTAGTAGTAGCAAAAGCAGTAGTAGTAGTGGTGGTGGTGGTTGGAGCAGCTGCATTAGCAATAGTAGTAGTAGAAGTCGGAATAGTAGTAGTAGTAGTAGTTGTAGTATAAGTCAGGGTAGTAGTAGCAACAAGTGTAGTGCTGGTAGTAGTAGTAGTAGTAAGAGTAGTTGTATTTGCAAGAGTTGCAGTGGAAGTAGTAATAGGAGTAGTAGTAGTTGGAGTAGGGGCATTAGTTGTGGTAGGATTTGTAGTAGCAATAGGATTTGAAGTACGAGTCGTAGTTGTTATAGTAGTAGTAGGCAGAGTAGTAGTAGTAGCAGTAGTTGGAGTAGGAGTAGGAATAGTAGTAGTAGTAGTAGTAGCAGCAGCAACAGTAGCAGTAGAAGTAGTAGTAGTAGTAGCATTCATAGTAGTAGTAATAGTAGTAGTAAGGGAAGGAGTAGCAGTAGTATCAGTTGTGCTAGTAGTAATGTAGTATTAGTTGTAGTGGTGGTGGTAATAGTAGTAGCAATAGCAACAGCAGTACTAACAGTAGGTTTAGCAGTAGTAGTAGTAGTAATCACAGGGGTGTTCATAATAGTTGTAGTAGTATTAGAAGTAGTAGTAGTAGTAGTAGTAGTAGTAGTAGTAGTAGTAGTAGTAGTAGTAGTAGTAGTAGCAGTAGTAGCTGTAGTAGTTGGTGTAGAAATTATAGTAGTAGGAGTTGTCATTATTGTAGTGGTAGTAATAGCAGTAATAGTGGTGGTAGCAGTAGTAGTAGTAGCAGCAGTAGTAGTAATAGTAGTAGCAGTGGCAACAGTAGCAGTCGAATAGGCGAAAGTGGTAGCTGCTAAAGTAGTAATAGTAGTAGTAGTAGTACTAGTAGTAGTAGCAAAAGCACTATCTGGAGTTGCAGCAGTAGTAGCAGTAGTAGAAGTAGTAATCGTAGGAGAAGTGGTAGTAGTTGTTGTAGTTGTAGTTGTAATAGCAACAATAACAATAGCAGTAGCAGTAGTTGTAGTCATTATAATAGCAGTAGTATTGCTAGTAATGGTAGGAGTAGCAGTAGTAACACCAGTAGTAGTAGTAATAGTAGTAGCAATAATAGTGGCAATAGCAATAGTAGTAGCAGTAGTAGTAGTGGTAGCAGTTGTAGTAACAGTAGTAGCTATAGGAGCAGTAGTAGAAGTAATAGTTGTGGTAGCAGCAGCAGCAGTAGTAGTTATAGCAGTAGGATTAGAAAAGTAGTAGTAGTAGCAGCAGTAGCAATAGTAGTAGCAGTAATAGTAGCAATAGTAGTAGTATTGGTTGTAGTAGCAAAAGTCGTAGTTCTAGCACAAGTAGTAGTACCAGCTGCCATAGTAGTAGCAGTAGTTTTAGGAGTAGTAGAAGTAATTGTAGACGTAGTATTAGTAGTAGCAACATCTGTCGTAGTAGTAGTAGTAATAGTCATAATATTTGTAGGAGTAGTACTAATTGGAGTAGTAGTAGTAGTAGCAGTAGTAGTTGTAGCAGTAGTAGTATGGTAGCAGCAATAAAAGTAGTAGTAGTAGTAGTTATAGTAGTACTAGTAGTAGTAGTTATAGTAGTACTAGTAGTAGTAGCAATAGTAGTTGTAGCAGTAGCAGTAGTAGCAGTAGTAGTAATACTAATAGCAGTAGTAGAGGTAGCAGTAATTGTAGTTGTAGTAGTAGTAGCAGAAGCAATAGTTGTTGTTGTACTAGTAGTAGTAGAAATATTAGTAGTAGTAGTGGTAGTACTACTATTAGTAGTACTCCTAGAAAAGGTAGTAGCAGTAGTGCATGGAGTAGTCGAAGTAGAAGTAGAAGTAGTAGTAGCGGTCATAGCCATAGTAGTAGCAGCAGTAGTTGGAGATGTAGTAGTAATAGTAATCGTACTAGCGGACACAGCAAAAGAATCAGTAGTAGTAGTAGTAGTAGTAGCAGTAGAAGCAGCAGCAGTAGTTGAAGCTGGAGTAGTTATAGTAGTATAATAAGTAGTGGTAGCCACAGTACTAATAGTAGTATAAGTAGCAGTATTGACTGCAACAGTAGCATTAGTAGTAGCAGTAGTAGTAGTTACAATAGCAGCAGTAGTAGCTATAGTAGTAGTAGTAGTATTATTAGCAGTAGTAGTAGTGGTGGTATTGGCAGCAGCAAGGGTAGTAGTAGTCATTGCAGTAAGAGCAATAGTAGTTGTAGTTGTTGTAGTAGTAGTAGTAGTAGTAGTAGTTGTAATTGTTGTAGCAGTAGCAGTAGTACTAGCAACTGCTGCGGAAGCAGCCATAGTAGTATTCGTAGTATTAGTTGTAGTAATAGTACAAGTAGTAGTTGTAGTAGTAGTAATAGTAGCGACAGTAGTGGCAACAGTAGTAATAATAGTAATAGTAGTCCGAGCAGTAGTAGTTGTAGTGGTGGTTATAGTAGTAGTAGTAGTAGTATTTGCAGTAGGAGTTTGAGTAGGAGTAGGAGTAGGTGTAGTAGTCATAGTAGAAGCAGTAGAAGTTGGAGTAGGATTAGTTTAGGTAGTAGTATCTACTACTAGTAGTAGTAATAGTAGTAGTAGTAGTAGTAGCATAAGGAGAAGGAGAAGTAGCAGTAGTTGCAATAGCAGCAATAGTAGTTGTCGCAGCAGCAACTGTAATGGCAGACGTAGTACCGGTAGTTGCTGCTGCCGTAGAAGTAGTAGTAGTAGTTGATGTAGTGGTAGTAGTAGTTGTTGCAGTAATTGTAGTAGCAGCAAAAGAGGCAGTGGTACCTGTAGTATTAGTAGTTCTTGTAATAGTAATTGTTGAATTAGTAGTAGTAGTAGTAGTATCGAAAGTTGTAGCAGTAGTAGTAGCAGCTGGAGTAATAGCGCAAGGAGGACAAGTAATAGTTGTAGTTGTAGTAGCAACTATAGTATTAGTAGTAGGAGTGGTAGTAGTGGTTGTGGTAGTTGTAGTAGCAGACGTAGTTGTAGTAGTTGTAGTAGTAGGTGTTGCGGTAGTAGTATTAGTATTTGTAGTAACAGTAGCAGTAACAGTAGTACTAGTAGTAATAGTAATAGTAGTAGTAGTCGTGGTGGTAGCCGCAATACTAGTGGTAGTAATATTAGTTACAGTGGTAGTAGTTGTAGCAGTTGTTGTAGTACTACTAGTAATAGCAGTAGCAGTAGTAGTAGTGGTAGTAGTAGTAATAGCAATTGTAGCAGTCATAGTAGTAGTTGTAGGAGTTGTAGTTGGAGTGGGAGTAGTAGTAGTAGTAAAAGTGGCAGCAACAGTAGTAGTAGTAGTTGCAGCTATAGCCACAGTAGTAGTTGCATTAGTAGAAGCAGTTATAGTAGTAGTAATAGTAGTAGTAGCAAGAGTAAAAGAAGTAGTAGTAGTTGTTGTTGTTGTGGTAGTGTTGGTTGTTGCATGTGATGCAGTAGTAGTAGTTGCATTACTAGTAGTATCAGCTATAGCATCAGTAGCAGCAACGGTGGTAGTCGTAGTCGTATATGTAATAGAAGTTGTAACAGTAGTAGTTGCAGTAGTAGTAGTAGTAGTTGCCACCACAGTAGTAGTAACAGTAGTAGCAGCAGTAGTAGTGATAGTAGTAGTAGTAGTAGTTCTTGTTGTTGTTGTTGTAGTAGTAGCAGAAGTAGTAGTAGTTGGAGAAGTAGCTCTAGTAGCAGTAGCAGCAATAGTAGTAGCAGTAGTTGTAGTAGAAGCAGTGGTAATGCTAGTAGTAGAAGAAATATCAATAATAGCAGTAGTAGTAGCAGTAGTAATAATAGTAGCAGAAGTTGTAGTAGTAGTAGGAGAAGCGACCGTAGTAGTAGTAGTATTTGTAATAGTAGTAGTTGTAGTGGCTGTACTAGCAGTAGTAGCCATAATAGCAGTAGCAGTAGTTGTAGAAGTATTAGTAGCAGAAGTAGTAGCATTAGTAGTAGTAGTAGAAGTAGAAGTTCGAGTTGTAGCAGTAGGAGAACTTGTTGTAGTTATCGTAGTAGTAATAGGAGTTGTAGTAGAGCTGCAGAAGGGGCTGTAGAAGTAATAGAAGTAGTGGTGGTAGTAATAGTAGAAGCAGTAGCAGCAGCAGTAGAAGTAGTAGACAATGGCAACAACAGTATTAGTAGAAATAGTAGTTATAGTAGTGGCAGTAGTAGTAGTAACAGTAGTAGTAGTAGTTGCTATGGAAGTAGTAGCAGTAGTAGTGGTAGTAGGTGAAGTAGTATAAGTTTTAGTACTAGTATGGCAGTATGGGAAGCAGTAGTTGTTGTAGTTGTAGTTGGAGTGGGAGTAGTAGCAGTAGTAACAGTGGCAACAGCAGTAGTAGTAGTTGTTGTAACTATAGCCATAGTAGTAGTTGTATTACTAGCAGCTGTGATAGTAGAAGTAATAGTAGTAGTAGTAGTAGCAAAAGTAGAAGTAGTAGTAGTAGTGCAGTAGTTGTTGTTGTTGTGGTAGTGCTAGTTGTTCCAAGTGATGCGGTAGCAAGAATAGTTGCAGTAGTTGTAGTATTAGCTATAGCATCAGCAATAGCAGTACTAGCAGCAGTAGTAGTAGTGGTATTAGTAGTAGTAGTTGTTGTTGTGGTAGTGTTAGTAGCAAAAGTAGTAGTAGTCGGAGAAGCAGCTCTGGTTGTAGTTGTTGTAGTTGTAGTAGTTGTAATGGCAGTAGTAGAAGAAGTATCAATAATAGCTGTAATAGTAGCTGTAGTAGCAGTAGTAGCAGCTATAGTAGTAATAGTAGTAGAAGTGGTAGTACTAGCAGGAGATGCAACCGTAGTAGTAGTTGCAACAACAATAGAAGTAGTATTTGTAATAGTAGTAGTTGTTGCAGTAGTACTAGCAGTAGTATCCATAATAGCGGTAGCAGTAGTTGTAGAAGTATTAGTAGCAGAAGTAGTAGCATTAGTAGTAGTAGTAGAGGTAGAAGTTCTAGTTGTAGCACTAAGAGAACTTGTTGTAGTTGTCATAGTAGTAGTAGTTGTCATAGTAGAGTTGCAGAAGGGGCAGTAGAAGTAATAGAAGTAGTCGTGGTGGTGATAGTAGGAGCAGTAGCAGCTGCAGCAGTAGTAGAAGTAGTAGTCAATCGTAGCAATAGTAGTAGTAGTAATAGTAGTTGTAGTTGAGGCAGTAGTAGTTGTAGTTACAGTAGAGGTAGTAGCAATAGTAGTGGTAGTAGGCGAAGTAGTAGAAGTTTTAGTACTAGTAGTGGCAGTAAGGGAAGCAGTAGTTGTAGTAGTTGTAGTTGGAGTGGGAGTAGTAGTTGTAGTAACAGTGGCAGCAGCAGCAGTAGTAGTAGTTGCAGCTGTAACCATAGCAGTAGTTGTATTATTAGCAGCAGTTATAGTAGTAGTAATACTAGTAGTAGTAGTAGCAGGAGTAGAAATAGTAGTAGTAGTTGTTGTTGTTGTGGTAGTGCTGGTTGTTGCATGTGATGTGGTAGTAGTAGTAGTTGCAGTAGTAGTAGTATTAGCTTTGGCATCAGCACCAGCAGCAACAACAACGATGGTGGTCATAGTAGTATCGGTAATAGTAGTTGTTGTGGTAGTAGCTGCAGTAGTAGTAGTAGTAGTAGTAGTAGTAACAGTAGCAGCAGAAGTAGTAGCTGGAGTAATAGCGCGAGGAGAAGTAGTAGAAGTTGTAGTTGTAGCAACAATAATAGTAGTAGTAGTAGGAGTGGTAGTAGTGGTTGTGGTAGTTGTTGTAGCAGAAGTATTTGTAGCAGTTGTAGTAGTAGCAGTAGAAGTTGTTGTAGTAGGTGTTGCAATAGTAGTACTAGTAGCTGTAGTACCTGTTGCAGCAGCAGCAGTAGTAGTAGTAGCAATAGTAATAGTAGTTGTGATGGTGGCCGCAGTACTAGTGGTAGTAGTATTAGTCATAGTGGTAGTAGTTGTAGCAGTTGCATAGTAGTACTAGTAGTAGCAGTAGCAGTAATAGTAGCAGTGGTAGTAGTAGTAGGAGTAGTAGGAGTAGTTGTAGTAGTTGTAGTTGGAGTGGGAGTAGTAGTAGTAGTAACAGTGGTAGCAGCAGTAGCAGTAGTTGCAGCTGTAGCGACAGTAGTAGTTGTATTAGCAGCAGCAGTTATAGTAGTAGTAATGGTACTAGTAGTACTAGCAGGAGTAGAAGTAGTAGTAGTAGTTGTTGTTGTTGTTGCAGTTGTTGTTGTTGTGGTAGTGCTGGTTATTGCATGTGATGCGGTAGTAGTAGTAGTTGCAGTGGCAGTAGTATTTGCTATAGCATCAGTAGCAGCAATAGTGGTAGTCATATTAGTATAGGTAATCGTAGTTGTAGTAGTAGCAGTAGTGGCCGCCACAGTAGCAGAAGTAGCAGTAGCAACAGTAGCAGCAGCAGCAGTAGTAGTGATAGTAGTAGTGGTAGTAGTAGTAGTTGTCGATGTAGTAGTATCAGAACTAGCTGTAGCAGGAGTAGCAGAAGTAGTAGCTGTAGGAGAAGTAGTATTAGAAGTAGTTGTTGTAGTAGTAGAAGTAGTAGTAGTAGTAGTCATATTAGCGGTAGAAGTAGTTGTAGTAGTAGTTGTTATAGTAATCGCAGTACTAAGCAGAAGTAGTAGTAGTAGCAGTAGCATTAGAAGTAGCAATGGTAGGAGTAGAAGTTGTAGCAGTAGAAGTAGTAGCAGAAGTAGTCATAGTAGCAGCAGTAGTAGAAGTAGCTATAATAATAGTAGTAGTGGTGATGGTAGTAGCAGTAGTAGCAGCAGCAGCAGCAGCAGTAGTAGTAGTAGTAGTAGTAAGAGTAGTAGTGCAACAGAAATAGTAGATGTAGTAACAGTAGAAGTAGTAGTTGTAGTAGTACTAGCAATTGTAGTAGTAATAGTAGTACTTGTTGTCATAGGAGTAGTAGTAGCAATAGTAGTAGCGATTGTAGTTGTAGTAGCAGTAGTAGTAGTTATAACAATAGTAGTAGAAGTAGCAGTAGCTGTAGTAGCAGAAGTTGCAGAAGTAGTAGTAGTAGCAATAGTTGTAGCAGTAGCAGTAGCAGTACAGGTAGTAGTAGTAGTAATAATAGAACCAGCTGAAGTAGTAGTTGTAGTAGTAGTAGTAGTAGTTGTTGTTGTTGTTGTTGTGGTAGTGCTGGTTGTTGCATGTGATGCGGTAGTAGGAGTAGTTGCATCAGCAGTAGTATTAGCTATAGCATCAGCAGCAGTAACAGCAGCAACGGTGGTAGTCATAGTAGTATGGGTAATAGTTGTTGTTGTAGTAGTAGTAGTAGTAGTAGTTGCCGCCACAGTAGTAGTAGCAGCAGTAGCAGTAGTAGCCGCAGTAGTAGTAGTAGTCGTAGTGGTAGTAGTAGTTGTTGTTGTTGTTGTTGCAGTAGTAGTAGTAGCAAAAGTAGTAGTAGTCGAAGAAGCAACTGTAGTAGCAGTAGAAGCAATTGTTGTAGTAGTAGTTGTAGTAGTAGCAGTTGTAATGGCAGTAGTAGAAGAAGTATCAATAATAGCAGTAGTAGTAGCAGTCGTAGTAGTAATAGTAGTAGAAGTGGTAGTAGTAGTAGGAGAAGCAACCGTAGTAGTCGTTGCTACAATAGTAGTAGTATTTGTAATAGTTGTAGTTGTAGTGATTGTACTAGCAGTTGTAGTTGTCGTAGTAGTAATAGGAGTTGTAGTAATAGTAGAAGCAGTAGCAGCAGCAGCAATAATAGAAGTAGTAGCCAATGGCAGCAACAGTAGTAGTAGTTATAGTAGTTGTAGTAGTGGCAGTAGTAGTAGTAACAGTAGTAGTAGTTGTTGTAGTAGAAGTAGTAGCAGTAGTAGTGGTAGTAGGCAAAGTACTAGAAATTTTAGTACCAGTAGTGGCAGTAGGGAAGCTATAGTAGTAGTAGGAGTAGTAGTGGTAGTAATATTAGCAATGGAAGTAGTGGTTCTAGTAGTAGTCAAATTAGTGGTAGTAATAGTAGTAGTAGTAGTAGTAGTGGTAGTTGTAGTGGTGGTGGAAGAAGTAATGGAAGTAGTAGCAGTGGTAGTTGTAGTTTTAGTAGCAGTAGTGGTAGCAGTAGCAACACTATTAGTAGTAGTAGTTGTAGTAGCAATAGTAGCAGCAACAGCAGTATTAGTAGCAGTAGTAGATGCAATAGTAGCTGTAATAGTAGTAGTGGCAATAGTAGTCGTAGTATGAAGTGTTGAGCAGTAGCAACATTAGAAGCAGTAGCAATAGACATTGGAGTAGTAGTAGTAGCAGTGGTGGCAGTACTTGTAGTAGTTGTTGTAGTAGTAATAGTAGTAACAGTAGTAGTAGTATTAGTCGTAGTAGTAGTGGTGGTAGTAGTGGTAGTAGGAGATGGAGCAATAGTAGCAATTGTAGCAACAATAGTAGCAGTATTTGTAGTAGTGGAAGTTGTAGCGGTAGTAGCAGCAGTAGTAGCAATAATAGCAATAATAGTAGTAGTAGTAGTTGCAATAATAATAGTATTAGTAGAAGTTGTAGCACTAGTGGTAGCAGTAGCAGAACTTGTCGAAGTTGTAGTAGTAGTAATAGGAGTAGTAGAAGAGTAGCAGGAGGAGCATCAGAAGTAGTAGTAGTAGTCATGGTAGTAATTGTAGTAGCGGTAGCAATAGTAGCAATAGTAGAAGTAGAAGCAATAGTAGAAGTAGAAGTAGTAGTAGTAGCAGTGGTAGAAATAGTAGTGATAGTAATAGTAGTAGCATTAGTAGCGATAGTAATAGTAGCAGCAGTAGTAGTAGTAGTTGCAGCATTAGTCGTAGTAATAGTACTAGCATTGGTAGCAGCGGTAGTAGTAGTAGTAGTAGTAGCGGTAGTAGTAGAAAAGGTAGTAGCAGTAGTAGTTGTAGTAGAAGTAGTGGTAAAAGTAGCAGTAGTGGCATTAGCTTTAATAGTACTAGTAGGATAAGTAGTAGTAGTAGTAGTAGCAGATGCAGTTGAAGTAGTAGTATAGGTTGTAGCAATAGTAGTAGTAGTAGAAGAAGTAGTAGTATCGGTAGTAGCAGCAGTAGTTGTTGTAGCATTCGTAGTCGTATAGGTAGTAGCAACTGTTGTAGTAGTAGCAACAGTAGTAGTAGTAATAATAGTAGCAGTATAGGTTGTAGTAGCAGTAGTTGTTGTAGGTGTTGTAGTAAGAGCAACAGTAGCAGCCACTGTAGTAGTAGTAGCAGATGTAGTTGTTATAGCGGGAGTAGTTCTAGAAGCAGCAGTAATAGTAGAAATATAAGTAGTAATCATGCTAGTCATAGTTGTCATAGTAGTAGCAGATGTAGTAGTAGTAGCAGAAGTACAAGTTGTTGTTGTTGTTGTAGTAGTAGTAGTAGTAGTAGTCGTAGTTAAAGTAGTAGTTGTAATAGTGGTAGTTGTTGTAGTGGTAATAGTAGTAGAAGTTGGAGTAGTCATGCTAGTGGTAGTAGCAGTTGAAGCAGTGTCCCGTAGTAGTGGAAGTAGTAATAGTAGCAGTCATAGTTGTAGTAGTAGCAATAGTGGTTGTAGTAGTAGTAGGAATAGTAGTATAAGTAGTAGTAGTAGTAGTAGTAGTAGTATTAGTAGTAGTAGTAGTAGTAGTAGTAGTAGTAGTCATACTAGTAGTATTAGTAGCAGTAGTAGCTTTAGTCGGAGTAGCAATAGCAGTAGTATCAATAATAGTACTAGTAAGAGCGGTAGTTATAGTAGCAGCAGCAGTAGTAGCAGAAGTAATAGTAGTATTAGTAGTAGCTGAAGCAAATTAGTTGTCATAGCAGTAGTAGAAGTAGCAGCCGTAGTAGTGGCAGAAGTAGCGCCAATTCCTTTAGCGATAGCTGCAGTAGCGACAACCGCAATAGTAGTAGCAGTATGGTAGTTGTTGTTATAGTAGTAGCAGTAGTAGGAGTGGTAGCTGTAGCAATAGATGTAGTGGTAGTAGTAACAACTACAACAGCAGTAGTATTAGTAGTCATAGTAGCTGTAATAGTAATAGTATTACTAATAGTAGCAGACATAGTAGCGGTAGTAGTAGGGGTTATAGTAGTAGGAGTAGTAATAGTTATAGTAGTAGTAGTAGTAGTTGTTGAAGTAGTAGTAGTAGTAGTCATAGTAGTAGTTGTGTTAGTAGTAGTAGTACAAGCAGAAGTTATTGTATTAGCAGTAGTAGCAAAAGTAGTAGTAGCAGTAATAGTAGTAGCAGAAGCAGTAACAGTAGTAGTAGTTGTAGTTGTAGTAGTAGTAGTAGTTACATAAGTTGTTATAGTCCCAACAGTAATGATAGTAGTAGTTGTTGTTGCAATTGTAATACTAGTATAAGTCATAGCTGTCATGGTAGTCAAAGTAGCAGTAATAGTTATTGCGTATAGTAGCAGTAGTTGTAGCAATAGTATTACAAGCAGGAGAAAGGTAGTAGTAGTAGCAGAAGTAGTAGCAGCAGCAATAGTAGTATTAGTGGTTGCTGTAGCAGTTGTAGTGGTAGTAACAGTAGTAGAAGCAGTAGCAGTAGTAGCAGCTATAATAGCAGCAAATATTGTAGTTATTTTTATTGCAGTAGTAGTGGCAACAGCAACAGTAGTAGTAGAGTAGTAGTAGTAGTTGTTGTGGTAGTAGTAGTAGTAGCAGATTAGTAGCGGAAACAACAACAGTAGTAGTAGTATAATAGTAATAATAGTTGTAGTAGTAGTAGCAGCAGTAGTGGTAGTAGTAATAGAAGCGGAACTAGAAATAGCAGTAGTAGTAGTCGCAGTACTAAGAGCAGAAGTAGTAGAAATAGAAGAAGTAGTAGTAGCAGTTGTAATAATAGTATTAGTAGTAATGGTAGTAGTAGTAGTAGCAGCAGCAGTAGTAGTAGTTGTAGTAGTAGTAGCAGTAGTAGTAGTAATAATAGTAGCAATAGTTGTAGTAGTAGCAGTAGTAGTAATAGAAGTATTAGTAGCAATAGCATTAGTAGTAGTGGCAGCAGTAGTCATAGTGGTAGTAGTAACAGAAGTAGTAGTAGTAGTAATAGTAGTAGTAGTAGTTCTTGTGGTTGTAGTAGTGGTAGATGTTGTAGTAGTAGTAGTAGTAGTAGTAGTAGTCATTGTAGTAGCAGAAGTAGCAGTAGTAGAAGTAGTAGTATTAATAGTAGTAGTAGTAGTAGTGGTAGTAGTAGCACTAGTAATAGTTGTAGCATAGTACTAGTAGTAGTAGTAGTTGTTGTTGTTGTTGTTGTTGATGTATTTGAAGTAGTCATAGTAGTAGTAGAAGTGGTTGCAGTAGTAGAAGTAGTGGTAGATGGAATAGTAGCAGTATTAGGATGAGAAGCAGCCGAAGCCGCAGTAGCGTTTGTAGTTGTTGTAGTAGCAGTGGTAGTTGCAGCTGTAGTAGTAGTAGTAGCAGCAGCAGCAGTAGTAGTAGTAGTAGATGTAGTAGTAGTTATAGTAGCAGTACTAGTACATGTATTGATGGTATTAATAGCAGCAACAACTATTGCAGTACTTGTTGTTGTCCTTGTAGTAGTTATCGCAGGAGCAGCAATAGTAGTAGTAGTAGTAGTACAAGTATTATTATTATTATTATTATTATTATTATTATTAGTAGTAGTAGTAGTAGTAGTAGTAGTAGTAGTAGTAGCAGTCATAGCAGTAGTAGCAGTAGCAGCAGTAGTTGTAGTTGAAGCAGTAGCTGTAGTAGTAGTAGTAGAAATAGCAATAGTTGAAGTAATTATCGTAGTTGTAGTGACAGTAATAGTAGTAGTAGAAGTAGGGGTAGTAGCTACAACTATAGTTTTAGTAGTAGTTGTAGTAGTTGCAGCAACAGAAGTAGGAGCAGTAGCCGTGGTAGTAGAAGTAGTAGTAGTAGTAGTAGTAGTAGTAGTCATGGTAGAAATAGTAGCAAAAGTACTAGTAGTTGTTGTAGTAGTAGTAGTCATGGTAGAAATAGTAGCAAAAGTACTAGTAGTTGGTGTTCTAGGAGTATAAGTAGTGCAGTAGTTGGAGAAGTAGTAGTAGTTGTAGAGGTAGTTGTAGTATCAGTATTATAAGTAGCAGTAGCAGTAGAAGTAGTAGTAGTAGCAGCAGCAGTAGTTCTAGTAGTAGTTGGAGTAGTAGTAGTGACAATAGGATTGATAATAGTAGTAGGAATAGTAGTAGTTGTAGTAGTAGTAATAGTAGTAGCAGTAACAGTACTAGTTACTGTAGTTGTAGTAGTAGAAGTAGAAGTAGTAGTAATAGTAGTGAAGTAGTTGTTGTTGGAGTAGTAATAGGAGGTGGAGTAGTAGTACTAGTAGTTGCAGGAGTAGTAATAGGAGGTGGAGTGGCAGTTGTAGCCGTTGTAGTAGTAGTAGTAGTATTAGTAGAAGTCATAGTAGTTGTAGTATAAGCAATAGCTGTAGTAGTAGTAGTACATGTCGTAGTAGTAGTAGGAGGACGAGTAGTAGCTAAAGTTGTAGTTGGGACAGTATTAGAAGTAGGAGTTGGAGTAGGAGTAGTAGTTGTAGTAGTATAGTAGTAGTAGTAGTAGTAGTAGCAGTAGTACAAGTAGGGGTAGTAGTAGTAGAAGTAGGAGTTGTTGTAGAAGTAGTAGTAGGAGTAGTAGTAGAAGTTGTAGTAGTAGCAGAAGTAGTCATAGTCATAGTAGTAGTAGTAGTAGTAGTAGTAGTAGTAGCAGTCCTCGTGGTAGTAGTATAGTAGTTAGGAGTAGTAATCGTAGTCTTGTAGTAGTAAGAAATAGTATAGTAGTAGTAGCAGCAGCAGTTATATAGGAGTAGGAGTAGTAGCAGTTGTTGTTTGTTGTAGTAGAAGTAGCAGTAGTAGTATTAGTGGTAGTAGTAGTGGTAGTAGTTTTAGTAGCAACAGTAGTAGCAGTTGTGGTAGTTGTGGCTGTATTTATGCTGATAGTTGTAGTAGTAGTAGTAGTAGTAGTAGTGGGAGTAGTAGTAGTAGCACTAGTTGTAGTAGTGGTAGTAGTGGTCGTAATAGTAGTAGTGGTGGTAGTTGTGGCTGTATTTATAGTTGTTGTTGTAGTAGTAGTAGTACTAGTAGTAGTGGTACTAGTAGTAGGAGTAGTAGTTGTAGTAGAAGAAGTAGTAGTAGTAGCAGTCGTAATTATAGTAGTAATAGTGGGAGTAGTATCAAGAGTAGTAGTGGGAGAAGTAGAAGAAGTAGAAGTAGTAGTAGTAGTAGTAGCAATAGTAATAGCAGTTGTAATAGTAGTTCAAGTAGTATTAATAGTAGCAGTTGGAGTAGTTGTTCTAATAGTAGTACTAGTAGTAGCAGTAGTAGTAGTAGTAGTCGTCATAGTAGAAGTAGTAGTGGTAGTAATAGTAGTAGTCGAAGGAGTTGAATTATTATTAGTAGTAGTAGTAGTAGTAGTACTTGTTGTTGTGATAGGAGTACTAGGAGTACAAGTAGTAGCACTAGTATTATTTGTAGCGGAAGTAACAGAAGTAGTAGTTGTAGTAACAGTAGTAGGAGAAGTAGTAGAAGTAGTAGTGGTAGCAGAAGTATTGGTAGCAGTAGTCGTAGTGGCAGTAGTAGATGTAGGAATAGCGGCAGTAGTAGTAGTCACATAAATAGTAGCAGTAGCGATAGAAGTAGGAGAGGTAGTAGTAGTAGCAGTAGCAATAATAGTAGTAGTGGCCATAGTAGTAGTACTACTACTAGCTGTAGTAGCAATAGTAGCAGGATTTGAAGTAGCAGTAGCAAGAATTGTTACAAGAGTAGTAGTAGTAGTAGGAGTAGTAGTAATAGGATTAGTAGTAGTAGTAATAGTAGGAGTAGCAGCAGTAGTAGTAGATGTTGCAGCATCAGTAGTAGTAGCAGTAGAAGTAGTAGTAATGATAGTAGCAATAGTAGTAGTATTAGTTGTGGTAGTGGTGGTGGTGGTAGGAGTACGCGTAGTCATAGTAGCAGCAACCGTAGTTGTAGTTGTAGTGGTAGTTGTTTAGTAGTAGTAGTAACTATTGTCGAAGTAGTAGTAATGTTGTCATAGTAGTAGAAGTTGTAGTTGCAGCAGCAGTAGTTGTAGTAGTAGGAGTTGTAGTAGTAGGAGGAGTGGTAGTAGTAGTAGTAGTAGTACAAGTAGTAGTAGTTGTAAAGTAGAAGTAGTAGTAATAGTGGTAGTTGTTGTTGTTATTATAGCAGTTGTTGTTGTTGTTGTTGTAGTAGTAGTAATTTTACTAGCAATAGTACTAGTAGAAGAAGTAGAAGTAGTCATAGTAATAGTTGTTGTTATAGCAGTAGTAGTAGTAGTAAAGTAGTAGTAGTTAGAGTAGTAGTTGTTGTAGTTGTAGTAGTGGTAGTTGTTGTTGTTGTAGTCGTAGCAGTTGTAGTTTAAGTAGTAGTAGTGGTTGTTATAGAAGTAGTAGGAGTAGTAGTTGGAGTTGGAGTATGAGTAGTAGTAGTAGTTGTTGTTGTAATTATAGTTGTAGTAGTAGTAGTGGTAGTTGCAGTGGTAGTAGTAACTGTAGCTATAGTAGTGGTGGTCGTATTAGTAGTAGTAGTTGTTGTAGTTGTAGTTGCATGAGTAGCAGCAGCAGCAGTAGTAGCAGTAGTAGTAGTGGTAGTAGTAGGAGTAGCAGTAGTAGTAGTATTAGTAGTAATAGTAGTAGTAGTAGTTGTTGTAGTAGTAGTGGCAGTAGTGGTAGTAGTAGGAGGAGTAGTAGTAGTAGGAGTAGTAGTAGTAGTAGTAGTAGCAGTAGTCGCAGTGGTAGTAGTAGTAGTAACAGTAGCGTTAGTAGCAGAAGTATATGTAGTTTCAGTAGTAGCTGTAGCAGTTGTTGTTGTAGCGGTAGGAGTAGGAGTTGCAGTACACATAGCAGTAGTAGTCCTAGCAGTAGTAGTAGTAGTAGTAGTAATAGAAATAGCATTAGTAGCAATCATAGTTGTGGTAGCAGTAGTAGTAATAGTAGTTGTAGCAGTTCTAGTAGCAGCAGTAGTAGTACTAGTAGTAGTGGTAGAAATAGTAGTTGTAGAAATAATACTTGTTGTTGTTGTAGTACGAGTGGGAGGAGTAGTAGTAGCCACAGCAGTAGATTGAGTAGTAATAGTAGTAGCCGAAGTAGTAGTAGTAGGAGTAGCAGTAGTAGCAGCTGCAATAATAGTTGTCGTAGTAGCAACAGCCATAGTAGCAGCAACCATAGTAGTAGTAGTAGTGGCCGAAGTAGTGGTAGTAGCACTAACTATAGTAGTAATAGTAATAGATGTAGTAGTTTTAGCAATAGTCATAGTAGCTGAAATAGTAGTATTAGTTGCAGTAGTAGTAGTAGCCATAGTAGTAATAATAGGAGAAATAGAAAAATAGCAGTAGTAGTAGTAGCTATAATAGTATTGGTAGTAGGGGTGGTGGTGGCAGTAGTAGCTGTATCCATGGTAGTAGTAGTAGTGGCAGTAGTCGTAATAGTTGTAGTGGTAGTAGTAGGAGAAGCAGTTGTGGTAGTTGTACCTGCAGCGGGAATAGTGGCAGTAGTTGTACTACAGTTGTAGTAGTAGTCTTTGTAGTAGTAGAAGGAGCAACAGCAGAAGTAGTAATAGCAGTAGTAGTAGTATTAGCAGTAGCAGTAATAGTAGACGAATTAGTAGCAGTAGTGGCATTAGTAGAAGTGGTAGTAGTATGAGTAGTAGTGATGGTAGAAGCGGTAGTAGTAGTGGCAGCAGAAGTAGTTATTATAAAAGTAGTAGAAGTAGTAGTAGTCGCAGTAATAAAGGTAGTAGTAGCTGTTGTAGTAGTAGTAGGAAATGTATTTGTAGTTGTAGTTGTAGTACTATTAATGGATGTAGTAGTAGTAGTTGTAGTACTAGTAGCCGTTGTACTAATAGCAGTACTAGTAGTTTTTGTATTTGTTGTGGTAGTAGCAATAGTAAAAATAACAGTAGCAGTAGTGGGAAAAGTTGTAGCAGTAACAGTAGAAGCAACAGTAGTAGCGGTAGTAGTAGTAGAGGTAGAAATAGCAGTAGTAGTAGTTCGAGTAGGAGTATTAGTAGTAGTAGTAGCAGTAGTTGTAGTAGTAGGAGTAGTTGTAGTAGTAGTAGTACTTGTAGAACTAGTAGAATAGTAGTAGTAGAAGTAGTTCGAGTAGAAGAGGGAGTAGAAGTTATAGTAGAAGTAGTAGTAGGTGTAGCAGCAGTAGTTGTTGTAGTAGTAGTAGTTGTAGTAGTAGTAGTAATAGTAGTAGGAGTAGTAGTAGTAATAGTAGTAGTAGTGGTAGTGGTAGTAATAGAGGTAATTTAAGTAATGGTGGTAGTAGGAGTAATAACAGTAGTGGTAGTTGTAGTAGTGGTAGATGTACTAGTTGTAGTAGTCGTAGTAAGAGTATTAGTAGTAATAGTAGTGGTAGTAGTAGTAGTCGTAGTCGTAGTAGTAGTAGAAGTAGTAGTAGTTGTAGCATTAGTAGTGGATGTAGTAGTAATAGTTGTAACATTAGTAGCAGTGGTAGTAGCCATCATGGCAGCAGTAGTAGTGCTAGAAGCAGTAGTTGCATTAATAGTAGCGATAGTAGAAATAGTAGCACCAGTAGTAGTTGTAGCAGTAGCAATGGCAGTAGTGGCAGTAGTAGTGGTAGTAGTAGTAGTAGTCGTAGCAATAGTAGTAGCTATAGTACTAGTAGTAGAAGTAGTAGTAGTAGTACTAGTAGTAGTAGTAGCAGTAGAAGTAGTAGCAGTAGTACTAGTAGTAGTAGTAGTAGTAGAAGTAGTAGCAGTAGTACTAGCATCAGTAGTAGTAGAAGTTGTAGCATTAGTACTGGTAGTAGTAGTAGAAGAACCAATAGCAGCAGTAGAAGGTGTATTAGTTGTAGTAGTAGTAGGAGCCGTTGTAGAACTAGTAGTAGTAGTCATCGCAATAGTGATAGTAGTAGTAGTAGTAGTCATCGCAATAGTGATAGTAGTAGTAGTATTAGTAGTTGTTGTAGTAGTAGTAGTAGCAGCAGTACTAGTATGAAGAGTAGAAGTAGTAGTAGTAGTAGCTGTACTAGTAGTAGTAGCAGTAGAAATCATAGTCGTAGTTTTAGTAGTGGTAATAGTACTAGTAGTAGGAGTAGTCATAGTTTTAGTAACAATGGCAGTAGTTGTAGTAGTTGTTCGAGTAGTAGTAGGAGTAGGAGTAGCATTAGTAGTAGTGGCAACAACAATAGTCATAGTAGCCGTAGTAGTAGTAGTAGTAGTAGTAGTAGCAGCAACAACAGTATTAGTAGTAGTAGCAGTTATAGCCGTAGTAGTTATAATAACAGCAGTAGTAGCAAAAGTTGCACTAGTATCAGTAGTACTAGTGACAATCGTTGCAGTAGTATTAGTAATAGTAGTAGTAGTAGTAGTAGCATTAGGGGCAGTAGTAGTAGTAGCTGCACTAGTCGTTGCAATACTAGTAGCAGTAGTAGTTGTAGTAGAAGTAGTACTAGTAGAAGTAGTAGCAGTACTACAAGAAGTAATCATAGTAGAACCAATAGCAGAAGTAGTAGGTGTAGAAGTTGTCATAGTAGTAGCAGCAGTAGTAGTAGTAGCAGCAGTAGTAGGAGTACTAGTAGTAGTAGCAGCAGTAGTAGTAGGTGTAGTAATAGTAGTCATAGTTGTTGTTGTAGTTAGGTTAGTAGTAGTTCTTGTAATAGTAGTTGTATTAGTATTACTAGTTTTAGTAGTAAGAGTAGTAGGAGTAGAAGTATTAGTAGCAGCAGTATTAGTAGTAGTAGTAGTTGTTGTTATAGTAGAAGTAGGTATAGATGCAGTAGTAGTAGTCGTTGTTGCAGTAGTATTAGTAGTAATAGTTGCAGTCGTAGTCGTAGTAGTTATAGTAGTCGTACTAGTAGTAGGAGCAGTAGCAGAAGTAGTAGTAGTAGTTCTCGCAATCATAGTAGTAATAGTGGTTGTTATAGTTGGAGTATTATAAGTAGTAGTAGTAGTAGTAGCGGCAGTAGTGGCAGAAGTAGTGGTAGTAGTGGTAGTAGTAGCAGTAGCAGCAGTAGTAGCAGTAGAAATTTGGGTAGTACGAGTAGTAGTAATAGTAGTGATTGTAGGAGTACTAGTAATAGAAGTGGATGTAGTAGTACTACTATTAGTTGTAGTTGGAGTCGTAGTAGTAGTAATAGTAGTAGTTGTATTAGTAGCTGTAGTTGTGCTAGTAGTAGAAGTAGCCGCAAAAGTAGTAGTAGTAGTTGTAGCAGTAGTTGTTGTTGTAATAGTAGTAGTAATAGTAGTAATAGCAGTAGCAGTATACTAGTAGTAGTATTAATAATACCGATAGTAGCATTTGTAGTTGTAGCAATAACTGCAGCAACAGTTGTAGTAGTTTCTATCCTAGTTGGAGTAGTAGTAGTAGAAGGAACAACCTAGGAGTAGCAATAGGATTAGGAGTAGTAGTTGTAGGAGTAGTAGTTGGAGTAGTTGTAGTAGTAGCAGCAGTAGTAGTAATAATAGTAGTTGTAGCAGTAGTAATAGGTGTTGTAGCAGTAGTAATAGGTGTTGTAGCTATAGTACTAGTCGTAGCAGTAGTAGTAGGAGTAGCAGTGATAGTAGGAGTAGTAGTAGCAGTTGTTGTTGTAGCAGAAGTATTAGTAGTAGTTGTGGTTGTAGTAGCAGTGGTTTAGGTAATGAATGTTGTAGTAGGAGTATTTGTAGTAGTAGTAGTAGTAGTAATAGTAGTAGTGAGAGTTTTATGAGTGGAAGTGGAAGTAATAGTTGTTGGAGAAGTAGTAGGAGGAGCAGCAGTAGCAGCAGCAGCAGCAATTATAATAGGAATAGCAGTAGTAGTAATAATAGCTGCCGCAGTAGTATCGATAGTAGTAGCAGCAACAACAACAGTAGTAGTAGTGTCGTAATATTTGTAGTACTCATAGTAGTAGTAGTTGTAGTACCAGAAGTAGTAATATAGCAGTAGTAGTCACAACAACAATTGTAGCAGCAGCCATAGTAGTAATAGTAGTAGTATTAGGTAGCAGTAGCAATATTTAAAGCAGAAGTAGTTATTGCAATACTAGCTGCAGTAGTAGTATTAGTAGTAGTAGCAGTAATAGTAGAAGCAGTAGTAGTTGTTGTAATTTTTATGGTAGTAGTAGTAGAAGAAGCAGTAGTAGTAGCAGCAGTAGTAGCAGTAGGAGTAGTATTAGGGGTAGTAGCAATAGCCGTAGTGGCAGCAACAATAGTAGATTTAGTACTAGTATTAGTAGTAGTAGTAGTAGCAGTAGCAGCAGAAGTAGTTGTTGTAGTAGCAGTAGTGGCAGTACTAGTTGCAATAGTAGTAGTAATAGTAGTAGTCATAGCAGTAGCAGTAGCTGTAGTAGTGGTAGTAGAAGTAGAAGCACTAGCACTAGCAAAGGTAGTAGTATTAGCAATAGCAGTAGTAGTAGGTCTAGTAGTTATAGTCGTAGTAGCAGTACTTGTAGAAGTAGAAGTAGTAGAAGCAGTCGTAGTTGTGATAGTAGTATTAGTAGTAGTAGTACTAGTAGTAGTAGTGTTCTTGGAGTAGCAATAGTAGTTGCTGTAGTAGTAGTAGCAGCAGCAGCAGCAGTAGTAGTAGTAGTTGTTGTTGTAGTAGTAGAATTCGAAGTAGAAGTAGCAATAGTAGTAGTTGTTGTTGTTGTAGTCATAGTCGTAGTTGTTGCAGTCATAGTAGTAGTAGTAGCAGTAGTTGTTGCAGTAACAGTTGTTCTAGAGTGAGAAATAGCAGCACCAGCAGTAATAGTAGCAATAGTAGTAGAGTAGTAGTCAAATTAGCTATAGTAGTAGTTGTAGTAGTTGTAATAGCTGCACTAGTACCAGAGTGGTAGTAGTAGAAGAAGTTGTAGTAGCGGTAGTAGTAGTACTAGTAATTGCAGTAGTAGTAGCAGTACTAGTAATTGCAGAGTAGTAGTAGAAGCAGTAGAAGTAGTAGCAGTAGTAGTAGGAACAGTAATAGGAGTAGGAGTTATAGTAGAAGTTGTAGTAGTAGTAGTAGTAATAGCAATATTAGTAGAAGCAGTTGTAAAAGTAGTAGGAATAGTGGTTGTAGTAGTAGGCATAGTGTAGGAGTTGCAGTAGATGTAATAGTAGTAGCAGTAGTAATAGTAGTAGCTGTAACAATAGTAGCAGCAGTCGTAGTAGCGGTAGTTGTAGTGGTGGTGGTGGTGGTGGTGGTAGTAGCAGTAGTAGTAGTAGTAGCAGCAGCAGCAGCAGCAGCAGTAGTAGTGGTGGTGACAGAAGTTGTAGTAGTAGGAGGTGGTGGAGTAGTAGTAGTAGTAGCAGCAGCAGCAGCAGCAGTAGTAGCTGTTGTAGTAGTATCAGTTCTAGTAAGTGTAACAATAGCAACAATTGTATTAGTAGTAGCAGCTACAGTAGTAGGAGTATTAGTAGTGGTAGTAGTAGTAATAGTGGTAGTAGTAGTAATAGTAGTAGTAGTAGTAATAACAGTAGTTGCACTAGGGGTACTGGTAGTAGTAGTAGGTGCAGTAGTAGTAGTAGCTGTACTAGCAATAGTACTAGTAGTATTAGTAGTGGTGGTGGTAGTAGTAGTAGTAGTATTAGTAGGAGTAGCAGTTGTAGTAGTCGCCGCAGCAATAATAGTAGTAGTAGTTATTATTGTTGTTATAGTAGTAGTAGTAGTGGTAGAAGTAGTCGTATTACCAGTAGAAGTAGTAGTAGTAGAAGTAGTTAGTATAGTAGTAGTATTAGCAGTATTAGCAGTAGTAGAAGTAGTAGTAGTAATAGTACAAGTAATAGTCATATTACCAGAAGCATAGTAGTGCTGGTAGTAGCAGTAGTAGTGCAAGTAGTAGTAATTGTAGTAGGACTAGTAGTAGTAGTCGTTGTTGTTGTAGTAGCAGTAATTGTAGTAGTAGCACTAGTTGTAGTAATAATAGAGGGAATAGTAGTAGTAGCAGTAATAGTAGTAGTAGGAGTAGTTGTCGTAGTACTACACGTAGCAGTAAACCTAGTAATAGTAGTATTCATAGGAGTATCTGGTGTAGTAGTAGTAGTTGTTGTTGTAGTAGTAGTAGTAGTGGAAGTAGTAGTAGTAGTAGTCATAGTAGTAATTATAGGAGTAGAAATAGGAGTAGTAGTAGCAGTAGTAGGAGTTGGAGTCGTAGTAGTATCAGTGGTCGTAGCAGTAGTGGTAGTAGTAGTAGTAGTAACAACAACAGCAGTACTAGGAGTAGCAGTAGTAGTAGTCGTCGAGCTAGTAGTAGCGATATTAGTAGTAGTAGTAGCAAAAGTAGCAGCAGTAGTAGTTGTAGTAGTAGTAGTAGTAGTAGTTGGAGTAGCAGTAGTAGTAGGTGTGCTAGTTGTAGTGGCAGTAGTAGTAGTAGTATTCATAGGAGTATTAGGAGGAGTAATAGTAGTTGTTGTTGTAGTAGTTGTAGTAGTAGTAATATTAGTAGTAGCAGTAGTAGTAATAGTAGTAGTAGTAGCAGCTGTACAAGTTCTAGGTGTTGGAGTTGCAGTAGTAGTTGTTGTAGTTGGAGTTAGAGTCATAGTAGTTGTAGGAGTAGTAGTATTTGTGATGGTGGTGGTGGTGGTGGTGGTAGTAGTAGTAGTCGTAGAAATAGTAGCAACAGAAGTTGTAGCAATAGCAGTAGTAGCAGCAGTAGTAGTTGTAGTAGTAGCAGTAGTAGTATTAGTCAAATAAATAGTAGTACTAGTTGTCGCAGTAGCAATAGCAGAAGTTCTATTAGCAGCAGCAGTAGTAGGAGTGGTAGGAGAAGTAGAAGTAGTTGTAGTAGAAGTAGCATGAGAAGTAGAAGTAGTAGTCATTGTAGCTACAACATATGCAATAAGAGCAGCAGTAGTAGCAGTAGTAGTAATATTACAAGTTGTAGTAGTAGTAGTAGTGGTAGTAGTAGAAGCAGTAGTGAAATTGTAGCAGTAGTACGCGTAGCTGTTGTTGTAGTAGTGGGAGAGGGAGTTGGTGCAGTAGTTGCAGTAGTTGCAGCAACAAAAGTTGTAGCAGCAATAGCAACAACAGTTGTAGCAGCAACAACTACAGTTGTAGTAGTAGTAGTAGTAGCACAGTAGTAGCCACAATTACTGTAGCAGTAGTTGTAACAGTAGTCGTAATAGTAGTAGTAGTTATTGTTGTTGTTGTTGTTGTAGCTATAGTAGTGGTAGTCATAGTTGTAGTGTTAGTAGTAGTAGTAGTAGTAGTAGTTATTGTAGGTGTAGTAGCAATAGTAGATATAGCAGTGTGAGGAATAGTCATAGGGGTAGGAATTTGATTTGGAGTAGTAGTAGTAGAAGAAGTCACAGTAGTAGTAGTAGTTGCGGTAGTCGTAGTAGCATCAGCAGCAGCTGTAGCAGTAGTAGCATCAGTAGCAGCAGCAGTAGTTGTAGTAGGAGTAGTAGTAGTGGTAGCAATAGTATTGGTAGTAGTGGTAGTAGTAGTAATAACAGTAGGAGTAGTAGTAGTGGGATCAAGAGTGGAAGTAGCAGGAGCAGCAGTAGTAGTAGTGGCAGTTGTATTAGTAGTAGCCACAGCTGTAGAAGTAGTAGTAGTTGTACTAGTCACATAAGTAGAAGTAGTTGTTGTAGTAAAGGTAGCAGTAGTAGTTGTTGTTGTAGTAGTAGTAGCAGGAGAAGTAGTAGTAGTAGCAAGAGAAGTAATAAGAGTAGTAGTAGTAGTAGTAGCAACAACAACAGTAGTAGTAGTGCCAATAGTAGTAGTGGTGGCAGAAGTAGTAGTACTCCTACTAGTAGTAGTTGTAGTAGTATTAGTAGTAGTAGCTGTAGTGGTAGAAGTAGTAATCGTAGTAGAAGTCGTGGTTGTTGGAGTAGTATTAATAGCCACATGAGTTGTAGTAGTCCTATTAGTCGAAGTAGTAGTAGTAGTAGTTACAATAGCAGTAGCAGCAGCAGCAGTAGTACTTGAACTAGTAGTAGTATTAGTAGTAGCAGTTATTGTAGTAATTGCTGTAGTCGTAGTTGTATTACTAGTAGCAGTAGAAATATTTGTTGTTGTTGTTGTTGTAGTAGTAGAAGTAGTCATATTTGTAGTAGTACAAGGAATAGTAGTAATATTAGTTGTAAAAGTAGTAGTCGACGTTGTAGTAGTAGAAGTAGTAGTAGTAGCAGCAGCAGTAACAGCAATAGTAGTAGTAGGAGAAGAAATAGAAGTAGTAACAGTTGTAGCAACAACAACAGCAGTAGTAGCTATGCTAGTAGTAGTTCTGGTTGAAGAAGTAGCAGTTATCGTAGTAGTAGTTGTTGTAACAGTATTAGTAGTAGTAGTAGTAGTAATACTAGTAGTAGTAGTAGTAGTAGTAGTAGTAGTAGTAGTAGTAGTAGTAGTAGTAGTAGTAGTAGTAGTAGTAGTAGTAGTAGTAGTAGTAGTAGTAGTATTAATAGTAGTAGCAGCCGTGGTAGTAGTTGTAGTAGTAGCAGAGCAGCAGCAGCAGCAATAGTAGCAGTAGCAGCTACATCAATAGTAGCAGTAGCAGCTACATCAATAGTAGCAACAACAATAGCGTTAGTACCATCAACAATATAAGTAGCATTAGTAGTACTAAAAGTAGTAGTAATAGTAGTTCTAGTACTAGTAGTAAAAGTAGTAGGAGAAGTTGGACAAGTAGTAGTCGTAGTAGTAGTATAAGTTGTAGGAGTCATAGTCGTAAAAGTAGTAATAGGAGTAGTGGTTGTAGTATTAATAGTTGTAGTCATGGTAGTAGCAGCAGCAGTAGCATTAGAAATAGTAGTAGTAATAGTTGTGTTAGTTATAGTAATAGTAGTAATCTAGTAGTGTTTAGTAGTAGTAGATATCGTCGTAGTAGTAGTAATAAGTAGCAGTAGTCGTAGCAGTAGAGTAATCGTGGTAGTAGTGGTAGTAGTAGTAGTAGTAGTAGTAGTAGTAGTAGTAGTAGTAGTAGTAGTAGTAGTAGTCGTAGTAGTCGTTCGTAGTAGTAGTAGTCGTAGTCGAGTCGTAGTAGTAGTAGTAGTAGTAGTAGTAGTAGTAGTAGTAGTAGTAGTAGTAGTAGTAGTAGTAGTAGTAGTAGTAGTAGTTGTTGTAGTAGTTGTAGTAATAGTATTAGTAGTAGTAGTAGTAGAAGAAGAAGAAAAAGAAGAAGAAGTAGTAGTCATAATAGTAGTTGAAG
Source organism: Trichopus zeylanicus subsp. travancoricus (assembly GCA_005019695.1). Taxonomy (NCBI): domain Eukaryota; kingdom Viridiplantae; phylum Streptophyta; class Magnoliopsida; order Dioscoreales; family Dioscoreaceae; genus Trichopus; species Trichopus zeylanicus. The sequence continues at coordinate 132,605 of RXID01021432.1, read as the reverse complement.
CAGGAGTTGGAGTAGGAGTAGTACTAAGAGTAGTAGTATTTCTAGTAGTTGCAAGAATAGTAGTGCTAGAAGTAGTTGCAGAAGTTGTAGCAGTGGCAGTAGTAGTAGCTGTATTAATGGCAGTAAAACTATTAGTAGTAGTAGGAGTAGTATTAGTCGTAGTAGAAGTTGTCACAGCAGAGGTAGTTGCAGTAGTAGTAGTAGCAACAATGGTAGCCGTAATAGTAGCAGTAACAATGGTAGCCGTAATAGTAGCAGTAGTTGCAGCAATGGCCATAGTAGTAGCAGTAGTAGTAGCAGAAGTAACAATATTAATAGTAATATTAGTAGCAGTCATTGTAGTTAAAGTAGTAGCAGCAACAACAACAGTAATAGTTGCAGCATTAATAGCCACTGTACTAGTAGTAGTTGTTACAATTGGAGTAGCAGTAGCAGTAGTAGCAATCGTAGTAGTAGTACTAGTGCTAGTAGTAGTAGTAGTGGTAGTTGTAGTGGAAGCAGCTGCTGTAGTAATAGAATTACTAGTAGTAGTGGAAATATTTGTTGTTGTTGTTGTATTATTAGTAGTAGTCATAGTAGTAGTGGTACAAGGAGTAGTAGTAATATTAGTAGTACTACTGCTACTAGTAGTAGTACTACTGCTACTAGTAGTAGTACTACTGCTACTAGTAGTAGCAGCAGCAGCAGTAGTAGTAGTAGTAGTAGTAGTTATTGTTGTTCTTGTTGTTGTACCAGTAGGGGCAACAGTACTATTAAGCAAAGTAATAGGAGTAGTAGTAGTAGGAGCAGCAACTTCAACAATTGTAGTAGTGCTAGTTGTAGTAATAGTGGTCAAAGTTGTAGTAGTAGTACAAGTAGTTGTAGCAGTATTAGTAGTAGTAGTGGTAGCAGCAGTGGTAGTTGTATGAGTAGACGTTGTAGTATTAGTGATGGTAGTTGCTACAGTAGTAGTTATAGTAGTAGGAGTAGTAGCCGTAGCAGTGTTAGTTGAAGTAGTAGCATTAGTACTAGTAATAGGAGATGTGCTAGTGACAATTGTACTAGTAGTAGAAGTAGTAGTGGTAGTTTTTGTTGTTGTTGTAGTAGGAGTAGTAGTAGTAGTAGTCGTGGTGGTGGTGGTGGTGGCGGTAGTAATAGTAGTTGTTGTAGGAGTAGTAGTAAGTAGTAGTAGAAGTAGTAGTAGTAGTAGTAGTAGTAGTAGTAGTAAGTAGTAGTGGTAGTAGTAGGAGTAGTAGTAGTATTGGTTGGAGTAGGAGTTGTTGTAGCAGTAGTGGTAGTAGTTGTTGTCGTAGTCGTTGTAGTAGCAACAGCAGCAGTAGTAGTAGTCGTAGTAGTAGTAGAAGTGATAACAGTAGCAGCAGCAGCAGTAGTAGTAATATTTGTAGGAGCAGTAGTAGTAATAATAGTAGCAGTAGTTGTTGTAGTATTAGTAGGAGCAGTAGTGGTACTAGTTGTAGCAGCAGCAGTAGTACTAGTTGAAGGAGCTACAGTCATAGCTGTTGTAGTAGTAGCAACAATAGTAGTAGAAGTAGTAGGAGAAGTAAAAGTAGTGGTAGTAGTAGGAGCAGCATACGCAACAGCTGCAGCGGTAGCGGTAGTAGTGGGAGTATTACAAGTTGTAGTAGTAGATGTAGTAGTAGTTGTTGTAGTAGTTGAAGTAGTAGTAGAAATAGTTGTTGTAGTAGGTGTAGCTATAGTTGTAGTAGTTGGAGCAGTAGTCGTAGTAGCAGCAGTAACAACTATTGTAGTAGTAGTAGTAGTAGTAATCTTAGTTACAGTAGTAGCAGTAGTGCAGCAGCAGCAGCAATAGTAGTAGTTGTAGTAGTAGTCGTAGAGGTAGTAGTAGTAGTAGTTGTTGTAGTAGTAGTAGCAATAGTAAATGTGGAAGTCTTAGGAATAGTAGCTGGAGTAGGAGTTGGTGTTGGACTAGTTGTAGTAGAAGTAGTCGTAGCAGCTGTAGTAGTTCTCATAGTAGTAGTAGTAGTAGTAGTAGCAGCAGCAGCAGCAGCAGCAAAAGCAGTAGTAGTAGTAGTAGTGTAGAAGTAGTAGTAGTAGTAAACGTAGTAATAGGAGTAGGAGTAGTAGTTGCAGTAGTAGTAGTAATAGGAGCAGTAGTAGCAACAGTTGTAATAGTAGCTGTAGTAATAGTACAAGTTGTTGTAGTAGTAGTAGTAGGAGTAGTAATACGTGTAGCAGTAGAAGTAGTAGTAGAAGCAGTAGTAATTGAAGTAGCAATAGAAGTAGTAGTTGTAGTAATAGTTGTAGTGGTAGAAGTTGTAGAAGAAGTAGCAGTAGAAGTAGTAATGGTAGTAGCAGTAGTAGTTGTTGTAGTAATAGTTGTAGTGGTAGGAGTTGTAGAAGAAGTAGCAATTGAACTAGTAGAAGTAGTAGCTATAAAACAAGTAGTAGTAGTAGTAGGGGGTGTAGCAGCAGCAGCAGTAGTAGTAGGAGTACCAGTATTAGTAGTAGTAGCAGTAGTAGCAATAGTAATAATAGTAATATCAGTAATAATAATAGTTGTAGGACTAGTTGTAATAGTAGTAGTAATAGTTGTAGTTGCATTAATAGTGGTATTAGTAGTAGTAGTTGTATTAGTAGTGTTGTATTAGTAGTAGTAGTAGTAGTAATAGTAGCAGTTGTAGTAGTAATAATAGTAGTAGTAGTAGTATTAGTAGTAGTAGTCATTGTAGCAGTAGTAGTTGTTGTAATAGTAATAATTGTAGTTGTAGTGCTAGTAGCAAAGTAGTAGTACTAGGAGAGCAAATAGTAGTAGTAGCAGTACTTGTAGTTATGGTATTGTTAGTAGTATTAGCAGCAGTAGTTGCATTAGTTGCAGTAGTAGTGGTATTAGTAGTAGTAGTTGTAGTTGCAGTAGCTATAGTACTAGTAGTCGTAGTAGTTGTTGTAGTAGCAGTAGTAGTAGCAATTGTAGTAGTTGTAGCAGTAGTAGTAGTAGTAGCAGTAGCAGCAAAAGTAGTAGATGTAGTAGTAGTTGCAGTGGTAGTAGCAGTAGTGACAAAAGTAGTAGTTGCAGTTGCTGTAGTTGTTGTTGTAGTAGCAGTGGCTGTAATAGTAGTAGCATTGGTAGTATTGGCAATATTAGTAGAAGTCATTGCAGTAGTAGTAGCAGTAGCAGTAGTGTTAGTAGTAGTAGTAGTAGGCATTGTATGAGTAGGTGTAGTAGCAGTAGTAGTGGTAGTACTAGCAATAGTAGCGATAGCTGTAGCAGAAGTAGAAGTAGTAACAGTAGTAACAAAAGTAGTAGTTGCAGTTGCTGTAGTCATGGAAGTAGTAGCAGTGGCCGTAATAGTAGTAGCACTGGTAGTAGAAGTAGAGGTAGTAGTAGTAGTAGCAGTAGTAGTAGTAGTTGTTGTTGTTGTTGTTGTAGTAGAAGTAGTAGTATTAGGAGTTGCAGTGCATATAGCAACTAAAGCAGTTGCAGTAATAATAGTAGTTGTAGGAGATGGAGTACAGTAGCACTAGTAGCAGTAGCAGCAGTAGTAGCAGTAGTTGTAATCACAGCGGCAACAATAGCTTTAATTGTAGCAATAGTAGTATTTGGAGCACTAGTTGCATTGGTAGTAGCAGTAGTTGTTGTAGCCGCAGTAGTTGTAGTTGTTGTAGTAGCAATAATAGTTGTAGTAGTAATAGTTGTATTAGTAGTAGTAGTTGTTATTGTAGTAGTAGCAGTAGTAGTTGTAAAAGTTGCAATAGTAAAGTTATAATCGTAGTGTTATTAGTTGTTATAGTTGTTGTAGTAGTTGGGTAGTAGTAGTTGTAGTATTGTAGTTGTAGTAGTACTAGTAGCAGTAGTAGTCAATGTAATAGCAGAAGGAGTAGGAGTAGAAGTAGTAGCATTAGTTGTGGTAGTAGTAGTAAAAGAAGCAATAGTATTAGAAGTAGTAAAAGTTACAGTCAGAGTTGTCATAGTAGTAGGTTGAGAAGTAGTAGCAATAGTAGTACTAGTAGTTATTGTAGTAGTAGTGGTAGTGGTAGTTGTAGTAGTAGTAGTAGATGTAGGAGCAGTAATAGGAGTAGTAGTTGCTGTTGTAGTATTAGAGCGAGAAGTAGTGGTAGTAGTAGAAGTAGTATTAGCAATAGTAGTAGCAATAGTAGTTATCGTAGTAGCAATAGTAGTAGTAGTAGAGGTAATAGTCGCACTAGTAGTTGTAGTAGCTGTGTAGTAGCAGTAGCAGTAGTAATAGAGGTAGAGGGAGTACAAGTAGTTGTTGTAGCGATTGAAGTAATCCGAATAGTTGCTGTAGTAGTACTAGTAGTAGCAGTAGTGGTAGTAGTAGTGGTCATAATACTAGTAGTTGCAGGAGTAGTTGTATTAGAACTAGTTGTAGCAGCAACAGGAGGAGTAGTAGTAGTAATAGTAGTAGTAGTAGTGTTGTAGTAGTAGAGGTAGCAGTAGTAGCAGCAGCAGCAGCAGCAGCAGTAGTAGTATTAGTAGTAGTAGCTGTAGTAGTAGTAGTAGTAGCAGTAGTAGTAGTAGTAGTAGTAGTAATAGTAGTAGTTGTTGTTGTTGTTGCATTAGAAGCAGTAGTTGTAGTAATATTTGTCCTTGTAGTAGTGGTTGCGATAGTAATACTAGTAGCTGTTGTAGTGGCAGTAGTAGCAGTAGTTGTTGTTGTGGTAGTTTTTGCTGCAGTTGCAGTAGTGGGAGCAGTAGTAGCTAATGTTGTTGTTGTAGTACAAGTAGTAGCCATAGTAATTGTAGAAGTCATAGTAGGAGTTGCTGTAGTTGTAGGAGGATAAGTAATTGTAGTAAAATGAGTAGCAGTAGCAGCAGCAGTAGTAGTAGTAGAAGAAGTAGCTGTAGCAGTAGCAGTAGTAGTAGTTCTAGTAGTAGGAGTAGTCGTCATAGTAATAGGAGTGATTGTAGTAGTAGTTTCTGTAGTAGTAGAAATAGTATTAGCAGGAGAAGTAGTATGAGTAGTATTAGTAGTAGTTGTTGTGGTAGTAGAAGTAGTAGTCGGAGAAGTAGTGGTAGTAGTCGAAGTAGTTGTAGCAGCAGTAGTAGTAGTAGTAGGAGTAGTAGGAGTAGCAATAGGAGTTATTGTAGTAGTTGTAGTAGTTGTTGTTGTAGTAGTAGTAGCAGAAGTAGTAGTAATAGTATTAGTAGTAGTAGTTCTATTAGAAGTAGTTGTTGTAGTATTAGCAGTTGTTCTAGTGGTAGTAATAGTAGTAGTTGTAGTTGTTGTTGATGTTGTTGTAGTAGAAGTAGTAGTACTAATATTAATAGTAGTAGTAGTAGTAGTAGTTTTAGTAGTAGTAGTTGTAGGAGTAGTCGTAGCAATAGTAGTAGTTGCAGAAGTTGCAATAGTAATAGTAGTAGTAGTAGTAGTAGTAGTAGCAGTAGTAGTAGTAGTAGTTTACGAAGCAACAACAGTAGTTGGCATAGTAGTAGTAGTAGTGGCTGCTGTAGTAGTCATAGTAGTAGTGGTTGTAGCAGTAGCACTTGTAGTTGCCTTAGTGGCGGTAGTAGCAATAGTAGCACTTGCCATAGTCATAGTAGTAATAGTTGAAAGAGTAGTAGCAGTAGTATTATTAGTAGTAGTAGCATTAGTAGCACTAGTAGTAGTAGTAGTAGTAGTAGTAGCAGTAGTAGTGGTAGAAGTAGTAGTTCTATTAGCAGCAGTAGTAGTAGTACTAGCAGTAGTAGCAAGAGTTGTTGTAGTAGTAGTAGGAGTAGTAGTTGTAGTGGGAGGAGGAGGAGTAGTAGTAGTAGGAATAGTAGTGGGAGAAGTAGTGGTAGTAGTAGTAGTAGTAATAGCATTAGAAGTAGTAGTAGCAGTAGCAAAAGTTGTAGTAGTACGAGTAGTATTCGTAGCAATAGGAGTTATTGTAGCAGTTATTGTAGTAGTAGTAGTAGTTGTAGTAGTAGAAATAGTAATAGCAGGAGTAGTATTAGTAGCATTAGTTGTAGTAGTTGTAGTAGGAGTAGTTGTTGTAGTAGTCATAGCAGTGCCAGCAGCAACAGTTGCAGCAGTCATAGTAGCAGTTGTAGTTGTTGTTGATGTTGTGGAAGTAAAAGTAGTAGTACTAATATTAATAGTAGTTGTAGTAATAGTAGTTTTAGTAGTAGTAGAAGTGATAGTAGCAGTAGTAATAGTAGTTGTTGCAGAAGTTTCAATAGTGATAGTAGTAGTAGCAATAGTAGTAGTAGTATTAGTTGTTGTTGTAGTAGTAGTAGTAGTAAAAGAAGTAGTAGTAGTAGAAGCAGTAGCAGCAGAAATAGTAGTAGTTGCAGTAGTAGTAGCAGCAGTAACAGAAGTAGTAGTTGTAGTAGAAGCAGGTTTAGTAATAGTAAAATTGGTAGTAGTTGCAGTTGCGTTAGCCGTAGTAGTATTAGCAGTGGTGGTAGTAGTAGTAGTAGTAGTAGTACTAGTAGTAGCAAGAGAACTAGTGGCAGTAGTAGTAGTAGTAGTAGTAGTAGTAGAAGTCGCAGTACTAGTAGGAGTAGTGGTAGTGGTAGTGGTAGAAGTAGTAGTAGCAGTAGGATCATTTGTAGTAGTAGAAGCCATAGTAGTAGTAGTAGCAACAGTGGTAGTGGCATTAGTAATAGTAATAGTTGTAGTGCTAGTAGCCGTAGTAGTAGGAGAAAAAGTAGTAGTAGTAATAGTAGCAGCAGCAGCAATAGTAGTAGTAGTAGTATAGAAGTAGTAGTAGTAGTAAATGTAGTAATAGCAATAGGAGTAGTAGTTTTAGGAATTGTAGTAATAGTAGTAGCATTAGTTATAGTAGTAGTAGCAACAGTTGTAATAGTAGCCGTAGTAATAGTAGGTGTTGTAGTAGTAGTAGTGGTAAGAGTAGTAATAGGCGTAGCAGTGGAAATAGTAGTAGTGGCAGTAGTAATTGAAGTAGCAGTAGTAGTAGTCGTAGTCGTAGTATTAGTAGCTGAAGTAATTGAAGTAGCAGTAGTAATTGAAGTAGTAGTTATTGTAGTAGTTGTAGCAATAGGAGGTATTGTAGTTGTAGTTGTTGTCATAGTAGTAGGAACTGTAGTAGTAGAAATTGTAGTAGTTGGAGAAGTAGTAGTAGTAGTATTAGTAGTAGTTGTTGTTGTAGTAGTAGTTGTTCTAGTAGTAGTAGTAGCAGCAGCACCAGTAGTAGTAATAATTATAGTAGTAGTTGTAGTTGTTGCTGATGTTGTGGTAGTAGAAGTAGTAGTACTAATATTAGTAGTAGTAGCAGTATTACTAGTAGTGGTTGTTGGAGTAGTAGTAGGAGTAATAATAGGAGTAGGAGTAGTATTAGTAATAGTAGTAGTAATAGTAGTAGTAGTAGTAGCAGTATTAGTATAATACTAGTAGTAGGAGATGTAGTAGGAGTAGTAATAAGACAAGAAGCAGTAGTAATAGTAGTAGAAGTAATATAAGGAGTAGTAGCGATAGCTGCTAAAATAGCAGTAGTGGCAGTTGTAATAGTAGTAGTAGTAGTAAAAGTAGTAGTAGTTGCACTATAGTAATAGTAGTACTAGTAGAAGTGGTAGAAGTAGTCGTAGTAGCAGTACTAGTAGTAGTGGTAGTAATGGCTGTAGGAGGAGTAGTAGTAGTAGTAGTAGTAGTAGTTGTTGTTATTGTAGTGTTAGTAGTAGTAATAGTAGTTGTTGTAGTTGTATAAGTAGTACTAAAGTAGCTATAGTAGTAGTAGTATTGCAACAGTAACTGTAATCGTGTTAGTGGAGGTACTACTAGTTGTAGTAGTAGCAGTCATAGTGGAAGTAGTAGTAGTAGTGGTAATTAGGGGTGTGCACTATTCGGTTTTAACCGAACCGAACCGACCGACCGAAACCGAATAACCCATTCGGTTCGGTTTATTCGGTTCTCGGTTCGGTTTCGGTTTTGTAAAAAAAAATTTTAAAATTTCGGTTCGGTTTCGGTTTCTGATTTTCGAAAACCGTAAAAACCGAACCGAACCGAATTATATATATATATCTATATACTGCGGTTTTGGTTTTGGTTTTGGTCTAATCGGCTCGAACAGACCGGACCGCCGATCGCCTATATAATCTCTGTTTTCAGCAGAGCGGTTCGGACTTCGGACGCCTGCTGTTCTGCTAACCCTAACCCTAACCCTCTCGGCGCTCTCGCTCTTGCTCTCGCCGGCGTCGCCGCTCTCGCCGCTCTGGCTCTCGCTGCTCTGGCTCTGGCTCTCGCCGCTCTGGCTCTGGCTCTCGCCGCTCTCGCTCTGGCTCTCGCCGCTCTGGCTCTGGCTCTCGCCGCTCTGGCTCTCGCCGCTCTCGCTCTGGCTCTCGCCGCTCTCGCTTTCGCCTCTCTCGCTCTCGCTGCTGCGGACCTGCGGTGCTGCGCCTTCATCCCTCCAGCTTTCGTCCACCCCCGGACGCCCCTGGCCCTCCTCCTCTGAGGACTGAGGCTCTGAGTCCCGACGCGGCGACGCCTCTCTTTCTGGTCGACGCTCTGAGTTTCAATCTCTCATTTTTCTACGAGTCTACGACGGATTAAGCTGCAAGGTGAGGGTATTTAGGGTTGATTTTTTGTGAAATTAAATTCGGGTTTTTTGATTTCATACGATTTTATTGTTAATCCTTTCGTCCACGGTCCACCCCCGGACCACCCCCCTCCTCCTCTCCTCTGAGGCTCTGACTCTCAGTCCCAACCCCTCAATATCTCTCTGGTCGCGCTCTGAGCTTCAATCTCTCATTTTTTTACAACGGATTAAGCTGCAAGTTGAGAGTATTTCGGAAATTATGAAATTTAGGGTTGATTTTTTGTGAAATTAAATTAGGGTTTTGTGAAATTAGGATTCTACAACGGCATCATCGGGATCAAATTGCAATGTTAGGGTTGAATTTTGTGAAATTAAATTAGGGTTTTTTGATTTCATACAATTTAATATGTAATTCTGTATTTTTCTATTGACAGATGTTGAACCAGGACGACAGTCAGCAGCTTTCAAACACAAATCCAGTTATTCCAAGTCCAATGCCAATTTCTGCCTCGCAGGAAAGTTCTGCGCCTATGGCTATCGAAGTTGCAAATGAGGGCAATGTATCTACGTCTACGTGTAGTACAAAGCCTCCAATGCCGAGGAAAAGAATGGCAGCACGATCAGTTGTATGGGAGCATTATACAAAGTTCACAGGCCCGGGCAAGTCAACCAAAGCCAAATGCAACTACTGTGGTAATGAATTCTTGTGTGATTCAAAGAAAAATGGTACTTCTTCTCTTAGACATCACATGAATCAGTGCAAGCGATATCCATATAATGTTGATACAAATCAAACACAAATTGCTATGCAACCTATTCAGAAAGAAGTAGCAAATGAGCCTGTGCTAACAAGCTGGAAGTTTGATCAAGAAAAAATTAGAAAAGCACTGGCACACATGATTGTTGTAGATGAACTGCCTTTTAGCTTTGTGCAACATGAAGGCTTTCAATACTTTATGTCTCAAGCTTGTCCTAGATTTCGAATGCCTTCACGTTGGACTATGACTAGAGACTGTTTTCAACTCTACCATGATGAAAAGGTAAAGTTAAAACAGTATTTCAGAGAGTCCAAACAGAGAGTTTGTTTGACCACTGATACTTGGACCTCAATTCAAAACATAAACTATATGTGTATCACAGCACATTATATTGATATTGATTGGAACTTGAAGAAAAAGCCTTTGAATTTTTGCAAGATTACAAGTCATAAGGGTGAAGTTATAGGAAAACTAATTGAAAAATGCATCTCTGAATGGGGAATTGATAGTGTTTTGACTGTTACTGTTGATAATGCCTCTTCAAATGATACTGCTATTTCCTATTTGAAGAAAAAAATTTTGAATTGGGGCACTTGTTTGGCACAAGGAAAATATATTCATATGCGTTGCATAGCACATATCATTAATCTTGTGGTGAAAGATGGTTTGCAAGAGATGGCAGATTCCATTGCTCGGGTTAGATCTGCTGTTAAATATGTGAGATATTCTCCAGCAAGATGGCAGAGGTTCAAAGAATGTGTGGAAATTGAAAAAATTGAAAGCAGGAAATGTCTTTGTTTAGATGTATCCACAAGGTGGAATTCCACCTATATGATGCTTGAAGCAGCTGAAACTTTTGAGAGGGCTTTTGAAAAATTTGAAGAGGAAGATAGCAATTTCCATCATGAGCTTAATGATGAAGATGGAACTCCTCTGTCTTTTGACTGGCAGAATGTCAGGCGACTTATTACATTCTTAGAGCATTTCTATGAGTTGACTCTTAGAGTTTCTAGCTCTATGTATGTTACAAGTAATTTATTTTTTGATGAAATTTGTCAAGTTAACCTTCTTTTGAATTTGTGGAAGGTCAGCGGTGATACAAAAATCCAAGAAATGGCTGCTGTGATGAAAGACAAATATGACAAGTATTGGGGTGAGCCAGAGAAGATTAATATGCTTCTCTTTGTTCCTGTTGTCTTTTATCCAAGACGCAAGTTAGAATATGTTGAGTTTGGAGTTGAAAAAATGTATGAAGGTGAAAGAGGTGTTATGATGAGGAGAAGGTTGCGTGAAGTTGTATATGATTTGTTCAGAGAGTACAGAATGCGACTACAGCCGGGAGGAATGTCATCTGGTGAAGGATCAAGTATGCGAAAGCAATCAGGTAAGTACATCTTAAGCAGTCTATTTGCTGAGCATAGAAAAATTTTCATGGGTGATGAAATGAAGTCTGAGATAGACAAGTATTTATCAGAGGATCTTGAAAAAAATGAGCCAAACTTTGATGTTCTGGGCTTCTGGAAAGTGAATAGCTGCAGATTTCCTATTTTGTCACACATGGCTCGTGATATGTTAGCTATCCCTATCTCTACAGTGGCCTCTGAATCAGCTTTTAGTACAGGAGGGCGCGTACTTGATCGTTTTCGTAGCTCTTTGACTCCTACACTAGTACAAGCTCTCATTTGCACTCAAGATTGGATTAAAAATTCAAAAACAGAAATCAATGTTGAGGAAAGTTTGGAAGAACTTGAAAAGATTCAAGACGGTAAGATTTGCATTGCTAATAATTTTATTATTGTATTGTATATTTCTTTATTATGAGCAGATAATCATTGATTGATTTTTTTTATTTCAGAGTTGATAAAAATGAAATTGGATGTCGCAACCGTTGAATTTTGAAAAGTCATCTTAAGGTTTGAATATGTTTACTTATTTTTTATGCATTTCTGTTTATGTTCCTAACTTTCTATGGTCATCTCTTACAGATTCATTCTTATATATCCTTATCATTCATGTGCATCGCAGCATCAGTGCATGTGTGAAGTTATAATCTTACTATCCTTAGTTCCTTACCCAGATACCTACTCACCTGATATTTTCTTAATTGCTTTTACTGTGATGATATTTTACTATGTTTTTTAGGTTCAACAGTATGATCCAACTATCGAGGGACAGGTATGTATCCAACTATTATTTTGCAGGAGCAGCCAAGCAGGTTGATGCCTGAGGAGAGACATCTTCGTTTTTGATGATGCATTAAAGTCATCTGAGCCTCTTGAATTTTTTCTTTTATTTGAGGTTTTTTTTGTCTTTGGTGTTTTGATGCGGAGGTGTTCCAATGGTCCCCTACTCTCGTTCGGTTCGGTTCGGTTCGGTTCGGTTTTAACGGAATGCACACCCCTACTTGTAGCAATGGCATGGTTGTTTGGATGGCCTGTGAAGGCAACCACTACCTACCATTCGCTCACGGGGACAGCCAGAGAGGGATGCTGGGTATGACGGTATAAGGCGAATATGACAGTATGACCCTCTTGGAATTGTTTTATGGTTTCTTTTAATGATATTTGTTGAATTTTTCATAAGCTGTTTGAGGCGATGAAGATGTTGAATTATTGGCTCATTGCCATATGCTATGCTCGCATATGGGCAAGTGACTGATTGGACGATTGTCTCATTCTTTGGCTTCCCCCTAGTAATGTTATGCTGCTTGAAAGTTGGAACTTCTGGTTCTGGGCCTTCTGAGTTCTGGCTTCTGTTTTGTTACTTCTGTACACAGGACTACAGGAGATTTCTCAAGCTTTTTTCTTAATGGATCATTTGACATGATATAATCCTTCAAAGTTAAAATGCTAACTGATTACTGAATTGATCATATTTATTTTGAACCACATAATTACTGTTATTTATTCTGGACCACATAATTACAGTTGATCATATTTATTCTAAACCACATAACTGTTGAAGTGTTCTGCAGTAGTGCAGCTTGCCAGCTTCTGATACTATACAATATACATGCTCCTGCTGCTGTGCTGCTCCTGCTGCTCTGCTGACTGCTGCTCCTGCGACTTGAAGTCTTGAACTGTCTTGTTACATGCATTTGAGCTGTTGAAGTGTTTTGCAGCTTGCCCGCTTTTGCTAGACTGCTAGTCTGCAACTATACATTGTCCTGCTGTTACTGCTCAGCCTTCTCCTAGCCTCCTGCTGTGCTGCTCCTGGCTCTTGCTGTGTTGCTCCTGCTGTGTTGCTCCTGCTGTTGCTGTGTTGCTCCTACTGTGTTGCTCCTGCTGTGTTGTTCTTGTTGTTGCTGCTCCTAGCCTCCTGCTTCTCCTACTGTGTTGCTCACTTGCTCCTGCTGTGTTGCTCCTAGGCGTGCTGCTCCTAGCCTCCTGCTGCTCCTGCTGCTGCTGCTCCTGCTCCTGCTCCTGCTGCTGCTCCTGCTCCTACTGCTCCTGCTCCTAGCCTCCTGCTGTGTTGCTCCTGCTGTGTTGCTCCTGCTGTGTTGTTGTTGCTGCTGCTGCTCCTACTGTGTTGCTCACTTGCTCCTGCTGTGTTGCTCCTGGCTCCTGCTGCTGCTGCTCCTAGCCTCCTGCTGTGTTGCTCCGGCTCCTACTACTCCTGCTGCTCTTAGCCTCCTGCTGTGTTGCTCCTGCTGTGTTGCTCCTGCTGTGTTGTTGTTGTTGTTGCTGCTCCTAGCCTCCTGCTGCTCCTGCTGTGTTGCTTCTAGGGGTGCTGCTCCTAGCCTCCTGCTGCTCCTGCTGCTGATGCTCCTCCTGCTGCTGCTCCTAGCCTCCTGCTGTGTTGTTGTTGTTGCTGCTGCTCCTGCTGTGTTGCTCACTTGCTCCTGCTGTATTGCTCCTGCTGGCTGCGACTGCTGCTGCTGCTCCTAACCTCCTGTTGTGTTCCTCCTGCTGTGTTGTTGTTGCTGCTGCTACTCCTGCTGTGTTGCTCACTTGCTCCTACTGTATTGCTCCTGCTGGCTGCGGCTGCTGCTGCTGCTCCTAACCTCCTGTTGTGTTGCTCCTGCTGTGTTGTTGTTGCTGCTGCTGCTCCTGCTCTGTTGCTCACTTGCTCCTGTTGTATTGCTCCTGCTGGCTGCTGCTGCTGCTCCTAGCCTCCTGCTGCTCCTGCTGTGTTGCTCACTTGCTCCTGCTCCTGCTGTGTTGCTCCTGCTGCTGCTGCTCCTAGCCTCCTGCTGTGTGCCTGTGTTGCTCCTGCTGCTGCCTGCTCTTGCAAATATGACAATTATGTACATTATACTTCAAGTGTTGCTGCTGCTCCTAGCCTGCTGCTGTGTTGCTCCTGCTGCTGCTGTGTTGCTCCTGCTGTGTTGTTGTTGTATATCTTGTACTAAATTTTTTTTTCCCCCTTAATCCCTTATGCAAATGACCAGATTCAAACCCTGTCAATTTCGGTTTTGCAATTCGGTTATAACCGAACCGAACCGAAATATTTCGGTTCGGTTCGGTTCGGTTCTATTACTGTTCGGTTCGGTTCAGTTTTGGTTTTCAAAAATTTCGGAAAATTCGGTTCGGCCGGTTCGGTTCGGTTCGGTTCGGTTTTAACCGAATGCACACCCCTAGTGGTAATATAAATATTAATCATAGTAGTAGTAGTTATAGTAGTAGTCGTTGTAGTAACAGTAGTAGCAGTTGTGGAAGTCATTATGGTAGTAGTAGTTGGAGTAGTAGTAGTTGTTGTAGTAGGAGAAGTAGTTGTAGCTTTATTTGTAGTAGTTGTAGTAGTAGTAGTAGGAGTTGTAGTAGCACTACTATGAGTCGAAGCAATAGTAGTAGTCGTATTAGTAGTAGCAATGCTAGTAGTAAGAGTAGTAGTTATAGTAGTAGAAGAAGCATCAGTAGTAGTAGGAGAAGTATTAGATATTGTAGTAGTAGCAGTCGTAGTACTACAACTAGTAACAGGAGTAGTAGCAATAGATGTAGTAGTAGTAGTAGTACTAAGAGTGGGAGTAGCAGTTGTAATAGTAGTCGTAAGAGTTGTAGTAGCAGTAATAGGAGTAGTAGTAGGTATAGTAGTCATAGTAGTATGTGTAGTAATTGGAGTAGGGGTACTAGTAGTAATGGTAGTTGTAATAGTAGTTGTAGCATTAGTAGTAGTAGTAGTAGTAGTAGGAGTAGGAGTATTAGTAATTGTAGTAGAAGCCGTAGAAGTAGCAATATTAGTAGCAGTAGTAGCAGTAGCAGTAGTAGTAGCAGTAGTAGTGGTATTGGGAATAGTAATAGTTGTAGTAGCAGTAGGGGTGGTGGTGGTAGTAGTAGTAATAGTAGCAGTTGCAGATGTAGTTCTTGTAATTGCATTAGTAGTAGTAGTACTCATAGTAGTAGCAACAGTAGTTGTAGTAGTCATCGTAGTAGTAGTAGATGTAGTAGTAGTAGTTGTTGTAGTAGTAGTAATGTTAGTAGTAGTAGTAGTAGTATTGGTAGCAATAGTAGTAGTAGTTGTAGGTGCAGGTAGTAACAGGAGCAATAGTAGTAGTTGTAGGTGTGGTGGCAACAGGAGCAATAGTAGCAGTAGCAGTTGATGTAGTGGTAGTAGTAGTAACAATAATAGCAGCAGTAGCACTATTTGTAGTAGAAGTTATAGCAGTAGCAATAGTAGTAGTTATTGTTGCTGTTGTTATTGTAATAGTAGAAGCAATAGTAGAAGCAGTAGTAGAAGCAATTGTAGTAGAAATAGTAGAAGCAATAATAGTAGCTGAAGCAGGAGTAGTAGTATTAGTTCCAGTAGTTATAGCCGTAGAACTAGTAGCATTTGTAATAGTAGTAGTTATATAAGTAGTTGCAATAGTAGTACTAGTAGTAGCAGTAGCAGTAGCCTTAGTAGTAGCCGTAATGGTAATAGTAGTAGTAGTAGTAATAGCAAGATAAGTAGTAGTAGTAGTAGTAGTAGTAGTAGTAGTAATAGTAGTAATAGTAGTAGTAGTAGTAGTAGCAGCAGTAGTAGTAGTAGTAGTAGTTGCAATAGTAGTAGTAGTAGTAGTAGTAGCAGAAGCAGCAGTAGTAGTAGTAGTATTAATAGGGGGAGGAGGAGGAGTAGTAGTAGAAGCTGTAGCAGTAGTAGTAGTAGTAGCAGTAGTAGTAATAGTAGTAGTATGAGTACTGGTAGTTGTGGCTGTAGTTGTAATAGAGGTACTAGTTGTAGTTGTCGCTGCAGTAGCCTCAACAGTTACAGTTGTCGCAGTAGTAGTGGTAGTAGTATTAGTAGCGACTGTAGTAGTAGTCATGATAGGAGTTGTAGCCGCAGTAGTAGTAATAGAAGTTGAATCAGTAGTAACAGCAGTAGTTGTAATAGTAGTAATAGTAGTAGTAGTAGCAATAGTAGCAATAGTAGTAGTAATAGTAGTAATAGCAGCAGTAGTGGTGGCAGAATTAGTATTAGTAGTAGTAGAAGTAGTAGTAGTAACAGCTGTAGCAGAAGTAGTAGCAGTAGCAGCCGCAGTAGCAATAGTAGTAGTAGTAAGAGTAGTTACAGTACCAGTAATACTAATAGTAGCAGTAGAAGTAGCAGTAGCATCAATAGTAGTATTAGTAGTAATAGTAGTCGTAGTAGTAGTTGCAGCAGCAGAAGCAGTATCAATAGCAGTAGTAGTGGCCACAAAAGTAGTACCAATACGACTAGTAGTGGGTTGTACCGACAATAGTAGTAGTAGTAGCAGTAGCAGCAGTAGGAGTAGTTGTTCTAGTAGCAGTAGTAGTTGTAGTTAGTAGTAGTTGCAGTAGTCCCACTTGTAGTAGTAGTAGTAGCTATAATAGTAGTGATAGTAGTAGTAGTCGCGGTAGGTGTAGTAGTAGTAGTACAAGTAGTAGTAGTAATCACAGCTGTAGCAGTAATGGTAGCAATTGCAGCTACAGTGGCAGCTACAGTAGCATTAGTAGTAGTAGTAGTAGTTACAGTAGCAGGAGTAGTAGTACTAGCAGTAATACTAGTAGCCATAGCAGAAGTAGCAGCAATACCAGTAGTAGTAGTAGTAGCAGCAACAGCAGCAGCAGTAGTCATAGTAGTAGCAGCAATGGTAGTAGCAATGGTACCAATGGTAGTAGCAGTAGTAGAAATAATTGTAGTAGTAATAACAGTAACGGTAGCAGTAGTAATAGTAGTAGCACTCAAAATAGTTGCACTAGTGGTAGTAGTAGAAGCAGTAGTAGTTGTACTATAAGTAGTAGTAGTAGTGCAAATTGTGGAAGTAGTAGAAGCAGTAGTAGTAATAGTGGTAGTTGTTGTTGTAGTTGTAACGGCAGTTGTAGTTGTAGTTGTAGTTGTAACGGCAGTTGTAGTTGTAGTTGTTGTAGTAGTAGTAGTAGTAATAATAATAGTAGTACTAGTAGCAGTATTAGTAATAGTAGAGGTAGTAGTAATTGTAGTACTAGTAGTAGCTGTTGTAGTAGTAGTAGTACTAGAAACTGTAGTAGTAGTACGCGTTGTAGTAGTAGTCGTCGTAGTAGGAGTAGTAATGGGAGTAGGAGTAGTTGTAAAAGTAGCAGTAGTAGTTGTTATAGCAGTATGAGTAGTAGTAGTAGTAGCAGTATTAATAGTATTACTGTTAGTGGTAGCAGTAGTAACAGAAGTCGTAGTAGTAGTAGAAGTTATAGAAATAGGTGGAGTAGTATTAGTTGGCAGTAGAAGTAGTCATAGTAGCATTACTAATAGAAGTAGCAGTAGTAGTAATAGTAGTTGCAATAGTTGTAGTTGTAGTAGTAGTAGTAGTAGGGGTAGTTGAAGAAGTAGCAGTAGAAGTAGTAGCTGTAATTGTAATAGTAGTAGTAGTAGGAGGAGTAGTAGTAGGAGTATTAGTAGTAGTATTAGTAGCAGCAATAGTAGTAATAATAGTAGTTGTGGCAGTAGTAGTAATACTAGTAGCATTAGTAGCAGCAATAGTAGTAATAATAGTAGTTGCAGTAATAGTAGTAATTATAGTAGTAGTAGTAATAGTAGAAGTATTTGTCATAGTAGTACTAGTAGTTGTAGTAGTTGCAGCAGTAGTGGTATTAGTAGTAGTAGTAGCAGTAGTTGTTGTTGTTGTTGTGGTTGTTGTTGTTGTAGTAGTAGTTGTAGTACTAGCAGTAATAATAGTAGTAGTAGTGCGAGTAGTAGTAGTATTAGTAGTAGTTGTAGTAGTAGTGGTAGCAATTGTCATAGCAACAACAGCAGTAGCAATAGTACTAGTAGTTGTAGCAACAACGACAGTAGCAATAGTACTACTAGTAGTCATAGCAATACTATCATTACTACTTCTGCTACTGTTGTTACAACAGAAACTTCTACTACTACAACTGCCACAACTACTATTACCACTACTGATACTACTACTATTGCTAGTTCTACTACCACTACCACTACTCCTGATACTACGATGCTTACTATAGCTACCGTTGGTACCACTACTACTACTCTGTGACTGCTGCCACTACAGCTACTACTACTACTACTACTCCCGCTACTGTTGCAACTGTTTCAATGGCTTCTACTACTACTACACCTATTACTACTGCTACTCCAATAATTGCTACTGTTGCTGCAACTACTACTATTATAACTACTGCTACTACTACAGATAAGACTACAGCTGTTGCTACTACTACTGCTACTACTACTATAGCTACTGTAACTACTACTACTACAACAACAGCAACAACAACAACAACATCAACAAGAACTACTACTACTACTATTGCAACTAATACTACTTCTACTACAAGTACTACTGTTGTTGCTGCTAATGCTACTACTGATACTATTGGTACAACTCCTGCTACTGCTACTACTACCACTACTATGTGTAGTACTACTACAACAACTACTACTGCTACTGCTACTACTAGTAATGCTACTACTACTTATATTAGTACTACTGCTACTGTTGTTGATGTTACACCTACTACTACTGCTACTATTACTGCTACTGGGACTACTATTACTTCTCCAACTACTACTAACACTACTACTAGTATTACTACAACTACTATAGCTACTACTACTACAACTACTTCTACCCCAACTAGTAAAACTATGACTACTACCACCGCTACTAATAATGCTACTATTGGAATTATACCTACTACTACTACTATACTACAAATGGTACCTCTGCTACTATTACTATGGCTTCCACTACTACTGCTCCTACTCCTACTGCTACTACTGCTACTCCTACTACTACGACTACTATGATTTCAGCTAAAACTACTCTTACTACAACATCAACTACTATGACTACTACTACTACAACTGCTGCTACGACTACTATTGCTGGTACTTCTCCTACTGTGACTACTGCAACTATTACAACTGCTACTACTACTGCTACTGCTACTGCTACTATTACTACTACTACTAGTCCAACCGCTACTACGGCTACTACTACTACCGCTATTACTGCTAATACTACTACTTCTGCTCCAACTACTACGTCAACTGCTCCTACTACTATTACTACTACTGCTGCTCCTGCTAGTCCTACAACTACTGCTGCTGTTGCTTCTACGACACATACAACTACTACTCCACTTTCTACTACTACTACTACTATTATTATTTGTATTAATAATACTCCTACTACTACTACCACTTCTCCTGCTACTACCTCTACTGGTCCTACTACCGTGCAACTTCTACTACTACTACTACTAATATTGCTCCAACTACTGCTACTGCTGCAACTACTACTCCTATTGCTACTATTACTGCTACTGCTACTATTATTGCTACTGCTACTACTACTACTACTACTACTACTACTTCTCTTGCTACGACTACCACTACTCCTACTATTTCTACTACTACAGCTACTAATACTACTAGTCCTACAAGAACTACTGCTATTCCCACTAATACTCCTACCACTACTATTACTACTGATACTCCTCCTACTACTGCTACTACTGTGACTCCTACAACAACTACTACTGCTCCTACTATTACTACTACTACTACTACAACTCCAACAACTACAAGTGCTACTACAGCGCCCTCTGCTACTGCTATTGTGACTACAACAATAACAGCTACTAACATTGTGGCTACTACGATTGCTGTTACTACTACTGCTACTACTATTGCAACTAGTTCTATAACTTTTATGGCTGCTATCACTACTACTACTACTACTACTACCATAGTTGTTGTTACTACTACTACTACTACTACTTCTGCTACTAATGCTACTACTACTACTACTACCACCACTACTACTTTTTCTAACACTACTACAACTGCTACTCTGACTACTACTACTACTACTACTACTACTATTACACAACTGCAACCACTACTACTACTACTACTTCTCCAACTACTACACCTTCTGCTACTCCTACTCCTGCTACTACAACAACAACTTCGGTCGCGGCTACAATAGCTACCACTGCTACTGCAACTTATACTACTTCTCCTACTACTACTGTTGCTGCTACTACTATTGCTACTACTAATACTACCGCAACTACTCCTAATTCTACCTCTGCTACTACTACTGCTACTATTATTACAACTAGTACTGCTACTACATCTCCAACTACTACAACTTCTGCTACAACGATAGCTACTACTATAATTGCTACTAATACTACTACTGTGGCTGCTTCTGCTATTATTGCTACTACTACAACAACAATTACAATAACTACTACTACTACTAATATCTCTACTACTACGCTGCTCCTGCTAATATGACTACTACTACTACTATTACTGCAACAACAACAACAACAACAACAACAACTACTACTACTACTATTACTGCAACAACAACAACAACAACTACTACTACTACTACTACTATGACTACTACTACTACTACTACTTTCCCTACTACTAATGCTACAGTTGCTACTATTACTAATACAACAACTACTACTACCACTACTACTACCACTACTATAGCTACTGCTACTTCTACTATGACTACTACTACCACTACTACTGCTACTACTACTACTACTTCTACCTTGTGCTACTACTATTTCTGCTACTACTACTACTTCCCATACTACTACTACATTTGCTACTACAACAACTGCTACTGCTACCACTACTACTACTTTCGCTACTACAGCTAGCACTACAACCATTGCAACTACTGCTACTATTGCTGCTACAAATACTACTACAACTTGTACTATAGCTACTGCTTATCCTACTTCTTCTCCTACACCTACTCCTACTACTACTGCTTCTACTAACTCTATTACTAAAGCTTCTGCGGCTACTGCTACTACTGCTACTACAATTAGGACTATAACTACTACTCCTACTACCACTGCTGCTACTAGTACTCCTACTACTAGTACTATTATTTCTGCAACTGCTACTACTCTTACTACAACTACGACTACTGTGGCTACTATTGTAACAATTACAACTACTGCTTATACTAATACTACTACTACTGCTACTACTTCTGCTAGTAGTAGAGCTGCTACGACTACTACCACTACTATAACTACTATTACGACTACTACTACTACTACTTCTTCTTCTTCTACTACTACTACCACTACTACTACTTTTGCTACTACAACTTCTGCTACAACTGCTACTACTACTATTACTATTACTATTGCTGCTGCTGCTACTACTACTGCTACTACAGCTACTACTACTACTAACACTACTACTACCAGTACTACTACTACTGCTACTACTACTACGACTACTACTACTACTACTACTACTACTACTACTACTACTCCTGCTGCTACTGTTGCTGCTACCACTACTACTACTGCTGCTACTACAATTGCCTCGGAAACTACTACTTCTACTACTACAGTTACTACTTCTACTACATTAATACTACTACTACCACAACAACTACACTAACACTAGTACCACTTCTACTACTATAACAATTGTTGTTGCTGCTACTACTACTATTGCTTTTGCCTCTGAATTGCTACTACCACTGCTACTATTGCGGCTACTACTACTAATACTACTGCTAATGCTGCTACTACTACCGGTTCTACTCGTGGCAATACTAATACTTCTCCCACAACTATAACTACTATTTCTACTTTTACTATTACTACTGCTACTTCGACTAAAACTACTACTGCCACTACTAAGACTGCTCGTACTATTATTATTATAACTACTAGTAGTAGTACTACTACTAATACTACTACTACTATTGCTACTTCTGCTACGACAACTAAGACTACTACTACTACCACTACGACCACTACTGTTATCAATACTAGGCCTGCAACTACAACAACTACTACATCTACTGTAACTACTATTACTACAACTACTACAACAACTACTACAGCTACCACTACTACTACTCGTACAACTACTATTCCAACTACAGCTACTGCTACTACTGTTGCTACAACTACTAGTACTACTACTAACACTACTACTGCTACTACTACTATGACTACTACTACAAGTACTGCTACTACTGCAACTATGCTACTTCTATTACTACTGCACCTACTACTACTACAACTACTACAACAACTATAGTTGTTGTTGTTGTTATAGCTACTACTATTACTGCTCCTACTGCTGCTTGTACTAGTACTCCTACTACTACTGCTGCTACCAGTATTGCAACTATTACTACTACTAATACTGATGTCCCTACTACAACTACTTCCTTTGCCATAGCTACAACTTCTACTAGCACAACTACTGCTAATACCACTGCTACTACCACTACTTTGACTACAGCTACTTCAATGACTGCTACAACTACTGCTGCTACTATTGCTACTATTGCTGCCACAACTACTAAAACTACTACTACTACTACAACAACAACAACTACAAATTCTACTGTGGTTACTGCTATTATTGCTACCAGTACTGCTACTATTATTGCTAATACAACAGCAACTACTACTAATATTGTTGCTGGTACAACTACTACTAGTACTACGACTATTACTACTACTACTCCTACTACTCCTACTTCTATTACTACTACTACTCCTACTTCTATTACTACTACCACTACTAATATTTTTGCTACTAATACTCCCACTACCACTGTTGCTGCTGCTCCTACTTCTGCTACTTCTCCTACTACTATGAGTACTGCTACTATCGCTACTGGTACTCCTACTACCACTATTGCAACTGCTACTATAGCTGCTATTACTACTACTTCTACGACTATTGTCGCTGCTATGACAACTACTTCTCCTGCTACTAATACTTCTGCTTCTACTGCAGCTACTGCTACTGTTACTACTTCTACTGCTGCTGCTAGTACTACAACAACTCCTGCCACCACTGCTACAACTATTTTTTTTACTAATGATATTCCTCCTACTACTATTACTACTACTACTACAACTACTATAGCTCCTACTACTATGACTATTGCCACCAATACTATTGAAACTTTTAGAACAACTACTACTACTCCTATTGCTACTAGTACTACAACCTCCACAAGTACTACCGATACTCCTGCTACTACTACTGCTACTACTACTTCTACGACAACTACTACTACAACTGCTGCCACTTTTACTACAACTACTTCTGCTACTACCGCTGCACCTACTCATACTCCTACCACCACTACTAGTACTACTTGCACTACAACTTATACTATGGCTACTACTCTTGCTATTGTAGCTACTACAACAACTACTTCTATTACTACTATGATCGCTATGACTACTACATCTGCTACTACTATTGCTACTACTACTTCAGGACTACAACAACAACAACAACTACTACTACTATTACAACAACAACATCTACTACTACTGCCATAGCTACCATAGCTACTACTATAATACTACTACTATTACAACTACTAATAGTACTACTACTAGTACTACTACTAGTACTACTACGACTTCTACTACTACTGCTACAACTACTTCTACAACTGCTACTACGACTGCTCCTGCAACTACAACTTTTGCTACTACTGCTACTGCAACTCATGCTAATGCTACGACTACTACTGCTACCTCTACTACTGCTACCGCCACTACTGCTACTGCTGCTACTACTACCGCTGCTTTTAATCATGCTTCTACTACTACTACTATACCAACTATTGCAACTACTTCTACAACTAATGCTACTACTACTGCTACTTCAGCTACAACTGCTACTATAATGGCTATTGCTACTACTAGTACTAATATTGCCACTACTGCTATAACGACCGCTACTGCTACTTCTGCAACTACTACTACTACTATTATTACTTCAACTACTACTACTACTATAACTAGTGCTACTTCTGCCATAACTACTACTTCTACTTCTACTTCTACTGCTACAACAACTACAACTACTTCTAGATAAACTACTGCTTTTGTATCTACTACTACCCGAGTACTACTACGACCACAACTACTGCTACTACTACGACAGCTACTACTACTACAACCTCTGCCCCTACTAATACTATTACTACTACTATTACTACTAGTACTACTGTAGTTACTTCAACTTCTTCTACTGCTACTGCTACAACTACTGCTACTGTTGCTGCTACTCCTTCTGCTGCAACTACTACTACTGCTGCTGGAACTACTACTACTACTACTACCACCGCTATTGCTACAACAACAACTAATGCTACTACCACTACTGCTATTGCTACTACTACTGCTACTACTATGGCTACTATTACTACCTCTACTACTACTACTACAACTACTACATCTACTGCTACAACTACAACTACTACTACTTCTACTCCTTCTACTACAACTACTGCTAATGTCATTATTGCTACTACTATCGCAACGCAAGTACTGCAACTATTGCAAGTACTACTACTACTGCTAGTGCTACTACTGCTACTATTGCTATCACTGCCACTGCTACTACTGCTAGTACCAACATTATTACCACTACTACTGCTCCTCTTCAAATACAACAACTACTCCTATTACTACTACAACTACTACTAGAACTTCTCATCCTATTATTGCTAGAACTACTACACAACTACACGCATAATACTACTACTACCGCAACTACAACTATTGCTACAACAACAACTACTGCTACTACTACAACAACTAGTATTACTATTACTGCCACTATTGCTACTACTGCCATTATTACAACTAATACTACTAAGATTGCCACTATTGCAGCTATTGCTAGTAGTACTGCTACTGCTACTAGTTCTACTACTGAAACTACAGCTACTGCTACTTCTTCTACTTCTCTAACTACTACTAGTACATCCACTATTACTATTACTACCGCTACAACTACTACAACTACCACTATTACTGCTGCTGCTGCTAAAACTCTTCTTCTTCTCCTCCTCCTCCTCCTCCCACTACTCCTACTACTACTACTACTACTACTGCTATTACTACTACTACTGCTGCTACTACCAGTACTATTGCTACTGCCGCTACTTTAATTCTCCTTCTACTACTACTACTGTTGCTACTACCGCTACTGCTACTTGTACTAATACTACCACTACTACTACTACTGTTGTTGTTTCCACTACTACTACTACAACAAAAACTACTACTACTGCTGCTGCTGCTGCTACTACTACTACAATTACCACTACTACTACTACTACCATTGCCACTACTGCAACTACTACTACTACTATTACTACCGCTATGACTACTACTACAGCAACTTCTACCACTACTACTAATACTACCTCTACTACTTCTACTACTACTGCTACTACTAGTACAACTACAACTACTACAATTACTACCACCACTGTTGCTATTACTTCTATTGCTACTTTCCAAGTATTACTACTACTGCTACAACTACTGGTATTACTACTCCTACTACTCCTCCTCCTCTTCCTCCTCCTCCTCCTACTACTACTCCTGTTACTTACTATTACATTGCCACTGCTTTGTGGGCTACTACTACTACTACTATGCTACTACTGTACTACACTACTACGCATAACTTCTACTATTATAAACTATTGTACTACTGCTACTGCTACTATTACTACTACTCCTACTACTATAGCTGATGCTACTACTTCTACTACTACTGTTACTACAACTATAATACTACTACGCTACTACAACAACAATAACTACTACTTCTACACTAATGGTACGACTGCTCCTATACTACTACTTGTGGCTACTATTGCTACTACCAGCTATTACTCCTACTACTACTACTGCTGCTACTACTACTTCTACTACTACTACTTCTACCAATGATACTATTGCTACTATTTCTACTACTGTTGCTACTACTAGCACTGCTACCAGTACTACTACTACTAATACTATTACTACTTCAACAACGACAACTACTACTACTCCAACTATAGCTACTAATATTATTATTACTATTGTTGCTAATACAGCTACTACTAATTCAACTTCTACTACTATCGCTACTACTACTACTACTACTAATACTACTGCTACTTCCGCTATATCTGCTGCTGCTACATTGCTACTACTGCTACTACTACTACATCTCCCACCACAACTACTACAACAACAACTACAACTACTATTGCTACTAATACTACTTCTGCTGCTGCTACTGCTCCTACTTCTTCTGCTACTGGATAGCTACTACTTCTGCTACTACTTCCACTACTATGATAGCTACCATAACCGCCACAACCACTTCTACTACTGCTACTGTAAATACTCCTACTACTGCTGCTACTACCAGTATTACTACAACTACTTCTATTGCTACTACCACAACTGCTACAACTTCTGCTACTACTACTAATATTGCAGCAACTACTACTGCTACTACAGCTACTAATACTACTGCTACAAAAAATGCCACTATTCCTGCTACTACTAGCACGACTACTACTACTACCACCACGACTACTACTACTACTACTACAACAACAATAACAACAACTACTACTACTACTACTACTAGTACTACTACTACTATTGCCACTACTGCAATTACTACCACTACTATTACTACTACTAGTACAACGGTTGCTACGACTACTTCTACTATTACCAATACCACTACTCGTAATACTATTTCTACGACTACTACTACTACTACTACTCCTACCATGTTACTAATACTTCTACTCCTGCTACTACAACTACCACCACCACCACCACCACCACCACCATCACTACTACTAGTACAACAACAACAACAACAACTACTACTACTACTGCCCAACTATTGTTGTAGCTACAGCAGAAGCAGCTAGTCCTACAACAATAACAACTACTACTACTACAACAATGAAGACTACTACCACTATTGCTGCTACTGTTGCTGCAGCTGGTGCTACTACTACCACCATTATAACTACAATTATTATAACTACTACTCCTACTGCTACTATTAATCCTACTACTTCTAGCAGTACTACAGCTACTATTTCTACTATCGCTACAGTTACATCTGCTACTGAAACTACTATTTCTATGACTACTTCTACTACTACTACTATTGCTATTGCATCTACTACTATTGCAACTACTGTTGGTTCTACCAATACAGCTGTTATTGCTACTTGTACTATGACTACGATAACAACAACAACAACAACAACAACAACTAATACTACTACTAGAGCCACTTCTACTGCTACTAGTACTACTTTTACAACTACTACTAATACAATCATTACTACTACTACTACTACTACTACTACTAATTACTAGTACTAGTACTACAACTATAACTAGTACTGCTACTACTCCGACAACTACTACTATTACTTCTACAAATACTACTACTACTACCACAACTGCAACTAGTACAACTACTCCTACAGCTACTCTAACTACTCCATCTACCACCACTACTATTGCTCCTGCTATTTCTACTACCTCTACTACTACTACAACTACTAAGACTACTACTCCTACCACTTCTATTACTACTGCTAATACTACTTCTACTACTGCTATACCTGCTAATACTACTACTCCTACTACTGTTACGGCAACTACTTCTACTATTACTACTACTATCGTTGTTGCTGCTCCTACTACTACTACTACAACTACTACTACTACTACTACTACTACTACTACCTCTGCTCTTTCTACTACCTCTACTACTACTACTACTACTACTAAGACTACTACTCCTACTACTTCTATTACTACTACTAATGATACTGCTACTACAGCTACACCTACTAATACTACTACTCCTACTACTGCTACGGCTACTACTTCTACTATTACTACTACTGCTGTTGCTGCTACTACTACTACTACTACTACTGACGCTACTGCTACTAATGTTACAACAACAACTACTACTAATATTACTACTCCTAC
The DNA here is from genome assembly GCA_005019695.1 of Trichopus zeylanicus subsp. travancoricus. Lineage (NCBI taxonomy): Eukaryota > Viridiplantae > Streptophyta > Magnoliopsida > Dioscoreales > Dioscoreaceae > Trichopus > Trichopus zeylanicus. Next base: position 105,142 of record RXID01021432.1, on the reverse strand, counting down.
TAGAAATATTACTACTACTGCTGCTGCTATCACCACCACCGCCACCACCACTACTACTACCACTGCAGCTGCTACTACTGTTGCTTTTGCTACTACTACTACTATTTCTCCTACTCCAACATCTACTTCTATCTTTACTGCTACTACTTGGAATGCTACTCCTACTACGACTCCTCCTACTGCTACTACTACTTATAGTACTACTACTACTACTCATCCTACTCCTACAACTGCTACTCCTGCTACAACTTCCACTCATCCGACTACTACTACTTTTACTACTACAACTTCTACTACTACTACTACTACATCAATTATTCCTACTACAACTACAACTACTGTAGCTACTACTATCTCTAACTCTACTACCACTGCTACTGCTTCTTCATTACTACTACTACTACTTTTCCAACTACTACTACGACTACTGCTATTAGTACAACTGCTACAGCTACTACTACTACTAGTACACCTACTACTACGACTACTGCTGTTACTACAACTATTACTGCTACTACTACTACTAGTACATCAACTACTACTACTGCAACTACAAATACTTCTCCTACAACTACTACTACAACTACTACTGCTGCCACTACTACCACTACGACTACTACTACTCTGATTATTACTATAACTACAACTTACACTACCATCTTGACTACTACAACAACTACTACTACTACTACCTCAACAATAACAACTACTGCTACCACTACTACTTCTGCTTCTACTGTTACTACTTCTCCTACTACTAGTACTGGTACTACTGGTGCAACAAATCCTCTTGCTACTACTGCTATTATTATTACCATTACTTCCACGACTTTGACTACTACTAGTACTACTACTGCTACTACTACTGCTACTGCTACTACTACTGCTACTACTACTGCTACTACCACTGCTACTGCTACTACTACTATTGCTACTACTAACCCAAGGGCTGCTACTACTAACCCAAGGGCTGCTAGTACAACTACAGTACTAGTACTACAACTAATGCTGCTGTTGCTACAACAACAACTACTACTTCTCCAACTACTACCACTATTGCTACTACTACCACCACTACCTCTATTATTACTACTACTACTTCAACTGCTACTTCAACTACTGCTCCTACTACTACTACAACTACTTCTACTACTACTACTACTACTACTTTGATTGCTACTTCAACTATTGCTCCTACTACTACTACTACTACTTCTACTATTACTACTACAACTACTACTCCTACTCCTATAACTACTTCTATTCCCACTATGACTACTTCTACTACAACAACAACAACAACTACTACTCCAGCTACCACTTCTGCCACAACTTTTACTCCTTTTCTACTACTGCTACTTCGACATCTACAACTACTACTGCTGTTGCTGCTGCTGTTGCTACTACTACTACTACTACTAGTACTGCTACTACTGCTTCTACTCCTATTGCTGCTACTATTGCTACTACTACTGCTGTTGCCACTGTTGCTATTACTACCTCTACCACTACTACCACTGGTACTGCTGCTTCTACTGCTACTACTACTACCTTCCCTACAACTGCTACTGCTTCTATTATGGCTACCACTACTGCTACTATAACTACTACTACTACTTCTATTACTATAACTGCTACTACTACTGCAACTAATACCACTACATCTACTACTACTACCACTACAACAACTACAAACGCATTTCCTGCTACAACTACTATGACTAGTACTACTGGTACTACAACTGAAATGACTACTCCTACAACTAGTAATACTACTTCTGTTACTTCGACTACAACTATTGCGATTACTACTATTACTATTACTGCTACTTCTGCTACTACTGCTACCACTACTAATACAACTTCGGCTACTACTACTACTACTATAGCTGCTACTGTTTCACCTACTATTACTGCTGGTGTGATTGCTGCATCTACTACTATTGCTACTACTGGTGCTAGTACGACAACAACAACTACTACTACTACTCTTGCTACTACTACTTCTGCTACTACTACTACTACAACTACTGCTACTGCTACAACAACAACAACAACTACTACTACTCTTGCTACTACTACTTCTGCTACTACTACTACTACTATAGTTGCTACAACTACTGCTACTACTACAACTACTAGTACTGCAACAACTACAGCAACCACTACTTCTACTGCTACAACAACCACAACTACCACACCACCACTACTACTATTACTACTACTACTGCTACATATTACTACAATAACTACTACTATTACTTCTCATACTACCACTACTATTGCTACTACTACAATAGCTAATACTACCGCTTTTTCCACTACTTCGACTACAGCTACTACAACTGCTACAACTTCTACTATAACTACTACCACTACTACTACTACTAATTCTGCTCAACATCTACGAGTACTACTTCTTCTACAACTACAACTATAATTGCTTCTACTACTTCTGTACCTCTATAGCTACTATTACAATTACCACTACTATAACTACTACTACAACAACAACAACTACTACTACTACTACTACTACAATTACTATTCCTACTACTACTACTGTTGCTACTACTACTACTCTTGGTATTACATCAACTTTTGCTATGACTACTACCGCTACTGTTGCTATAGCTACCACTACTACTATTACTCCTACTACTACTACTAGTACATCTCCTACTACTACTACTTCTGCTACTACTACTACGGATATTGCTACTGCTACTACTCAAAATACAACAACTAGTCTGACTGCTTCCACTACTACAACTTATACGATTACTACTACTACTACTACTACTGCTAATACTACTACTACTACCACAACTGCTACTACTACAACTGCTAGAACTACTACTTCAATTACTACTACTGCTGCTGCTGCTACTACTTCTATTACACCTACTACTACTATTTCTTGTAATACTACTACTGCAACTGTTGCTACTACTGCTACCACGACTACTACTACTAGTCATCCTCCTCCTCCTCCTAGGCCTACTACTACTACTACTATTGCAACTACTACTGCAAATCCTACTACAACTACTACTACTGCTGCTACGACTTCAACTACTTCTACTACTATTACTATTAGAACTATTGCGACAACTAGTACTACTACTACAACTACAACTACAACTACTGTTACTAGTACTACTATTACTACTTTTCCTACAACTGCAACTACTACTTTTGCTGCTTAACCTACTACTTCTACTACTGCTGCTACTACTACTACTACCACAACAAATACAACTATTAATAGAGCTACTACTCTTACAACTCCTACTACTTCTACAGCTACAACGACTACTACTACCATGACTACTACTAATACTACTACTTCTCCTACCACTACCGGTGCTATGACTACTGTTACCGCCACTACAACTTCTACTACTATTGCTGCTACTCCTACTTCTGCTACTACTGCTTCTTCTACTAATATTACTACTATTATAGCTACGAATACTAATACTTCTAATACTACTAAAACTGCGGCTACTACTACTACTATTACATCTATTACAACTACTCATACTAGTACTACTACTACTACTTCGACTGCTACAACAACAACAACTACTATTAGAGCGGATACAAATACCAATACTACTACTACTATAGCTTCTACTACTACTAGTGCTGCAACTGCTACTGCTACCACAATGACTACTACTACTACTACTACTATTATTATTACTACTGCTGCTACTACTAACACTACTAGTACAACAACAACTACTACTACTAAAACTACTCCTACTACTACAGCGACTACTAGTACTATTGCTACTATTGCTTCTACTACTTCTACTAGTAATACAACTACTACTATGACTATCACTACAACAATAACAACTACAACTACTGCTACTACTACTTCTACAACTACTAGTACTGCTACTGCTGCTGTTGCTGCTACTACTACTACTATTCCTAGGACTATTACTTCTCATACTGCTACTACTACTGGTACTACAACCACTAGAATTGCTACTACAGCAACTATTACTACTACCACTACTACTGCTACTGCTACTACTACTACTCTACATCTAAGAGTACCACTTCTTCTACTACTACAACTACTACCGCTTCCACAACTTCTATACTACTACAGCTACAACTACCATAACTATTACTACTACTACTACAACAACAACAACAACAACTACTACTAGTAGTAGTACTATTACTGCTCCTATTATTACTACTACTGCTACTACCACTATAGCTAAAGCTACTGCTATCGCTACTACATCAACTTTTGCTACTGTGACTACTACTACTGCAGCTTCAGCTACCACTACTACTGCAGCTACTGCTGCTACTAATTTTACTACTACTATTATTACTACTACTACTCCAAATACTACGACATCTGCTACTACTACTTTAGCAACATCCACTGCTACTACTCATACTACAACAACTACTACTACTACTACTACAACTTCTACTACTATTAGTACTACTATAGCTGCTACTAGAGCTACTACTGTTACTACTACTATGATTGCTACTACTGCTACTTCTATTACTACTACTACTGCTACTACTGCTACTTCTATTCCTACTTGTACTACTAATTCTTCAATTACTACTACTGTTACGGCTACTGCGACTCCTACAGCTGCTACCTCTACAACTACTACTTCTGTAACAACTACTAATACCACTATTGCTATAGCTGCTACTACTGTTACTGCTACTACTACTACTGCTACCACTACTACTACAACCACTACTTCTACTACTACTATTACTACTACTTTGCTACTGCTACAAATACTACTATAGCTACGGCTACTATTGCTATAACTACTATTACTTCTACTGCTACTACTATTACTACTATTGCAACAACTAGTACTACTACTACTACAACAACAACAATAAAAACAACTCCTACTTCTCTTACAACTACAATAACTACTACTACCACTACTGCTGCAACAACTACTGCTACTGGTACTACTACAACTACTACTACTAGAGCTACTTCTGCAACAACTGCGACTACTACTACCACTACTACTGCTACTGCTACTGCTACTACTACTACTACTACTACAACTACTTCTACAACTCCTACTATTGCTACTTTGGTTACTACTACAACAGTTGCTACTACTACAAGTACTACTCCTTCGACTATTGCTGCTACTTCAGGTACTACTAATATTGGCACTACTACTAGTATTGATACTACTATTGTTATTGCTACTTCAGATACTACTACTACTACTACTACTACTATCACTACTACGACTACTACTTCTACTACTACTGCTGCTCCCATGACTACTACTACTACTACTACTACTAAAATTGCTACTGCTGCAACTACTACTACTCCTACTACTACTATTACCATAACTATTACTGCTACTGTACTATTCCTACTATGACAACTACTACCACTGTTACCATTACTACCACTACCACTACTACTACTTCTACTCCTCCTCCTTCTACTACTTCTGATACTACTAGCAGTACTTTTGCAACTATTAATACAACAGCAACAACAACTACTACTACTACTATGGCTACTACTGCTACTGTTGCTACTATTACCACTACTACTACTAACACTTTCACAATGACCACTACAACAAAGAATATTGCTAGTGTTGCTACTACTGCTACCACTGCTACTACTACTTCTACTACCACAGCTACTACTGTTACTACTACTACTACTACTACTACTACTACTTCTACTACTTCTACTTCCGCTACGCTGCTACAACTGGCACTACTACTGCTACTACGACTACTGTCACAGTAGCTCCCAATGCCGCTACTATTACTGCTGTTGCTGCTACTACTGCTACTACTATAGTTGCCACAACTACTACTACTTCTAATACTACGACTGCTACAACTACAACTACTACTACTCTTACTATGACTCCTACTTCTTCTCCTACTGCAACTCCTACTATGACTATTACTACTACTGCCACTACTACTACTACAACTACTACTACTACCTCCTCTACTACTACAGTTGCTACTACTACTACCAACACTACTATAGCTACTACTACTCCTCTACTACTATTAATAATACTACTACTGCTGCTGCTACTACTACTAATACTACTATTACTATTACTACTGCTACTGCCGCTACTGCTGCCACTAATACTACAACGACTACTACAACCAGTACAACTACAACTCATACAACTACAACTCCTACTGCTAGTGTTACTACTACTACTATTACTAACACTGGTTCTACTACAACTACTACAATGATAATAACTACAACTACTCCTGCTATTACCACTACTACTACTGCTACTCCTACTACTACTACTCCTACTCCTACTACTACCACATCTACTCCTACTAGTACTAATTCTCCTACATCGATTCATACTACTCCTACTACTACTACTACTACTACTACTACTACTACCACCACCACCACCACCACCACCACCACTACTACTGTTGTTGCTGCTGCTGTTACTACTACTACTACTACTACAACTACTACTGCGCCTATTTCTACTACTACTACTATGGCAACGAGTACTACTACTATTGCAACAACAACTACCAACACTGCAAAAGCTATAACTGCTACTACTCCTACTACTCCTACTCCAACAAGTACCAATTCTCCCGCACCGATTCACACTACTACTCCTACTACTACTACCACCACCACCACCATGTACTACTGCTGCTGCTACTACTACTACTACTATAACTAGCACTCCCGCTATTTTAAGTTACTCCTATTACCACTACTACTACGAATACTACTTATACCTCATCTTCCTCTACAACAACAACAACAACTACTACTACTACTAGTACACATGTTGCTACTGCTGCTGCTATTCCTACTACTAGTGCTACTACTACTCTGACTACCATTTCTTCGACAACTACTAATACAACTACTACTGCTACTACTACTTCTGTGACTACTACAACTCCCACTACTACTTCTACTGCGACTACCACTACTACTGCAACTACTCCTACAACTACACCTTTTGTTGCACCTAATTATACTACAACTCCTACGACAACTGCTAATACTACAATTTCTACTACCACCACCACCGCCACCACCACCACCACTACTACTGCTACTTTCTGCCACTACTACTTTTACTACCAATACCACTATTACTACTACTACCACTACCATTGTGGCTTCTGCTGCGGCTGCTAGCAATCCTACGACTTCTCCAACTACTATGACTAATTCTACTACTACTTCTGCAACAACAACAAATACTATTGTTGCTCCTTATACAAATGCTACTACTACAGCCACTACTATGGCTCCTTATGCAAATACTATTACTATGGCTAGTACTGTGAATTTTGCTACTACTTCTACTACTACTCCAAATGGTACGACGGCTATTGCTACTACTACAACTACTTTTGCTGCTACTTCTACTACTACTATGACTACTACTGCGACTAGTACAACTACTGGTACTTCTGCTACTACTACTACTTCTACTTAAACTACTGCTACTACTTCCACTACTACTACTCCAACTACTACTGTAGCTATTTCTACTTCAACTTCAACTTCTGCTACTAATTCTATTTCAACTACTACTACGACTACTACTATGACTACTACAACTATTACTAATTCTAATACTACTACTTCTAATTCAACTACTGCCACTGCTACTACTACTGCTAATACAACTTTTGCAACTCCTAATACTACTGCTACTACTACTACTACTCCAACTTTTGCAATTCCTAATACTTCTGTTGCTAGTACTACTGCTACTACTGCTGCTACTACTATTACTGCTACTCCTACTACTACTATTATTGCTATTGTAGCTACAACTGCTAGTATTACTCCTACTACTACTATTATTGCTATTGTAGCTACAATTGCTACTACTACTACTACTACAATAACAACAACAATAACAACAACTATTACTACTACTACTAATACTTTTCCAACTACTACTACTGCTGCAGCAACTATAGCTACTGCTATGACTATTACTACTACTTCTACTATAGCTGCTACTACAACTGCTACTACTACTACTGTTACTGCTACTACAGCTACTACTACAACTGCTGCTGCTGCTGCTACTATGACTACTACAACAACTACTAATACTCGTAGTGCTGCCACTGCTAGTACTGTTATTGCTAGTACTTCTCCTACTACTATTACACTGCTTATGTTACTGCTACTATTAGTTTTGCTACTCCAACTAATACTACTGCCGATACTACTACTACTGCTACTAGTAATATTACTATTACTACTACTATAACTACTACTACTACTACCACCACTACTACTTCTAGTTCTGTTACAACTTCTACTACTGCTACTGCTATTGCTACAACAGCTACCACTACTACTAGTGCTACTACGGCTACTACTGCTACCACTCCTTCAACTGCCACTACAACTACTACGGCAACTACTACCTCTTCTACTACTAATGCTACAGTTGCTACCACTATTACTACTAATGCTACTATTGTGACTACAACAGCAACTACTACTACTATTGTGGCTACTACAGCCACTACTGCTACCACTAATTTGACTGCCACTAAAATTACTATTGCTGCTACTACTAATTCTACAACTACTGCTACTATTACTATGACAATAACAACTACTACTATAACTACTACTACCACTGCTGCTATGACTACTACTGTTGCTATAGCTACTACTACTTCAACTGCTACTAGTGCTACCACTACTACTACTCTTGCTACTGCTACTACCACAGCTACTATGAATATTACTAGAACAATTTCAATTGCTTCTGCTACTACTACTACAAATCCTAATACTATTAGTACTGCTACAATCTCTGCAAATACTACAACTGCGACTCCTACTAATACCACTATTGTTGCTACTACCACTGCTACTACTTATATTGCCACTACGATAATTAATACCGCTGCTACTAATACTACTACTTATTCTTCTTCTACAACTATTACTACTACTACTACTACTACTACTACTACTACTACTACTACTACTACTACTACTACTACTACTACTACTACTACTAGTGCTACTACTACTAGAACTACAACTACGTCCACTCCTGCTACTACTTCTACCACTACTATGACAACAACTTCTGCTACTAATGGTACTAGTATTATTACTACTAGTGCTACTACTACAACTACTGCTACAACTACAACAACTACTACTACTACTGCTATAACTACTACTACTTCTACCACTAATACTGCTAGTACTACTACTGCTACAACAACAACTACTACTACTACTACTACATGACAAATTCTACTACTACAACCAATACTACTGCTACTACTATTGCTTCTCCTACTACCACAACTACTACTAATACTATTGGTACAACTACTATTACTACAGCTAATACTACTGGTACTACTACTACTGCTACAACTACTACTGCTACTACTGCTGCTACTACTTTTACTACAACCACTACTACTACTACAATTACTACTGCTACTGCTACTGCTACAGTCCTACAACTATTGCATCTACTGCTACTACTTTTACTAGCACTACTACACCTACTCCTACTACTACTACTACTAGGACTACTAATAATACTACTACTATTATTTCTACTACTAATACTACTACTACAACTAATACTACTACTATTACTACTACTACTATAACCACCACAACTTCTACTACTACTATTGCAATAACTACTGCTACTCCTACAACTACTACTATTTCTACTACTACTACTAGTATTACTGCGACTACTACAACTAGTACTTCTATTGTTACTACTACAACTACTCTTGCGACAAATACGACTACTTTTTCTACTACTACTACTATTAGTACTACTGCTACTGCTACTTCTACTACTACTACTACTATTACTTCAGCTAATACTAGTGTTACTACTACTGTTACTACTGCTGCTGCTGCTACTATGGTTACTACTACTACTACTACTACTACTATTACTGTTACTACCGCTGCAACTACTACTACAACAACAACTACTATTATTACTACTGTTGCTACTACTACTACTACTAGTACTGCTACTACTACTATTACTACTGCTGCTTCTGCTACTTCTACAGCTGCTACTACTACTTCTACTGCTTCAACTACTGCTGCTTCTACTACTACCGCTGCTATTGCTTCTAGTAGTACTACTACTAGTACTATAGCTACCACTAGTGCTACTACTTTTGCTACTGTTGCGACTACTATTGCTACTACACCTACTCCTACTGCTTCTACCATTAATACTACTAGTTCTACTACTATGACTACTACTACAACTATTGCTACTACTGCTATTGCCACTGCAGCTACTTCTGCTACTACTGCTACTACTACTACTACTTCTACATCTACATCTATTGCTACTGCTACTACTACAAGTACTACTGTAACTGCTACTACTATGACAACTACTACTGCAGCAACTAATATTAGTAGTAGTACTACTACTAATTATACTACTACTGCAACTTGTGCTAGTACTACTCTACTTCTTCTACTACTACTTCCACTGCTATTACTGCTGCTGCTGCTACAATGCTACTATTTCTATTACTGCTACGACGACCACTACTACTACTACTTCTACTGCTACTACTAATGCTACTACTTCTGTTACTTTCACTGCTACTAACTCTATGACTACTACTACTGTAGATTCAACAATAAATGCTTCTAATACTATGACTACAACTTCTGCTCCTACTGCTACTACTATTACTACTTCTACTACTACTACTACTACTGCTACTACTACTACCACTACTAGTACAACAACAGTGACTACTACTACTTCTCCTATGACTACCACCATGACTACTACTACTGGTATGACTACTATTGCTACTACAACTACTGCGACTACTACTACTGTTGTTACTGCCGCAACAACTGCTACTACGATTACAACTACTACTACAAATTCAAATACAACTACTGCAATTACTACTGCTATGACTCCTACTACAGGTACTATTACTAGTACTACAACAACTACTATTACAACCGCTACTAATAGTTCTAGTCCTACTACTACTAAAGCTTCTATTACTACTACTACTACTACTGCTACTGCTATTGCTGCTGCTACTAATACTACTACTACTATTAATATTACTACAACTACTACTACTATTAATATTACTACTACTACTACTATTAGTACAAATATGACTACTAATTCTATGACTACTACTATGACTACTACCTCTCTATAATAATTGTTGCCACTACCATTACTACATCTATTACTACTACTACTACAAGTTCTATTGTTGCTGCTACTGCTACGACTACAACTACAACAACTACTGCCACGACTGCAACTACAACAACTACTGCCACTTCTACAACTACTACTTTGACTACTACCATAATAACAACAACTACTAGTACTGCTGCTACTGCAACTATGGTTGCCACCACCATTACTATTATTACTTCTACTACTTTTACTACTTCTGCTACTATTCCTACTACTACTACTACTGCTGCTGCCATTATTATTACTACTACGAAAACTACTACGACAACGACTATGCCGCTACTTACTGTTACTTCCTACTACGAAAACAGCTACTAGTGGCTACTATTACTACTACCACCCTACCACCAACCAACGACTACCGTGTACAACAACAACAACTACTACTATTGCGACTGCTATATTACTAATACTACACTACTCTACTATTGACTACTATTAAACTACTACCACGGCGGCTTCTGCTGCCTACGATGCGACTTCTTCTTTAATCTTCTCCGACTTCTCCTACTATTTATGACGACCCTGCTACTACGAACGATGATATTGCAACGACTACGACAAGTTGCTACTAAGCTTATACGACGACTGCTACTATTGCTACAACTACTCTATAGTAATACCACAAGCTTAGACGACTACGTGCCTCGGCGCCTACTAGTAAAGACTTTGCTCCTATACTATAACTACTACGAAACAACAACTAAACAATTTGCGATACAGACGTAAAACACTAAACTTCTACGTCACTACTGCTAACTACTTACGACTGCTTCTACTACAAACGTCTCCTACTACACCACTTCTTACTACTTTTTCTACTACACTACGTAACTGCCAACCAATACTACTTGTGGTCAGATGTTAATTAATACTACTACGAATACTACACCTACCACTATTACATATCCTTTGATTACGTATTACTTACTTACTTACGTCTCGTACTGCTATTACTGCTTCTACTACAACTACTACATCCCCTACTACTACTTCTACTTCTGCTACTACTGCTGTTGTTGCTACTACTACTACTACTGCTACTATTACTACTACTACTACTACTACTACTACTACTACTACTATTACTACCACCACTACCACTACCACTACCACTACCACTACCACTACTACCACAACCACTACTACTACTACTACTACAACAACAACAACAACAACAACTACTACTACTAGTACTACTAGCACTACTACTACTATTAACACTATTGATGCTACTGCTACTACTACCACTAGTACTAATAGTACTACTACTTTCGCGATTACAACTGCTACTACTGGTACTACTAACTACTACTACTACTCCAACCACAATTATTGCGACTACTGACACAATTGATACTACTAGTCCTACGACTACTACAGCTACTTCTTCTATTTCTTCGACTACCACTACCACTTCTACTATTACTTCTACTACTACTACTACTTCTACTGTTACAACTACTACTACTACTATGGCGACTAATACTACTTCTACTACTACTACCACTACTACTATGACTGCTGCAACTACTTTTGTGACTGCTACCACTACTACAACTATTCTACAATTACTACTACTACCGCTATTACTACTACAACGACCACTACTACATAAATACAACTATTATTGTTGCCGCTACCACTACTTCTACTACTATAAATGTTGCTACTACTACTACAACTACAACTATTACTACTACTAAGACTACTAATGCTACTACTACTACAACAATAATAACTACTACTACCACTACCACTGCCACAACTACTTCTCCTACAAAACCAACAACAACTACTACTACTCCTAGAAAAACAACAACAACAACTACTACTACTACTTCTACTACTACTACTATTCTTGTTACTACGACTTCTACAACTACCACTATTGCTATTATTAGTACTGCTACTAATACTACTTCCACTACTACTATTACTGGCACTAGCACTACTATAGCTACTACTGCTACTGCTTCAAATGCAACAACTGCAAGTACTTTGCAACTACTTCTGCTACTGCAACTACAACTATGACTACTCATGCTATTGCTGCTACTACTATTAAAGCTACTATTACTACTACTGCTAGTGCTGCTACTACTACTGTTGAAGCTACTACTGTTACTCCTTCCACTACAACTACTACTAGTACTACAGCTGCTACTTTTGCTTTCTCTGCTACTACTACTATTACTAGTACTACTATTATTACTACTACTACTTGTGCTACTACAACTACTACTGTTACAACAACTACTACTATTGTTGCTAATGATGCTGCAACTACTACTACTTCTAATAATACTAAGATCGCCGCTAATGCTCTAGCTTCTGCTACTATTGCAATGACTACTACTACAACTGCTACGGCTGCTACTATTGATTCTACTGCTACTTCAACTACTTCTGTCGCTCCCGCTACTGCTAGTACTACTACTACTGCTGCTACTACTAATACTATTGCTAGTATTACTACTACTACTATGATTATTGTTGCTGCTACTACTACTACTACTTTTACTACTATTGCTGCTTCTGCTTCTACTATTGTGGCTGCTACTACCACTATTACAACTTCAACTACTACTATGACTATTACTGCTACTACAGCTGCTATTACCACTACTCTACCACTTCTTCCTCCTCCTACTACTATTATTACCACTACTACTACTTCACCTAATACTACTACTGCTACTACTACTACTAGTACTGCTGCTACTGATACTGTTGCTACTACTACTGCAAATACTATAACTGTGAGAATTAATACTACTGATACAACAACTGCTATTACTACTTTCGCTACTACTAATACTACTACTACTATGATGACAACTACAAATTCCACCACCACCACTACTACTACTATAATAATAACAACAACAACAACTACTACTACTACTACTGCTGCTACTACTTCTACTACTAGTACAACTATTACTATACTACTACTGTTGCGACTACAATTACTACTACTCTGGCTACTAAAACTATGACTACTACTTCTTCTAGTAGTGGTAGGAGTTTAAGTACTACTAGTAGTAGCAACAGTAGTAGTAGTAGTTGCAGAAGTAGCAGTAGTAGGAGGAGGAGTAGTAGTGGTAGTAGTAGTAGTATTATGAGAAGTAGTACTGGTACCATAAGCATTAGTAGTAGTAGTAGCAAAAATTGATGTAGAAGTTGTTGTAGCAGTAGTAACGCAGTAGCAGTAGTAGAAGTAGTGCTACTAATAGTGCTAGGAGTAGCTGTAGAAGTGATTATACTAATGTTTAAGCAGTAGTACCTATAGTAGAGTAAAATTAGTAGTAGCAGTAGTAGTCATGGCAAAAGTAGTAGTACAATTAGTAGTTGTAGTGGAAGTAGTTACAGTTGTACCAGTAGCAATAGAAGTAAAAGTTATTATAGTAGTAGTAGACTTAGTAGTCATATTAGTAGTAGAAGGAGCAGTAGTATAGTTGAAGTAGTAGTAATAGCAGTAGTAGAAGTAGTAGACGAAGTAATAGTTGTAATAGTAGTTATAGTAGCAACTATGGCATCAGCAGCAAGAGTCTTAGTAGGAATAGTAGCTGTAGTAGTAACAGGAGCTGTACGATCAGTAGTAATAGTAATAGTAGTACCAGTTGGAGCAGTAGTAGAAGTAGTTATAGTAGTGGTGGTGGTGGTGGTAGTAATAGCAGCAAAAGTAGTAGTAGTAGTGGTAGTAGTAGTATTAGTAGTATTAGTACAAGTAGCAGTAGTAGTAGTACTAGTCGCAGCAGTAGTAGTAGTAGGGGTTGGAGTAGTAAAAGTAGTAGGAGTAGTACTTGTTGGAGTATTGGTAGTGGCAGTAGTGGTTGTAGTAGTAATGGTAGTAGCAATAGTAGTTGAAGTAGTAGTAGTTGTAGTAGTAGTATTAAGAGTTGTATTTAGAGTATCAATTGGAGTTGGAGTAGTAGTAGTTGTATTAGGAGAAGTAGCAGTTATAGTAGTGGGACTGGGCATTGGAATAGTAGTAGTAGCAGGAGTAGTACGGACTGTAGGTGTTGGAGTAAGAGTAGTAGCAGAAGTAGTCATAGTATTAGTAGTAGGAGTAGTAGCAATAGTGTTAGTATCAGTAGTTGTAGTACTAGTAGTAGGAGTTGTAGTGGTGGCAATTGTACTAGTAGTACAAGTAGCAGTAGTAGCAGCAGTGTTGGTAGTAGTAGTAGTAGTATTAGTAGTAAAGGTAGGAATAGTAGTAGTAGTAGGAGCTGTAGTAGTTGTAGTGGTAGCAGAAGTCGTGGTAGTAGTAGAACTAGTAGTAGTGGGAGTAGTAGTTGTAGTAGTAGTAGTAGGTGTTGTTGCAGTAGTAGTAGTGGTAATAGTAGTAGTAGCAGTAGTAGTAGTACTAGTAGCTGTAGTTATAGGAGGAGTTGGAATAGAAGTAGTAACAAAAGGTGTGGTAGTTGGAGTAGGGGTAGGTGTGGTAGTTGGAGTTGTAGTAGCCATTGGAGTCAGAGTAAGAGTCATAGTAGCAGCAGCAGTAGTAGTAGTAGCAGGAGTAGTAGTGATAGCCATAGTAGTATTACAGTAGTAGCAAGAATAGTAGCTGTAGAACTAGTTGTTGTAGTCGTAGTTGTAGTAGTTGCAGTAGTAGCAATAGTAGCAGCAGCAGTAGTAGTATCTATAGTAGTAGTTGTTGTATTAGTAGTAGTAGTAGTAGTAGCAATTGTAGTAGCGGTAGTAGTAGTAAGAGTAGTAGTAGTAGTAGCAGTAGTAGTAGTAGTAGTAGTAGTAGTATTTGTAGTGGTAGTACTAGTAGCAGCAGTAGCAATTGTATTTGTTGTAGTAGTAATAAAAGAAGAAGTAGTAGTAGTAGTAGTAGTAGTGGTGGTAGTAGCAGTAGCAGTAGGAGTAGTAGTAGTGGTAGCTGCAGTAGCAGCAATTGTAGTTGCAGTTGTAGTATTAGTAGGATATATATAAGGAGTAGTATTATTAGTAGCAATAGCCGCAACAACAACAGCAGTAGTCGTAGTAGTAGTTGTAGTACTTATCGTAGGAGTAGTAGTAGTTGTTGTTATACCAGGAGCAGTTGTAGTGGCTGAAGTTGTTGGTTTAGAATTAGTTGTGGTAATAGTAGTAGTAGTTGTTGTAGCTATAGTAGTAGTAGTAGTAGTAGTAGCAGAGGTGGTAGTAGTAGTAGTAGTAGTGATAGTAGCAGTAGTAGTTTCGAAAGTAGTAGTAGTAATTTTAGAAGTAGTCGCAATAATTATAGTAGTAGCACTAGTAGCAGTTGTAGTCATAGTAGTATTAGTAGTAGTAGTAGTAGTAGTAGTAGTAGTAGTAGTAGTAGTAGTAGTAGTAGTAGTAGTAGTAGTAGTAGTAGTAGTAGTAGTAGTAGTAGTAATAGTAGTAGTAGTAGCAGTAGTTGTGGCAGTAGTAGTAATAGTAGAAGTAGGATTTGTTGTTGTAGTAGTTGTACTAGTTGCATAAGTAGTTGAAGTAGAAGTACTAGTAGTAGTATTTGTAGTAGAATAGTATTAGTAGTAGTAGTCGAAATAGTGGTTGCAATTGTAGTAGTAGTTGCTTTAGTAGTAGTAGTACCAGCAGCAGTCGTAGCAGTAGTAGCAGTAGTTGGAATAATAGTAGTTTTAGTAATCCATGTAGAAGTTGCAGTAGTAGTGGCAGTTGTAGTAGTAGTAATAGTAGTAGTATTACTCGTACTTGTAGCAGATGTATTGTTAGTTGGAATAGAAGTAGTAGTAGTAGAAGTATTAGTAGTAGTAGTAATAGTATTAGGAGAAGTAGTAGCAGTAGCAAAAGTAGGAGTGGTAGCTATAGTAGTATTTGTAGTAGTCGTAGCCGTAGTAGTAGATGTTGTAGCAGCTATAGTAGTAGTATTAGCAGTAGTAGTAGTAGTAGTAGCGGCAACCATAGTAGAAGTACTAGTAGTAGTGTGGTCGTAGTAGTAGTAGTAGTAACAGTAGTAGCAGTAGTTGCAGCAGCAGTAGTAGCAGTAGCAGCAATAGTTGTAGCTGTTGTTATGGTAGAAGTAAAAGAAGTTGTAGTAGTAGTAGTGGTAGCAGTAGTAGTAGTTTTAGTAGAAGCAGTTATAGCAGGTTTATCAATAGTAGAAGAAGTAGTAGTTGTTGAAGTAATAATTGTAGTAGTTGTTGTGGCAGAAGTAGCAATCATAGTAATGGTAGTAGTAGTAATAATATTAGCAAAAGTAGTAGCCGTACTAGTAGCAGAAGTAGTAGTAGTAGGAGAGGAAGTTATAGTAGAAGTTGCAGCAGTAGTAGCTATAGAAGTAGCAGAAGTAGTAGTAGTATTAGTGGTAGTGGTAGAAGTTGGATTAGTAGTGTTAGCAGCAGCAACAGAAGTAGTAGCATTAGTAGTAGTTGTTGTTGTAGCAGTTGCAGTAGTTTTAGTAGCAGACATAGTAGTAGTAGTAGTGCTAGTAGTTGTAGCATTAGTAGCAACCGCAATAGTAGTTGTAGTAGTAGTAGTTGAAGTAGTAGCAGTAGTAGCAGCAGTAGCAGCAGCGGTAGTAGTAGTAGTAGTAGCAATAGTAGTAGAAGTAGTAGTAGTAGTAGCGGTAGTCGTAGGAGTAGTAGTCGTAGTTGTAATAGAAGTAGTAGTTGTAGTACTAGTAAGTGTACTAGAAGTAGCAATAGCCGTAATAGTTGTAGCAGCAGCAGCAGTAGCAGTACTAGTATAATGAAAAGTAGTACTAGTAGCAGAAGTTGTAGGATTATAGTAGTTGTAGTAGTAGTAGTAGCAATAGTTGGAGTAGAAGTGGTTGTAGCAGAACTAGTAGTAGTAGGATTAGTAGAAGTCATACTACTAGTAGTACTAGTATTAGCAGTAGAAGTTGTCGTAGCAATAGTAGTAGTAGTGGGAGAAGTAGTACTAGTGGTTATTATTGGAGAAGTAGTAGTAGTAATAGTTGTTGTAGTAGTAGTCATAGTAATAGTAGTAGTTGTTGTATTTATAATAGTAGCAGCAGCAGCAGTAGTAGTAGCAGCAGTAGTGATCGTAGTTGTTGTACCTACAGTAGAGTAGTTGTAGTGGCAATAGTAGCAGTAGTAGAAAAAGCAGTAGTAGTTATGGAAGTAGTAACAGCACTACTAGCAGTACTAGTTGTAGTAGTTGGAGCATAAGTAGTAGACTTAGTAGTATTATTAGTAGTAGATGCAACAGTAGGATAGTTGGAGTAGTAGAAATAGTAGGAGAAGTAGTAGTAGCAATTATAGCAACAGCAGCAGCAGTAATAGTAGGAATAGTAGTAGCAATTGTAGCAGGAGTAGCAGGATTAGTAGTAATAGTAGCAGCAGTAGTAGTGGTGGTAGAAGAAGTAGTAGTAGTAGTAGTAGTTGTTGTTGTTGTTGTAGTAGTAGCAAAAGTAGTCGTACTAGTTGTAGTAGTGGTAGTAGTAGTGGTAGAAGTAGTATTAGTAGTAGTGGTTGTTGTTGTTATAGTAATAGTAGTACTTGTGGCAGTAGCTGTAGTAGTAGGAGTAGTACTAGTTGGAGTATTGGTAGCGGTAGTAGTTGTTGTAGTAGTAGTAGTGCTAGTAGTAGTAGTTATTGAAGTTGTTGTAGTAGTTATAGTAGTATTCTGAGGGATAGTTGGAGCAGGAATTGGAGTTGGAGTTGTAGTAGTAGTTATTATTGTTGTAGTAGTGGTAGTACTAGTACTAGTAATAGTAGTTATAGTAGTTATAGTAGTTGTGGCAATAGTACTAATAGTAGGAGTGGGAGTATGAGTAGCAGTAGGACTAGTAGTAGTTGGCGTAGGGGAGTAGAAATAGTAAGGGTGGTAGTAGTAGGAGTTGGAGTTATAGAAGTTGTAAGAGTAGTAGTAGTTGCACTCGTTGTAGGTGTACTAGGAGTAGTAGTAGAAGAAGTAGTAGGAATAGGAGTAGGAATAGTAATAGTAGTAGTAGTAGTAGTAGCAGCAGTAAGAGTTGCAGCAGCTGCATCGATAGTTGTAGTAGTAGTAGTAGTGTACATAGTAGTAGTACTAGTAGCCGTAGTTGATGGACTAATAGCAGTAGCAGTGGTACTATACGTAGAAGTAGATGTAGTAGTAGTTGTTGTTATTATTGTTGTTGTAGTAGTAGTAGGAGTAGTAGTAGTAGGAGCGGTAGCAGTAGTTGGTGTTGGAGTAGGAGTAGTGGTAGGAGTAGCAATGTTTGTTTTAGCAGCAATAGCAGTAGTAGCAACACCAGTAGTAGTTGTGGTAGTAGTAGTACAAGAAGTAGTAGAAGAAGAAGTATTAGTGGTCTTAGTAGTAGTAGCAGCAACAGTAGTAGTAGTAGTAGCAACAGCAGCAGCAAAAGTAGTAGAAGTGCTTGTAGTACTTGCAGCAGCAGCAGCAGCAGTAGTAGTAGTTGTAGTAAAGGTAGTAGTACCAAAAGTAGTAGAAGCATTAGTAGTAGCAGCAGTAGTAGTTGTAGCAGTAGTAGCAGCAGAAAAAGGCGCAGCAGTAGTACCAGTGGTAGTTGTAGTATTTGTAGTAATAGTTGTTGTTGTAGTAGTAGTAGTAATAGTAGTAGTAGTAGTAGATAAGTAGTTGTTGTATTAGTTG
>RXID01021432.1:77777-82777 GCA_005019695.1 Trichopus zeylanicus subsp. travancoricus | reverse complement strand
ATCAAAAGTAGTAGTAATAGTAATGATAGTAGTAATTATAGTAGTAGTTGTAGTCATAGTAGTATTAGCAATAGTAGCAGTAGTAAAAGGCACAGTCATTGCGGTAGTAGTCGCAACAATAGTAGTCATAGTAGTAGCACAACAAGTAGTAGTAGTAGTCATAGTAGTAGAAGTAGAAGTAATAGTAGTAGTAGTAATAGTAGTTGTTGTTGTTGTTGTTGTTGTAGCAGTACTAGTGGTAGTGGTAGTAGTGGTTGGAATATGTGTAGTAGGTGGAAGAGTAGTAGGAGTAGTAGTAGCAATAGTAGTAGTTGAAGGAATAGTTATAGCTGTAGTAGTAGTAGGAGGAGGAGTAGCAGTAGCGGTAGTAAAAGTCATAGCAGTAGTAGTAGTTCTTGTTGTTGTAGTAGTAGAAGCAGTAACACTAGCATTAAGAGTAGAAGTTGTAGTAGTTGTGGTCGTAGCAGTCAGAGTTGTAGTAGTTGTTGTTGTTGTAGCCGTAATCATAGTAATATTTGTAGTAGTTGAAGTACTAGTAGTAGTAGTCGTAGTAGTAGGAGTAGGAGTAGGAGTATTACTCATATAGTAGTAGCAGTAGTAGCTGGAATAGTTGTGTAGTAGTAGTAGTAGCAGTAGTAGTAGTAACACTAGTAGTAGTAGTAATAGCTGCAGTAGTAGTAATTGCTGAAGTAGTAGTTGGTGTATCAATAGTAGTAGCAGTAGTGGTAATAGTAGTTGTAGTAGTAGTTGGAGAAGTTGTATGAGTAGTTGTTGTGGTTGTAGTAGTAGTAATAGTGATAGTAGTAGTAGTAGAAGAAGAAGTAGTAGTAGTAGTAGTCATACTGGTAATAGTACTAGTGGTAGAAGCAGTGGTATAAATGGTGGTGGTAGTAGTAGTAGTGGTCGTACTTGTAATAGAACTATTGGTAGAAGCAGTGGTAGAAATGGTAGTAGTAGTAGAAGTAGTAGTAGTAGTAGTAGTAGCAGTAGTAGTAGTAGTAAGAGTTATAGTAGTAGTAGTAGTAGTAGAAGTAGTAGTAGGAGTTGTAGTAATAGTAGTGAAATTAGTAGTAGTAGGAGAAGCAGTAGTATTAGTTGTAGTATTAGTAGTTGTAGAATATGTAAAAGTTGTAGGAGTAGTAGTAGTAGTAGTAAAGATAGTAGTAGTATTAGTAGTCATAGAAGAAGTAAAAGTTGTTGGAGCAGTAGTCGTAGTAAAAATAGTAGTAGTATTAGTAGTTGTAATAGTTGGAGTAGTAGTAGCAGTAGTTGTTGTGTAGTAGGTGTATTAGTTGAAGAGTAGTAGTAGTTGTAGTAGTAGGAATAGCAACAGCAGTAGGAGTAGTAGTAGTTGTAATAGTAGTAGTAGAACTAGTAGTAGTGTTAGTTGAAGAGTAGTAGTAGTTGTAGTAGTAGGAATAGCAATAGTAGTGGTAGTAGTAGTAGTTGTAATAGTAGTAGTAGAACTAGTAGTGGTAGTAGTAGTAGTAGTAGTAGTAGTAGTAGTAGTAGTAGTAGTCATACTGGTAGTAGTACTAGTGCAAGAAGCAGTGGCAGAAGTGGTGGTAGTAGTAGTAGTGGTAGTAGTAGTAGTGATAGAAGCAAAAGTAGCAGTAGCGATAGTAGTAGTAGTTGTTGTAGTAGTAGTAGTGGTGGTAGAAGTAGTCGTAGGAGTTGTAGTTTTAGTAATGATATTAGTAGTCGTCGGAGAAGCAGTTGTATTAGTTGTAGTATTAGTAGTTGTAGAAGAAGTAGTAATAGCAGCAGTAGTTGTAGTGGCAGTAGTAATGGCAGTTGGGGTAGCAGCAGCAACAAGAGGACTTGTGGTAGTAGTTGTAGGAGTAGTAGTATTAGTACCAATAATAGTAGTAGTACTAGTTTTGATAGCAATATTGGTAGTGGCCATAGAAGTAGTAGTGGTGGTGGTGGTAGTGGAAATTATATAAGTGGTAGTAGTAGGAGTTGTAGTCTGAATATTTGCAGGAGGAGTAGTAGTAGTATGAGTAGTTGTGGAAGTACTAGGATTAGAAACAGCAGTAGTAGAATTAATAGTAGTAGCAGTGGTAGTAGTAGGACTAGTAGCAGTAGTTGTTGCTGTAGTATTAGTAGTAGAAGTAGTATTAGTAGTAGTACTAGTAATAGTATTTGTAGCAGTTCTAATAGTAATAGTAGTAGTAGGAGTAGTAGTTGTGGCAGTAGTAGCAGTCGTCGCCGTCGTCGTAGTAGTAGTAGTAGCAGTAGTAGTAATTGTAGTTGTAGTAGTAGTTGGAGTAGTGGTATTAGTAGTTGGAGTAATATTGTAGTGGTAACAACAATAATAGCAGTAGTACATGTCCTAGTAGTAACAGTAGTAGTAGTAGTAGCAGCAGCAATGGTAGTGCAGTTGTAGTATCAACAAAAATAGCATTAGTAGTAGTAGTGTAGTAGTAGTATCAGCAATAGTAGCAGTAGTAGTACTTGTAATAGTAGCAGAAGTAGCGACAGTACAAGTAGTCGGAGTAGTAGTAGTAGTAGTAGTAGCAACAACAACAATAATAAAAGTAGTAGTAGTAGCAGCATAGTAGTAATAGTAGAAGTTGTAGCGGTAGTAATAGAAGGAGTTGTTGTTGTAGCAGTAGGAGTGGTAGTAGGAGTAGAAATTGGAGCAGGAGTAGTAGTAATAGTTGTCGTAGTAGTAGTACTACTAGAACGAGTTGTAGTCGTAGAAGCAATAGGAGTAGGAGTTATAGTATTAGTAGTAGTTGCCGCAGCAGCATCAGTACTAGTAGCCGTAATAGTAGTCGTTGTTCTTATAGTAGCAATAGTAGTAAATAGTAGTAATAGTAGTAGTAGTAGTAGTAGGAGTAGGAGTGGGAGTAGTAGTAGTAGAAATAGTGCTAGTAATAGTAGAAGTATTAGTAGTAGTAGTAGTAGTTGTTGTTGTTGTTGTTGTAGTAGAAGAAGTAGCAGTAGTTTTAGGAGTATTAGTTGTAGTGGTATTAGAAGTAGTAGTAGTAGTAATAGTAGTATTAGTAGTAGTAGTAGTAGTATTAGTTGTAGTAGTAGTAGTAGAAGTAGTAGTAGTAGTAGTAGCAGTTGTAGTAGCAGTAAGAGGAGGAGGAGGAGTAGTAGTAGCAGTTGTAGTATTAGAGGTAGTAGTAGTAGTCGCTATAGTAGACGTAGTACTACTGCCAGTAGTTGTAGTTGTTGTTGTTGTAGTAGTAGTAGTTGTCGTACAAGTAGTTATAGTAGTAGTATTATTAGTAGCAGTCGTAGTAATGGTAATAGTTGCAGCAGCAGCAACAGCAGTAGCAGTAGTAGAAGTATTAGCAGATGTAGTAGTAGCAGTAGCTATAATTGGAGTAGCAGCATTACTAGTAGTAGCAATGGTACTAGTTGTAGTAGAAGTGTAGTAGTAGAAGCAGTAGCAGTAGTTGTAGAGGTGGTACTAGTAATAGCAGTAGTAGTAGTCTTCGTAGTAGTAATAGTAGTAGTAATAGTTTTAGTAGTAGTAGTTGTTGTAGTAGTGGGAGTAATGGGAGTAGTAGTAGTAATTGTAGTAGCAAAAGTAGTAGTAGTATTTGTAGTAGTGGTGTAGCAGTAGTAGTTGTAGTAGTAGTGGTAGAGGTAGTGCTAGAGGTGGTAATGGCAAGAGTAGCAGGTGTAGTAGTTGCAGTAGTAGTTGTTGTTGTTGTCATAATGGTAGCAGTAGTAGTAGTAGTTGCAGAAGTAGTAGTAGCTGCAGTAGTACTATTAATAGTAGTAGTCGCAGTAGAAGTCCGAGTAGTAGTAGGGGTAGTAGTAGAAATAGTAGTAGTAGTAGTTGTACTAGTAGCAGAAATAGTAGTAGTAGTAGTAGTTGTTGTTTACGTTATTGTTGTTGTTGTAATAGTAGTAGTGGTAATAGTTATTAGTAGTAGTAGTAGTAGTAGTAGTAGTAGTAGTAGAAGTGGTAGTGGTAGTAGTAGGAGTAGTAGTAGTAGTGGCAGCGTAGCAGTAGTAGTAATAGTAATAATAGCAGAGTAGTAGTCGTAATAGAAGTAATAGTAGTTGTAATAGTATTAGTGAAGTAGTAGTATTAGCAGCAGTAGTCGTAGTAGTAATAGTAATAGTAATAGTAGTAATAGTAATAGTCGTAGTAGCAGTAGTAGGAGCAGCAGCAGCAGCAGTAGTAGTAGTAGTAGTTGTGGTAGTAGTAGTAGTTGTAGTAGCAGTAGTGTTGGTTTTAGTAGTGGCAATAGTAGCAGCAGTAGCAGTAGTAGTTGTTGTGGCACTAGTAGTAGAAGTAGCCATATTGGTAAAATAGGAGTGCAGTAGTAGTAGTAGGAGTAGGTTTAGGAGTTGGAGTAGTAGTTGTAGTAGTCGTTGTTATTGTAATAGTCGTAGTAGTAGGAGGAGTAGTAGTAGCTGTGGTAACGGAAGTAGTAGTAGTAGTAGCAGTAATAGTAGAAGTTGTAGTAGTATTATGAGTCGTAGTAGTAGTAGTAGCAACAGTAGTAGCAGAAGCAGTCGTAGAAGAAGTAGTAGTAATAATAGTAATAGCAGTAGTAGTGGTAGTAGTAGTAACAACAATAGTATTTGTTGTAGCAATAGTACTAGTAAAAGGAGTAGTTGTTGTAATAGTAGTAGAAGTAGTAATAGTAGCAGTAGTGGTAGTAGTAGTATTTGTATTAGTAGTAGTAGTAGCAACTGTAACAGAAATAGTAGTTGAAATAGCACCAGAAACAGTAGTAGCTATAGTTATTGTAGTAGTAGTAGTAGTGGTGGTGGTGGTAGTAGTAGTGGTCGTATCAGTAGTTGTAGTAGGAGAAGTGGTAGTGGTACGAGAAATAACAATAGTTGTGGTAGCAGTTGTAGCACTAGGAGAAGAAGTAGGTTTAGCAGTAGGAGAAGAAGTAGGTGTAGTAGTAGTAGTAGCGGTAACAACAACAATAGTAGTAGCAGCAGCAGTAGTATTAACAGTAACGGTAATAGTACTAGTAGTAGTAGTACTAGCTGCAGTAGTAGCAATAGTAGCAGTA
>RXID01021432.1:0-77663 GCA_005019695.1 Trichopus zeylanicus subsp. travancoricus | reverse complement strand
GTAGCAGTAGTAGTTGCAACAACAGTAGTAGTAGCCGTAGTAGTAGCAATAGTGCTAGTAACAGAAGTAGTAGTAGTAGTTCTTTTAGGAGTAGTAGCAGCAGTTGCAAGAACAGTAGTAGTAGTTGTATTAGTACTAGTAATAGTGATGTAGTAGTAGTAGCAACAATAGTAGTTGCAATTGTCATAGTAGAAGTTGTAGCAATAGCAATAGTACATGCTGTAGTAGTAGTAGTTGTTGTTGGAGAAGTAGCAGTAGTAGTTGTAGTAGCAGTTGCAGTAGCAGTACTAGTGTTAGTAGTAGCGATAGCAGCAACATTGGTAGTAGAAGTAGTTGGAGCAACAACGGCAGTATTAGTAGTAGTAGTAGTAGTAGAGGTCGTTGTGGTAGTAGTAGTAGCTGTTGTAATAGTAATAGCCGCAATCGTAGCAGTGATAGCTGTAGTAGTAGTAGAAGAAGAAGTAGTAGTATCTGTCATAGATGTAGTTGTAGCAGTAGTAGTATTAATAGTAATATTAGTTGTAGCAGCGGCAGTATTAGTAGGGGTAGCTATAGTTCTAGTAATAGAAGTGGTAGAACTAGTAGTAGTAGTAAGAGTAGTAGTAGTAGCACTAGTAGCAATAGTAGTAGGAGTAGAGGTGGTAGTGGTAGTAGCGGTGGTAGTACAAGTAGTAGTAGTAGCAGCAGTAGTAGCCGCACTAGTCGTAGCAGTAGTAGTAGCAATAGTAGTTGTAGTAGTAGCAGCAGTTGAGTAGCAGCCGAAGTAGTTGTAGTAGTAGTAGCTATAGTAGTTGCAATAGTAGCGGTAGAATCTGAAGTAGTAGTACTACTATTAGAAGCAGTAGCAGTTGAAGCAGTAGGAGTAGTAAGAGTTGTGGTTGTAGGAGTTGTAGTAGTGGTAGTATTTGTACTAGTAATCGTTGTTGTAGTAGAAGCAGTAGTTGCAATATTAGTAGTAGTTATAGTAGTAGCAGAAGTAGTAACAGTAGTTCTAGTAGTTGTCATAGCAGAAGTAGTTACAGCAATAGTAGTAGCTGCAGTAGAATTAGTAGGAATAGTAGTATTATTAGTAGTACGGCTATAGTAGGAGCAACAGTGGTAGTACTAGTTCTGGGAGTATTAGTAGTAGTACTACTACTACTACTTTTGCTATGGCTACAACATCTATTACTAATACTACTACTACTAATATTACTACTACTACTCCTACTTCTACAACTACCGCTACCACTACCACTACTACTACTACCACCAATGCTACTATTACTACTACTATTACTACTACTACAACTACTACTCCTACTGCTACTGCTACTACTACTACAAATATTACTACTAGCAGTACTACTACGACTACTAATACGACTACTACTTCTTGTCATACGCCTACTCCTACTACTATGACTACTACTATTACTACAGTTACTACAACAACTACTACTTCTGTCAGGGCTACTACTGCTACTACTACTATAGAATCTACTACTGCTACCACTACTACTACAGCTTCTACTACTGCTACTACTACTACAGCTTCTACTACTACTCCTACTACTACAACTACTACTACTGCTACTACTCCTCCTACTATTGCTTCTACTACTTACTACTATTACAACTCTTACAACTACTCTTTCTCCAACTACTCTTACTACTACTACTGTTGCTACTACAACAACAACTACTACTATGGCTATAGTATTACTATTACTACTACGATTACTACTACTACTTTTGGCGCTGCTACAGCTACAACTACTACTACCGCAATTTCTACTACCACCACCACGACTTCCACTACTACTGCCACTCCCAATACTGCTATTGCAACTACTACTACTCCTACTACTAGTAATACTACAACTACTATTACTACTAGTACTCTTGCTACCGCTGCTACTCCTATTAGCACTACTACTAATACTACAACTACTGTTACTACAACAACTACTACTACTTTTGCTGCTTCTACTAATATCACTACTACAACTACAACTTCTACTACTGCTTCTACTACTTCAACTATAGCTACTAATACTACAACCATTACTACTGCTACGACTACCTCTACTACTACTGCTTCTACTACTACTACTACTGCTCCTAACAATCCTACTACTACTACTACTACTACTACTACTATTGCTCCTAACACTCCTACTACTACTAGTGCTACTACTACTACTACTATTACTACTGCTGTTACTGCTGCTGCCACTCCAACTACTACAATTACTACTACTACAACTGCTATTAGTACTCCTACTATTACTACTACTGCTACAGGTACTACAACAACAACTACTACTAATGCTGCTACAACTACTACAAGTACTATTACAACAACAATTACTAATGCTACAACTACTACTCCAACTACTAGTACTCCTACTACTACTGCTGCTGCTGCTGCTGCTGCTACTACAACTACCACTACCACTACTACTACCTCTTTTATTATTATTATTACTACTACTACTACATTGACTACTGCTCCTACTCCTACTCCTACTACTACTACTACTCTTGCACCTACTCCTACTAGTATTGCTACTCCTACTACTATCACTATTATTACTACTACTACTATTATTACTACTACTACTCTTGCTACTACTACTACTACAACTACAATTATTACTACTACTACAACTACTACTATTACTACTACTACTACTACAGCTACTGCTACTACTATTAATACTACTACTGCTACTTGTGCTACTATTGCTACTCCTGCTTCTACAACTACTATGACTACTACTGCTACTATTATTGCTACTACTACTACTACAACAACAACTACTACTATTACTACTACAACTACTACTACTTGTACTACTATTGCTACTCCAGCTTCTACAACTACTATGACTACTACTACTACTATTACTGCTACTACTGCTACAACTATTACTATTTCTGTTGCCCTTACTACTACTACTACTACTACTACAAGTACTACTACTACTACGGCTACTCCTATGTAACTTCATCGACAAATACTATAGTACAAACTTATACAGGTACTACTACTACAACTACTAATGCAGCTACTACTACTACAATTACAATTACGACAACAATTACTCCTACTACTGTTGCTATTACTACTACTTCTATTACTACTTTTGCTGCGTCTACTACTACTACTACTAAAACTATTACTCTGACTACCACTCCTACTGCTATTCCTACGCCTACTACTATAGATACTCCTGCTACTACAACAACAACAACTAGTACTCCTACTACTTCGACTACTACTCTATTACTACTACTACTACTACTACTACTACTACAGCTACTACTACTACTGCTACATGTGCTGCTATGGCTACTCCTGCTATTACTACTACTATGACTACTACTACTACTATTACTACTACTTCTTTTGGTGCTACTACTATTACTAGTACTACTAATACTAATACTGTTGCTACTTTGGCTACTACTTTTGCAACTACTGCTAGTACTGTTGCTACCACTACCTTCATTGCTACCTCCGCTACTATTGCAACTACTGCCACAACTACTAATGTTACTACTTCTACCACTACTGCTGCTACTCCTGCTACTAATTCTGCTAGTACGATAACTAATACTATTGCAACTATTACAATTGCTATTGTTACCACAACTGTTACTACTACTGCTTCTACTACCACTGCTACTCCTACTACAGCTACTACTACTACTTTTGCTATTGCAACTGCTGCTATTACTACTACTAGTACTACTACAACTACTGCTACTACTACTGCTACTACTACTATTACTACTTCTACTACTACTACAACAGCTTCTCCTACTACTACTATAGCCCCAATAACTCCTACTACTCCTCCTCCTATTGCCACTCCTCGTACTACAACTACCACTACAGCTATTTCTGCTATTGTTTCTACAACTTTTGCTATTACTGCTGCTGCTGCTATTACGGCTACAACCTCTACTGCTGCTCCTACTACTACAGCCACTGCTATTGCTACTAATACTACCACTACTGCTACAACTACTACTACTGATCCGACTACTGTTGTTGTTGCTACTATTGCCACTACTGCAACTGTTACTACTGCTACTATAGCTGTTACTACTTCTTCTACTACTACTACTACTATTACTACAACTATGACTGCTACAACAACTACTACTACTGCTACTACAACCACTATTGCTACTACTCCTCCTACTACTACTTCTATTACTACTACTGTTGTTGCTACTACTACTGATACTAGAACTTCAACTGCTAGTAGTACTACTTTTATTGCTACCACAATTGCTAGAACTACAGCTATTTCTTCTATTACTACTACTTACGATTACTACTATTACTATTATTACTACTACAACAGCTACCACTACTACTATTACTACTCTTACTAGTACTACTACTATGATACTATTAATATCATAACAACAACTACTACTACGGCTGTTCCTCGTACTGCTGCTCCAACTACTGCTGCTACTGCTACTGTTGCTACTACTACTACTACTACAGCAACTGCAACTATTGCTACATCTACTGCTTTGCTACAACTACTTGTGCGAATACTACTATTAGAGCTATGACTACTACTGCGACTACTGTTGCTAAGGGTACTCCTACTACTACAATTGCAAATGCTACAACTACTGCTTCTAATACTACTCTTTCTACTACTACTGCTACTACTAATGTTGCTGCTGCTACTACTAATACTACGACCACTACTGCTACTACTGCCACTATTACTACTACTCTTGCTCCTACTGCTACTACTACAGCTATTGCTAGTCCTACTACGACTACTAATACTTCTACAACTACTGTTACTACTACTACAACTTCTACAACTGCGGCTACTGCTACTACAACTACTACTACTACTACTGCTGCTACTCCTCCTATTACTACTACTTCAGTTACTACTACTACTTCTGCAAGTACTACTACTATTTCTACCATTACTACTACTTACTATAGCTACTATTAGTACTATTACAACTACAACTGCTACCACTACTGCTATTACTACGATTAATACTGCTACTACTACTACTGCAAAAAATACAACAACAACTACTACTATGGCTATTGTTGCTACTACTAATACAACTACTACAACTATTATTGCTACGACTACTACAGCTACTACTACTATAACTACTACTACTGCTATATCTACTACTATTGCTACAACTACTACCGTTACCGCTACCACTACTGCTGCTAGTGCTACTATTACTACTACAACAACTACGACTACTACTGCTACTACTACTACTATGACTACTACAACCACTACTTCTGCTACTACTGGTCCTACTACTACTACTACTACTTCTACCATTACTACTACTACTATTTGTACTGGCATGATAACTGCTGCGGCTACGAGTCCTACTCCTACTACTACTACAGCTACTAATCCTTCTAGTGCAACTAGTACTACTACAACTCTTAAAACTACTCCAGCTATGACTTCTACACCTACTACTACTCCTACTGCAAATACAACAATTCCAACTACTACTACGGTTACCACTGCAACTACTTTTGATGTTGCTGCTACTACTACTACTACCAGTATTGTTGCTCCTACTACTACTACAACAACTACTACTATAGCTACTTTTGTTGATACAACTACTACACTACTACTGATACTGCTACTGCAACTACTACTACTACTATTATTACTAATATGACTTGTACTACTCCTACTATTGTTGCTACTACTACTATACTACTAGTATGACTATTAGTACTACCAATACCACTACTACTACAACAACAACTACTACAACAACTACTACTACTACGATGACAACAACAACAACTACTACTACTACACCGACTGCTACTACTACTACTTCTAATACTACTAATACTATAACAATAACTACTACTGATACTGCTTCTACGACTATTACAACAACAACTACTACTGCTACTATTACAACTACTACCAATAATACTACTATTTATTTTACTACTGTTATTGCTACTCCTACAACTACTACTGCTACTCCTACTACTACTGCTACAACAATTTCTACTACCACCACCACTATTGCTACTACTACTGCCACTACTAATACTAATTTCTCAACTACAATGTTTTCAACTATTACTACTACTACAATGAGTACTACTAATACTACTACTACTACAACTACGAGTACTACTAATACGACTACTACTATCACTACTACTACTATTACTCTTGCTACTGCTGCTACTCCAGCTACCACTACTACTACAATAACTACCACTACCACTATTGCTACTACATCTCCTGCTACCACTACTACTACTACAACTACCACTACTACTGCTGCTGCTACTACTGCTACATGTACAAGTTTACTACAACTACTTGTGCTACTACTACTACTAGAGCTATGACTACTAATGCGACCACTGCTGCAAATGCTACGCCTGCTCCTACAATTGCAAATTCTACAACTATTGCTACAACTACTGCTACAACAACTACTATTTTGTACTACTACTGCTACTACTAATGCTGTTGCTCCTACTACTACTACTACGACTACAACTGATACTACTTTTGCTACTATTACCACTACTCCTACTCTTGCTACTACTATTGCAGCTACTGCTAGTCCTACTAGTACTACTACTACTACTTCTACAACTGCAGCCACTACTACTACTACTACAACAACAACTACTACTACTATAACAACAACTGCTACTATTGCTACCCCTCCTCCTCGTCCTACTACTGCTCCTACTACTACAATTTCTTTATTTACTACTACCTACGATAGCTGCTATTACTACTATTACAACTACAACTGCTACCACTGCTGCTATTACTACGATTACTACTACTACTACTACTATTGCTACTGCAAATGCTACAACAATTACTAATACTAAGGTTGCTGCTACTACTACTACTCCAACTACTACAACTACTATTGCTATTGCTACTATTGCTACTACTACTACTACAGGAACTACTACTGTAACTGCTACTACTGCTACATCTACTACTACTGCTACAACTACTAATACTACTACTACAACTCTAGCTACTACTACTGCTGCTTCAGTTACCGCTAATGCAAGTTTGACAACTACTATTGCTATAGCTACAACTATTATTACTACTACTACTACCACTGCTGCTGCTGCTACTACTACCATTACTACTACTACGACAACAACAACAACAACAACAACAACAACTATTACTACTATTACTACGACTACTTCTACCATTACTACAACAACTACTACCTGTATGGCCATGACAATTGCTACTGCTATGACTCCTACTCCTACTACTATGGCTGCTACTGTTCCTTCTAGTTCAACTACGACTACTACAACTCTAACAACTACTCCAACTCCAACTTCTACACCTACTAAACTCCAACTACTACTACAACTACTACAACTAAAACTACAACAACTACTACTACTACTTTCGATGCTGCTGCTACTACAACTACTACAACAACTACTACTACTAGTACTGCTGCTACTACTACTACAGCAACAACAAATACTACTGCTACTATTATTGATACTACTACTACACTACTACTAATACCGCTACTGCAACTACTCCTACTACTGCTGCTACTATGACTTGTACTACTGCTACTATTGTTGCTACTACTACTACTACTAGTATTGCTACTACAACTACTATAATAGCAACTACTACTACTATGATGACGACTACTACAACTACTACTACTACAACTACTACAACTACAACTACTATTACTACTTCTACTACCACTAGTACTTTAACAACAACTACTACTAGTACTGCTTCTACTACTACTACAACAACAACAACAACTTCTACTACTAAGCCAACTGCTACCACTAATACTACTATTAATTTTACTTCTGCTATTGCCACTCCAGCTACTACCACTACTGCTCCTACTACTGCTATTGCTATAATTTCTACTGCCACCACCACTACTGTTAACTGCTACTGCCAATCCTAATTCTACTTTCTCAACTATCAATACTACTACTACTAGTACTACTAATAATACTACTACTACTATTCCTACTACTAATATTACTCTTGCTACTGTGGCTACTCTTGCTACCACTCCTACTACAACAACAACTTCTTCTACAACTACTAACACTACAACAACTGCTACTACTTTTGCTGCTACTACTACTATCACTACTACTACAGCTCCTACTACTACTTCTACTATTACTACTACTCCTACTACTAGTACTACAACTACCACTATTGCTACTACTACTCCTATAACTACTACTACTACTGCCACTATTACTACTCCTAACACTCATACTACTACTACTGCTGCTGCTACTACTACCACTGCTTCTACTGCTGCTGCTACTACTACTACTGCTACTACTGCTGCTACTACTACTGCTGCTGTTGTTGTTGCTGCTGCTACTACAACTACTACTACTTCTTTTACTATTACTACTACTACCGATACTAAAACTATAACTAGCACAACCACTACAACCTCTGCATTTGCTACTGCTGGCACAATAACTACTACATGTACTACAACTATGATTACTACTTATGCTACTACGACTACTACTACTACTTCTCCTCCAACTACTACAACTACTATTGCTGCTGCCACAACTCTACTACACCAACCACTACGACTATTGTTACGACAACTGCTACTACTACTATTTCTACTACTACTGCTGCTGCTGCTACTCCTACTACTGCTACTACTACTACTTTTGAAACTATTGCAACTACTACTTTTACTACTACTACTAATAGAGCTATTGCTACTACTACTACTACTTCTATAACTACTGCTGCAAATGTTGCTGCTATGACTACTACTACTTCTATTGCCGCTACAACTACAACTACTATTGCTACTACTACTACTACTACTACTACTACTACTACTACTACTACTACTACTACTACTACTACTTCGACTACTACTGCCACTGCTACTACAACTACTACTAGTACTATTACTACAACAACAACAACTACTACTACTACTACCACTACTTCTAATACTACTGCTGCTGCTACTGCTGCTACTGAGGCTACTGCTACTACTACTGCTACTACTGCTACGACTATTGCAACAACAACAACTACTACAACTACTTCTGCTACTACTACTACTACTACTACCAGTAGTAGTGCTACCACTTGTACTAGTAGGACTTCTATTACTCCTACTACTACTACTACTATGACCGCTGCTACTCATACCATGACTACTGCTTCTATTATTGCAGCAACTACTTCTACTAGTACTTCTGCTGTCGTTACTACAACTACTGCCACAATAACTATTCTACTATTATTGTTGTTGCTACTACTACAACAACGACTAGAACTCCTACTACAGCTACTACTACTCCCACCATAGCTACTTCAACTACTTCTATTACTTATCCGACTTCTACTATTACTGCTAATGCTACTGCTACAACAGCTACTACTACTACCACTGCTACCACTGCGACTACAGCTACTACTGCTACTACTACTATCACTGCTACTACAATTACTTCTACAAGTGCAAGAACTAATACTACTTCTACTACTACTACTACTCCCTCTACTACTACTTGTTGTGCTACTATTGATCCTCTTGCAACTTGCACTATTTCTACTGCTACTACTACTTCTAATACTAGTACTGCTAAAACTACTACTACAAGTGCAACAGCTACTACGACTACAGTACTATTACTACTACAACTAGTACTACAACTACTAGTACTATAGGTACTACCACTACGCCTACTGCTGCCACTACACCCACTACAACTTCTACTACTATTACTACTAGTGCTACTACTACTACTACTACAACTGCTATTATTACTACGACTGCTACTACTACAGCTGTTGCTATTATGGCTATTATAGCTACTACTACTACTATTACCACTACTGCTACTGCTACTACTCTATAGCTGCTATAATAACTATTACTACTACTACTTCTGTTACTACTGCTACTACAGTTACTATTGCTACTACTACTATAGCTATTACCACTACTACTAATATTACTACTACTACTACAACTACTACTACTACTACTATTTCTACTATTACTACTACTTCTGCTACTACTACAACTACTACTACTACTATCGCAACTGCTATTGTGACTACTTCGCATGCCACTACTACTACTATTACTACAACTACTACTACTACTTTTGCTACTATTACAACTACTACAACCACTATTACTGCTACTACTACTTCTACTACTACAACTACAACTACTTCTGCCACTACTACTACTAGTACTACTACTAGTTTTGCTAGTACTCTCGCTACTACTACTACAACTGCTACAATAGCTACTGTTTCGGCTACTACTGCCACTACTATGATTCCAGCAACTACCCCTGCTACCTCTACTACCACTGTGATAGCAGCTAGTACTCCTATGCTACTACTACTACTTCCACTATTACTACTGCTCCTGCCAC
Source organism: Trichopus zeylanicus subsp. travancoricus (assembly GCA_005019695.1). Taxonomy (NCBI): domain Eukaryota; kingdom Viridiplantae; phylum Streptophyta; class Magnoliopsida; order Dioscoreales; family Dioscoreaceae; genus Trichopus; species Trichopus zeylanicus. Next base: position 67,180 of record RXID01021432.1, on the reverse strand, counting down.
TACTACTTCTTCTACTGTTGATGCTCCTACTATTACTTCTACTGCTACTACTGCTACTACTACTACTACTGCTGCTGCTACTACTAGTACTCCTACAACTATTGCTACTATTACTACTGCTACTCCTACTACTACTACTTCTCCTACTACTACTATTACAGCTCTTACTGTTGCTGCTGTTGCTACTATTATTGCTACTTCTGCTACTTCTTCTACAACTACTATTGCTACTACAACTACTACTAATTTTGATACTACTACACTACTACGACCCGAACTACTACTGCTGCTACTACAACTGCTACAGCTATTATCGCTACTACTACTACTGCTACTATTACAACTTCTACTACTACTATTGCTACTATTACTACTGCAACTGCTACTACTACTACTCCTCCAATTACAACTACTTTCCCTATTTCTACTGTTACGACTACAACTGCTACTGGTACTACTACTAATTTTACTACTACTACTTCTATTACTACTGCTGCAACTTTTAGCACTACTTTGCTACTACTACTACTTTTAATACTGCAAATGCTACAACTACTACCTGTATGATTACTGCTGCTATTGCTACTACTACTACTACTTCCCCAACTACTACTACTACTTCGACTCTAGCTACTACTACTACTACTACTACTACTACTACTACTACTACTGCTACTACTACTAGTACTCCTCCAACTATAACTACTTTTGCTACTACTATTGCTACAACTACAATTGCTACTAGTACTACTACTACTACTCTTAGTATTACTACTTCTATTACTACTACTACTACTTTTACTACTACTATTCCAACTGCCACTACTACAAGTACTGCTACTACTGCAACAACCGCTACTATTGGTACTACCACTATTACTACTACTACTAATACTACGACTACCACTTTGACTTCTATTGCTATTGCTGCTATAATAACCACTACTACTGCTACCCCTAATGCTAATACTAATAATATGCCTATTACTGCTATGACTACTACCGCTACTACTTCTCCTACTCCAAATTCTCCTACTAGTACTACTACTGCTACTACTACTACCAATACTAAAACTACAAGTATCACAATTGCTACTACTACCACCATTGCTACTGCTGCTACAATGACTACTACTTGGACTACCATTATGACTACTACTTGTGCTACTACTACAACTACTACTACTCCTCCTACTACTACTACCACTACTGCTGCCATAATTATTGCTGCTGCGACTACTCTACTTCTCCAACTAACAACTACTACTGCTACTATAACCGTTACAACTATTACTACTACTACTACTACTACTACTACTACTACTACTACTACTACTACTATGACTACTACTACTGCTACTATGACTGCTACTATTGCTGCTAATACAGCTACAACAACTACTACAACTACTTCTAAACTATTGCTGCTAATGATGCTGCTATGACTACTACAGCGGCTACTACCACTACAACAACTACTACTACGGCTACTACTACTTTGACTACTACTACTACTACTATTACTATTAATAATCCAGCTACTACTAGCACTCGCAGTACTACTTATAGTACTGCTACTACTACTACTACAACTACTACCGCAATGACTACTACAACAACTACTTCCACTACAACAACAACAACAATAATTATTACTACTACTACTACTACTACTACTTGGTCTACCACTTCTACTACAAGTACTACTACTCCTCCTCCTACTACTACTGCTGCTATTACTCCTACTACTACTACTGTTTCTACGACTACTACTAGTACCACTACTACAACTACTACTAGTACTACTACTACTACTACTATCATAACTACTACTTCTACTACTACTGCTATTGTTACTACTACTACTCCTATTACAACTACTATTAATACAATTGTTGCTACTACTACTATTACTTTGAATACTACTACTACTCTACTACTTCTACTCCTACTACTGCTACTAATAGAAATACAACTACAACTACTTCTATGACTACTGCTACTGCTACCGCTACCACGACTACTCCTACAACTGCTACTACTCCTATTACTATTACTACTACTACTACCACCATTACTACTGCTACTACGACAACTACTATTCCTACTTCTACTCCTACAACTGCTTCTACTACTACTCCTACAACTGCTGCTACTACTACTCCTACAACTGCTACTACTACTACTAATATTACTACTATCGCTATTACTACTACTACTCCAACTCATACTACTACTATTAATACAACAACTAATACTAATACTACTACTAATACTACTATTACAACAACTAATGCTACTGCTACTAATACAACTACAACTATTACTCCTGCTACTACTACTACTACAACCACTACAACTATAACTACTACAAGAACTACTAACCGACTTGTACTATTACTACAACTACTGCTATTGCTACTACTACTATAGCTCTTTCTGGTATTGCTACGACTGCTACTACTCCTCCTATTACAACTACTATTAATACTACTACTAATACAACAACAACTACTATTGCTGCTACTATTACTAATATGCTACTAGTACAACTGCAACTACTACTACACCTTCTACTATTGCTACTACTACTACTATAACAACAACTAATACTACTACAACAACTATTCCTGCTCCAACTCCGACTTCTACAACTTCTACTCCTTCCACTAATACTACTGCTGCTACTCCTACTTCTACTCCAAGTCCCCTTAATACTACTCCTACTACCATTACTCCAACAACTACTACTCCAATTACGACTACAACTACTACTACTATTATTCCTACTTCTGCTACTAGTACTACTGCTGCTGCTGCTGCTGCTGCTCCAACTGCTACTGCTACTTCTACTACTACTAATACTGCAAATACTAATAATTATAACACTCCTACTGGAACTGCTAGTACTACTACTATTGCTACTAATACTATTCTAACTACTATGACTCTCCTACAACTACTTCTGCTGCTCCAATTCCTACTACTACTGTTGCTGATACTACTGCGACAACTACTACTACTACGACTTCTACTACAATGACTCATACTACTGTTACACTGTTACAACTATAACTAGTACAACTGCTGCTATAACAACTACTACTGCTACTACAGCTCCAACTACAACTACAACTACTACCACTACTGCAACTACTACTACTGTTGTTGCTACTCCAATTGCTACTATTACTACTACTAGTACAACTACAACAACTACTGCTACTACTTATACTACTACTTTTAGTCCAACTCCTACTACTACAATTACTACCACCAATGCAACTACTACTTCTGCTAGAACTACTACTACTACTACTCCTATTACTACTACTACTACTACTACTACTACTACTACTACTACTGCTACTACTACTGCTACTACTACTACTACTACTACTGCTGCTGCTGCTGCTGCTGCTGCTGCTACTACTACTACTACTGCTACTACTACAATTACTACTACCACTCATACTACTACTTATAATGCTACTACTACTACTACAATAATAACAACTACTACTATTCCTACGGCTGCTGCTTTTATTATGGCTACTGCAACTATAATTACTACTTCTATTGCTACTACTATGACTACTATTGCAAGTACTACTAGTACTACTATCACTACCAAAGCTACTGCTACAACAACTACTACAAGTACTACACGTACTATTACTACTCCAACTACTACTATTGCTTCTGATGTTGCTGCTACTACTACTACAACTAGTACTACTATCACTACAACAACAACTACTACTGCAACTACTCCTACGACAACAAATACTACTATTACCACTAATACTACTATTTCTGCTACCACTACTACTACTACTACTTCAGCTACCACACTACTGTTAGAACTACTTGTACTACTGCTGCTACTACGACTACAACAATAACTATAACTACTAATATGACTACCACACCAAGTACTACTACTACTCCTACTCCAACTCAAACTGCTACTAGTACTCCCACTACAACTACAACTCCTGCTGCTCCTATTCCTACTATTCCTACTACTAATACTACTGCTAGTACTGCTGCTGCTGCTACTACTACTACTACCATTACTACTAATGCTGCTACTATTACTGCAACCCCTACTACTACAACTTCTACTACTACTCCTACTCCAAGAACTACTCTTGCTGCTACTACTGTTGCTGCTCTCGAACTACTGCTACTATGACTACTATTCCTACTACTACTACTACTACTACAACTACTATTACTTCTAAGACTACTTTTACTCCAACTACTACCACTACTACTACAACTAGCAATAGTCCTACCACTACATTTGATGCTACAACCATTACTACTACTACTACTACTACGATTACCACTACTCCTCTGGCTACTACTTCTATTACTACCACAACTGCTACTACTACTACTACAACAACAACAACTATAAGTATTACTGCTACTTCTGCTACTCTTACTACAACCTCTACTAGTACTACTATTGCTACTATAACTACTACTGCTACTACGCATACTATTACAACTACTACTACTACACCGACTCACACTCCTACTATAACTACTATTAGTAATAGCAGTAAGCATAGTAGTTATTGGAGTAGGGGTACTAGTAGTAGTAGGAGTAGGAGTAGTAGTAGGAGTGAGAGTAGGAGTATTAGTAGCAGTAGTAGTAGGAGTAAGAGGAGTAGTAGTAGTAGCAGTAGTATCAGTAGGAGTAGGAATAGTAGTTATAGTAGTAATAGTAATAGTTGTAGTAGTAGTAGCAGTAGATGTGTAGGAGTAGTAGCAATAATAGTAGGAGTAGGAGAAGTAATAGTAGTAGCAGGAGTAGTAATAGGAGTATTAGCAGGAGTAGTAGTAGGAGGAGTAGAGGTAGATGTAATAGTAGTAATAATAGCAGCAGTGGTAGCAATAGCAACAACGATATTAGTAGTAGTAGTTATTACTGTTGTTGTAGAAGTACTAGCAGTTATTGTTGTTGTAGAAGTAGTAGTAGTAGTTATTGTTATTATTGTTGTAGAAGTAGTAGAAGTAGCAGTAGTTGTCATTATTGTAGAAATAATAGTAGAAGTAGTCTTAGTAGTAATTGTAGTAGTAGTAGTAGTAGTAGCAGTTGTTGTAGTATTAGTAGCAGTAATAGTAGTAGTAGTATTAGTAATAGTAGTAGTAGTAGTAGTAGTAGTAGGATTACTACTAGTAGCAGTTGTACTAATAGAGTAGTAGTAGTCAAAGCAGCAGTAGTAGTTGTTGTAGTAAGATTAGGAGTAGGAGTAGCCGTAGTAGTAGCAGTAGCAGGACTATGAGTAGAAGTAGTAGTAGCACTAGTAGGAGTGGTTGAAGTAGTTGTAGTTGTAGGTGTAGTAGTAATAGCTGTAGTAGGAGTACGAGTAGTTGTTGTAGCAGCAGCAGTAGTAGTAGTAGTAGCAATTGTGGTAGTAGCAGTAGTTGTCATAGTAGTAGTAGCAGTTGTATTTTCAGTAGTAGTTGTAGTAGCAGTAGTTGTTGTTGTTGTAGTATGGGTAGTAGTAGCAGCAGTAGTAGGAGGAGGAGTACTAGTAGTTGCAGTTGCACTAGTAGAGTAGTAGTAGTAGTAGTAGTGGTACTAGTAGGAGTTGGTGTAGTAGTAATTGTAGTGGGAGTAGGAGTAGGTATAGTAGTAGTAGTAGTGTAGCAGGAGTAGTAGCTGTAATACTAGGAGTAGTAGCAGTAGTAGTTAAAGTAGTAGTCGTACTAGTAGTGGTTGTGGTAGTAGTAGTAGTAGTAGTAATAGTACCATTAGAAGTGATAGTATCAGTGCTTATAGTAATTTTAGAAGTAGTAGTAGTAGTGGTAGTAGCAGAAGGAGGAATAGCAGCAGTACCAGTAGTAGTAGCTTTAAAAGTGATAGTATGAGTGGTAGTAGTAATTGTAGTAGTAGTGATAGTTGTAGTTGTAGTTGTAGTAGTACTAGTAGTAGTCGTAATAGGGGTTGTAGTAGTACTAGTAGTAGTCGTAATAGGGGTTGTAGTAGTCGTAGTAGCAGTACATGTAGTAGCAGTACATGTAGTAGTAGTATTTGCAGTAGTAATAGTAGTAGTAGTTACTTTAAGTACAAGTTCTAGTAGTAGTAGTGGCAGTAGTAGTAGTAGTAACAATACTAGTAGGTGAAGTAGTCGTAGTTGCAATAGCAGTTGAGGTAGTTGTAGCTGCAGTAGTAGAAGGAGTAATAGTTGAAGTTGTAGTAGTAGTAATAGTAGTGATAATCGCAATATTGGTAGTAGCATTGGTAGTAGTTGTAATTGTAGTAACAATAGTAGTACGAGTTGGAGAAGTAGTACTAGTAGCAGTAGAAGTAATATTGGTGTCAGTAGTTGTAGTAGTAGTAATACTAGTTGGACTACGAGTAGTACTAGTAGTTGGAGTCCTAGTTGTAGGAGGAGTAGTAGCAGTAGTAGGAGTAGGAGTAGGAATAGTAGTAGCCGTAGTTGTAGTTGTAGTAGTAATGGTAGTAGTAGTAGTAGTAATAGTAATAGTGGGAGTAGTAGTGGTAGTAGCAGAAGCAGTACTCATAGAAGTAGTTGTAGTTGTATTTATATTAGAAGTAGTAGTAGTAGAAGTAGTAGAGTATTAGTAGTATTCATAGTAGTAGTAGTTGTTGTAACTATTGTAGTAGTAGCGGTAGCAGCAGCCGTAGTAGTACTACCCGTAGTACTAATCGTAGTAATAGTCGTAGTGGTGGTAGTAGTAAGACAAGTAGTACTAAGACTAATAGTAGCAGTAGTAGAATTAGTAGTAGTTGTAGGAGTAGAAGTAGAAGTAGCAGCAGTAGCAGTAGTTGAAGTTGTGGTAGCAGCAGAAGCAACAAGAGGAGTAGGAGTTGGTATAGTAGGAGCAAGAGCAGTTGGAGTCGTAGCAAGAGCAGGAACACATGTAAAAGGAGTAATAATAGTAGCAGCAGTAGTAGAAGTCGTATTAGTAGTAGTAGTAGGAGTAGGAGAAGTGGTAGTACTACTGCTACTACTACTACTCCTCCTCCTCCTTCCACTACTATTGCTGCTACTACTACTGCTACTTCTACTACTACTATTACTACTGATGTTGTTACCAGTTCAGCTACTACTATGATTGCTACTATTACGGCTAGTACAGGTACTACTTCCACTACTACAGCTACTACAGCTACCAATACTATTGTTATTACTGCTACTACTACCACCGCTTTTGCTACCATTACTACTACTACTGCAATAATTCCTACTTCTGCTACTAGTACTATTGCTACTTCTACTACTACTATTAGTACTACTACTGCTACTGCTGCTAATACTACTACTACTATGAATTCTACTATTACTACAACTGCGAATAATACTACTACTGCTACTACTTCTCCTACAATAACATCAACTACTACATCTCCTCTTACGATTATTGTTGTTACAACTACTACTACAACTACTGCTACTGCTACAACAACAATAACAACAACTACTATCACTACTTCTACTATTAGTACAACTGCTACAACTACAACCAGTACTACTACTGCTACTACTGCTGCTATTACTAATACTACTACTACTGTTACAGCTATTGCTACAACTTCCGATACTGCTACTACTGCTGCTACTACAAATACAGTTACTACTATTATAGCTACTACTACTACTACTACTTCTCCTACTACTACTACTTCTGGTGCAAGGACAACTACTGCTACTACTATTTAAGCTATGGCTACTACTACTACTACTCCTACTACTACTTTTACTGCCACTACTACCATTACTGTTACTAGTCCTACAACTACTAGTACTAGTATTACTACTATGACTACTACTTATACGACTGATACTACTATTACTCCTACAACTACTAGTATTAGTAATACTACATAACTACTACTACAGTTGCTGCAAATGCTGCAACTGCTACTACTGTTACCTCTGCTGCTACTATTCCTTCTACTACTACTCCAACTACTACTACTACTACTGCTGCTGCTGCTATTATTAATACTACCACTACTACCACGGATATTACTATTGCTACCACTATTGATACTACTACTACTACTGCAACTGCTACTACTTCAACTACTGATGCTACTGCTGCTGTTGTTGTTGCTCCTACAACTACTATTACTACTACTACTAATACTACTCCTACTACTATTACTACAAATACACCTACTACGACTATTAACACTACTATTATAACTATTACTACTACTGCTGCTGCTGTTATTGCTACTGTTACTACAACTACTACAAATACTACTACTATAATTGTTACTGTTACTTCTGCTATTATTACTACTACCATTAGTACAACTATTACAAATGCTACTATCAACACTAAGGCTACTACTACTACTGCGATAAATACTACACCTACTCCTACTATTACTGCTGTGCTTACTACTACTGCTATTGTTGCTACTACTACTGCTGCTACTGCTTCTGCTACTACCACTAATACTACTACTATTGCTACTACTGCTACTACTACTTCAACTAATAAAACTATTACTACTACACCTGCTACAGCTGCTGCTACTACTACTACAATAACAACTAACACAACTATTACTACTACCCCCACCACTGCTACTACTACTACTACTACAACTCCTGCCACTACAACTACTACTATCTCTACAACAAGTACAACTACTACGATGACTCCTACTGCTGCCACTACAATAACAGCAACTTCAATTATTAGTACTACTACTTCTACTACTATTACTACTACTACTACTAGTACTACGACAACTACTACTTCTACTACTAATAGACAACTACTACGCCCACTACTATGCTTCTATTACTACCGATATTACTATTTCTACTACTGCTATTACTGCAACTACTACTAATATAGCAACTACTACTCCAACTACTATAACTACTACTACAACGACTACACCTACTACTACTGCTATTACTACTACCACTACTACTATTATTACTACTATTGCTACTTCTGCTACTACTACCCTAACTTCAACTACCATGACAACAATAACTACTACTGCTACTACTATGACAACAACTATTCCTACTCCTACTCCCACTACTGTTACTACTACTATTTCTACTATTACTACCACTCCTACTACGACTGTTACTACTACTAATGCAACCGCTACTGCTACTACTACAACAACTACTAGTACTATACTACTTCTGCTACGACTACAACTACAACTACTACTAAGACTACTACTACATTACTACTAGAACAACTACTTCTACGGCAACTCCTTCAACTATTGCAACTACTACTCCTCCTCCTCCTATTACAACTACTACTACTTCCACTACTACTCCTCCTATTACTATCGCTACTACTTCTACTACTACTACTACTACGACAACAATTACTACTATTCCTACTACTACTGTTGCTACTACTACTACTAGTACTACTACTATTACTATTATTACTCCTCCAACACCTAATCCGACTACTACTCCTAGTATAACTGCTACTAGTACCAGTACTACTACTACTACTACTACAACTACTACTACTACTACTTCTACAACTATTACTACTACTACTACTACTACTACTGCTGCTGCTACTACTGCTCCTCCTCCTGCCACTACTACAACAACTACGACTCGTACACCAACTACTCCTCCTCCTCCTCCTACTACTACTAATTCTATTACTACTACTACTACTCCCACTACTGCTGCTACAACAACAACTACTACTTCCACTACTACTGCTACTACTACTACTTCAATTACTACTACAGCTACAAATACTACTTCTACTCCTACTATTACTAGTCCTATTACAACTACCACAAATACTACTTCTACTCCTACTACTACTAGTCCTACTACAACTACTACTACAACTATAATTTATAGTACTACCATGACTACTACAACTACCGTTGCTGCTGGTGCTGTAACTACTTCTCCTACTACTATTGCGTGTACTACTACTACTAATGCTTCTTCCTCTACTGCAGCTGCTACTCCTACCACTCCTATGACAACTACTACACCCACTATTACTTCTACTACTACTAACGATATTACTATTACTACTACTGCTACTACTACAACTACTACTCTGACTACTACTACTACTACCACTACTACACCTATTACTACTGCTACAACTACCACTACTACTACTACTACTACTACTACTACTATTATTATTACTACTACAGCTGCTACTAATACTACTACTATGACAATAATTACTGCAACAATAATAACAACTTCTACTACTACTATGATAACAACTATTCCTACTCCTACTCCCACTACTGTTACTACTACTATTTCTGCTACTACAACTCCTACTATTCCTACCACATCCGCTACTACTACTCCTACTACAACTCCTGCTACAACTTTTACTACTACTAATGCAACCACTACTGCTACTGCTACAACAACTACTAGTGCTATACTACTTCTGCTACTGCTACAACAACAACTACTACTACTAAGAATACTACTACATTACTACTAGTACAACTGCTTCTACTACAACTCCTTCCACTACTGCAACTACTACTACTACTCCTATTACTACTACTACTACTACTACTCCTCCTCCAACTACTATTGCTACTACTACTACTACAACAACAACTACTACTACTACTCCTACTACTACTACTCCTACTACTACTACTACTCCTACCACCACCACCACCACTACTACTACTATTACTACTTCTACTATTGCAGCTACTACTTCTACTACTTCTATTGCTACTGCTTCTCCTACTACTAATACTACTACTACTACTACTACTACTACTACTACTACTACTACTACTACTACTACTACTACTACTACTACGACTACGACTACTACTACTACTACTACTACTACTACTACTACTACGACGACTACTACGACTACTCCGACTACTACTACGACTACTACTACTACTACTCCGACTACTACTACTCCGACTACTACTACTACTACTACTACTACTACTACTACTACTACTACTACTACTACTACTACTACTACTACTCCTACTACTACTCCTACTACTACTACCGCTACCACGATTCGTACACCAACTCCTCCTCCTCCTCCTCCGCCTACTACTGCTACTAATCTATTACTACTGCTACTACTAATACTAATAGTACAACTATTGCTGCCACAACTGTTGCTACAACAACTACTACTTCTTCCACTACTACTGCTACTACTACTACTTCAACTACTACTACTGCTACAAGTACTACCTATACTCCTACTACTACTAGTCCTAATACAACTACTACTACAACTAAAATTTATATTACTACCACTACTACTACAACTACCATTGCTGCTACTACTTCTACCACTAGCACCACTACTATTACTATTACTACTACTTTTGCTGCTGCAACTAGTACTACTACCACACCTCCTCCTCCTCCTACTACTACTATTACTACTACTATGACAACAACAAATACTACTACTGCTACTTCTTCTACTTCTAGTACAATTGCTGCTGCTGCTGCTACTACTACTACTACTACTATTGCTATCATAGCTGCTAATACTAATACAACTACTACTGCTACTACTACTCCAACTATTACTCCTGCTCCTAACCAATTGCTATTACTACTCCAACTCCTACTACTACTCCTACTCCTACACCTACAGATATTACTACTACTACTACTAAAACAAACACTATTACTCCTCCACCTACTACTACTCCATCACCCACCGGTACTACTTCTCCTACTAATAGTACTTTTGCTACTACTACAACTACTACTACTACTTCTACTTCTAGTTATAGTACAACTGCCACTGCTACCAGTTCATAGGCTACTGCTACTAGTACTACTAATACGAATACAACAATAACTACTACTACAACGATAGATTCTGCTACTGCAATTTCTAATGCTTGCACTGCTACTACTATACTACTACTATTCCTACTCCTACTAATACTACTGCTTCTACTACTACACCTATGACTCCTGCAACTTTTGCTACAACAACTCCTACCCCAACTCCTACTATTGCTGCTACTATTACTACTATAATCAATACTACTACTACTACTACGTCTACAACCACGACTACTACTACTATTACTATTACTTCTACGACTCCTATTCCTAACCCTCCTACAACTACAACAACTACAACTACTACTACAACTACTACTACAACTACTACAACAAAAACTACTACTATTACTACTACTACTACTACAACAACTGCTCCTACTAATACTCCTACAACCACTACTACTATTACTATTACAGCTACTACTACCATGACTTCTACTACTACTACTACTACTACTACTACTACAGCTCCTCCTACTACTAGTACTTCTACTACTACCACTGCTACTACTATTACTACCACTACTTCTACTACTAGTACAATTGCTATGACTACTAACACTCCTACCACAACTACTAGTATACTACTACTCGTCCTACTACTTGTACTACTACTACTACCATTCCTACTTTTCCTCCTACAACTTCTCCTACTCCTACACCAGTAGCCACTTCTACTCCGAATACTAGTATTACTGCTACAGCTACTAACACTACTACTAATCCTAATAATCCAACTACTACTGCTACTACTACTACTATTACTATGAATACTACTCGTACTACTACTACTACTACTACTAAATCTCCTACTACCACTACCACTACTATTCCAATGCTTAGTACAACTATTGCTACCACTACTACACCTACTCCGACTAATCCAACTCCTACTACTACTACTCTTACTGCATCTACTACCCCTATGCCAACTACTACTAGTCCTACTACTACTCATTCTCCCACTCCTACTGCTAGTACTACAATAACTACTACTACTACAACAACTACTACTACAACAACTACTACTATTACCACTACTACTACTAGTACTAGCACCACTACTACAACAACAACTGCTACTACCACTCCAACACCAATTCCTACTCCAACTACCACTCCTAATAGTAGTAGTACTACTACTACTTCAACTACTATTGCTACTACCACTACTACTACTACTACTACTACTGCCACTACAAATACTCCAACTAGTACTACTCCTACTACTCCTCCTACTCCTATTACTACTACTACTGCCACTACAAATACTCCGACTAGTACTACTCCTCCTCCTCCTCCTCCTCCTACTACTACTTCTGTTGCAACTGCTACTGCAACTATTATCACAACCACTACTACAACTACCACCACCACCACTAATACTACTGCTGCTGCTGCTCCAACTGGTACTATTGCTGCTATTACTACTGATCCTGTTGGTCCAGGTACTACAGCTACTACTATTCCTACTACTACTACTGTTGCTTTCGCTATTGTTGCAACTACTACTACTATTACTACTACTACTTCTACTAGCGCTACTACTTCTACTACAACTATACTATTACTGCTTCTACTACTAATATTACTACTAAGTCTACTACTTATACGAAAACTACTATTGCTACTACTACTGGTACTACAAGTACAGCATTCGCAACTACTACTACTAGCACTATTGCTTTTGCTACTACTGCTGCTACTAATACTACTCTACTATAGTTACAATAACCATGAATACTACTACTACTACTACTACTACTACTACTATTGGTACTATTTCTACTATTACTGCTACTAATACTACTACTACAACTACCACTACCACCACTACTACTACTATTACTACAACTACTACAACTACTACTTTTACCACTACTACAACTACCACTATTGCTACTACTGCTACTAGTACTACTATAAGTACCGCTACTACTACTACTAATACAAGTACTACTACTACAACTACTACTACTAATACGGTTGCTACTACAGCAATCACTATAGCTACTACTGCAACAACTAGTGCTACTATTACTAATCTTGCTACCACTACTTCTACTACTGCTACCACAACTACTACTACTAGTATAGCTACTACAACTACTACTACTATAGTGGCTGCTATTACTACTATTACTACTACTGCTGCTGCTGCTACAGCTGTGGCTACTAATACTACTGCTACTACTCCTACTAATACTACTGTTGTTGCTATTATTATTGTTGCTGCTATTACTATTACTACTACTATTGTTGTCGTAGTTGTTGCTACCACTATAACTACTACAATGACTTTTCCGACTACTATTACTTCTGCTACTTCTTCTATTGCTACTATACTGCCACAGCTTCTACTACTACTGCTACTATTGCTACTACACTGCTACCGCTTCTACGACTACTACTACTACTACTACTACTACTACTCTTACAACTAATGAAGCTACCAATGCTTCTATTACAACTATTACTACTACAACAACTTCTACAACTACTTTTATGACTACTGCTACTACAAGTACTACTACTATAACTACTACTACTACAACTACTACTTCTCCTTCAATAACAACTAATGAAGCTACTAATGCTTCTACTACTACTGTTATTACTACTACTACGCCTTCTACAACTACTTTTACAACTACTACCCCTACAGGTACTATTGCTATAACTACTACTAATACTACTACTATTACTACTACGACTACCATTTCTCCGACCATAACTACTACTGCTACTACTACTACAACTACAACAACTGCTACCACTACTACTACTACTACTACTAATACTACTACTACTACTACTACTACTACTACTACTACTACTACTTCAGCTATTGTTACTGCAGCTCCTACAGTTACTACAACTACTGCTATGACAACTCCTTCTACTACTACTACTTCTATTGCTGCAGCTACTACTGCTACTCCTACTACAACTACTGCTACCACTACTACTACTACTGTAGCTACTAGTACCACCACGACAACTACTACTACTACTACTACTTATACCCCGACTACTACTCCTCCTAATACAACTTCTGCTACTACGACAACTACTACTAATATTACTACTAGTACTATAGCAACTACTGCTAATAATTTTACTACTACTAAAACTATTGCTACTACTGCTGCTACAATAACTACTACTACAACTACTGTTGTTGCTACTAGTACAACAACTATCGGTACTACTGCTGCTACTACAACTACTCCAACTACTACTACTACTACTAGTACTTCTACTACTATGACTTCAACAACAATTATTTCTACCACTACATCTTCTTGTCCTACTGCTACTTTTGCTGCTACTTCTTCAACAACTTCTAATATTATTACTACTACTACAACTGCTACTACAATGACTATCACAACTACTACTAGTACTGTTACTACTACTGCTACTACTTCTTCTTCTTCTTCTTCTTCTACAACTACTATTACTACTATTACTTCTGCTTCTGCTTCTGCTGTGACTACTATGACTTCTACTTTGACTTCTGCTTTTTCTGCTACTTCTTCAATTACTACCACGACCACTACTACTACTACTACTACTATAATTATTACTACTACTACTACGGCTGCTAACGCTAATCCTACTACTATCACTACTACTACTCTTATTACTACTACTAATCCTATTACTATGACTACTGCTACTTCAACTATATATGACGACTACTCCAACTGCAACTACTACTCCTGTTACTACTACTACAACTACTACTGCTGCTACTATAGCTACTGCTACTACTACCTCTACAACTACTACCTACAACAAAGGTTGCTACTACTGCTGCTATTGCTACTACTATTGCCTTTACAACTACTGTTGCTACTATTACTTTTGCTATTATTGCTACTACTACTACTACCGCTACTATTATTGCTACTGCTACTAATATAGCTAGTATTAAAACTACCACTACCACTATTATTTCTGTTACTACTACTAGTACTACACCTGCCACTATTACTACTACTGTTGCTACTACTACTAATACTACTACAACTACTACTATTGCTACAAAAACTAATACTACTACTCCTACAACTTCTCCTACTACAACTACTACTAATGAAACTACTACCACTGCTACTACTACTGTGACTACTTCAATTAATACTGCTACTGGTACTTCTACTACTATAGCTATAACTATTTCTACTACTACTACAATAATAACAACTACTACAACTACTACTACAACTACTATTATAACAACAATAACAACAACAACAACAACAACAACTACTACTACTACTACTACTACTACCACCACTATTACTACTACACTACTACTACAACTACTACTACTCCAACAACTACTACTATTACAACTTCTGATACTACTACAACTACTCCTATTGCTACTACTACTATTCCTACTACTATGAGTATTACTACTACTGCTGCTACTACTACTACATCTACAACTACCACTTCTAATACTACTGCTACTACAACTACCCCTATTGCTATTACTACTACTACTGCTGTTGCTATTACTATTACTATTACTATTATTATTACTATTACTATTACTGCAGTTGTAGAAGTAGTACTAATAGTAGTAGTGGTAGTATTAGTAATTGTGATAGTAGTAGTAGAAGTAGTCATTCACATAGTACTAGTAGTAGTAGGAATAGTAGCGTTGGTAGTAATAATAGTAGTAGTCATCGCAGGTGTAGTAGTTGCGTTAGGATTTGGAGTAGGAGTAGTAGTAGGAGTACCAGTAGTACGAGTAGGAGTAGGAGTAGGAGTAGTAGTAGTAATAGTGGGAGTAGTAGTAGTAGTAGTACGAGTTGGAGTAGTACAAGTAGGAGTAGTAGCAATAATAGTAGTAATAGTAGTAGTACTAGCAGTAGTATGAGTAGGAGCAGGATTGTAGTAGTAGTGGCAATAGCAGGACTAGGAGTAATAGTAGTTGTTGCTGTTGTTGTTGAAGTAGAACTAGTATTAGTAGTAGTAGATGTAGTTGTCGCATTATTACTTGTAGTAGTATTAGTAGTAATAATAATAGTAGGTGTAGGAGTAATAGTAATTGGAGCAATAGTAGAAGTAGTAGTTGGAGTAGTAGTAGTTGTAGCTGTCGCAATAGTAGAATTTGTAGTAGTAGTAGTAGTAGTAGTAGTAGTAATAGTAGTAGTAGTAGTAGTAGTAATAGCAATAGGAGTAGTTGTGGTAACAGCTGTAGCAGTAGCAATAGTAGAAGTAGTATCAATTGTAGTAGGAGTAGTAGTAGTTGTAGTTGTCAGATGAGTGGTAGGAGTAGGAGTGGTAGTACGAGTTGTAGCAGTGGAAGTAGTACTCGTAGGAGGAGTAGTAGTAGCAGTTGCAGGAGTAGGAGTAGTAGTAGGAGGAGGAGGAGGAGGAGGAGAAATAATAGTAGTAGTAGGAGGAGGAGGAGTAAGAGCACAACTGGAAATAGGAGTAGAAGCAATAGAAACAACAGTAGTAGTAGGAGTGGCCGTAATAGCAGAAGTTGGAGTAGTAGGAGTAGTAGGCATAGTGGCAGTAGTAGTGGCAGCAGCAATAGTAGTAGTAGCCATTGTAATAGTAGTAGTAGTTGTTGTAGCAGGAGTACTAGTAGTAGTTGTAGCAATAGTAGTAGCAGTAGCAGTAGCAGTAGCAATAGTAGTAGAAGTAGAAGTAGAAAAAGTAGTTTTTTTTAAATAGTAGTTGGAGTGATAGTAGCAAAAGTAGTAGTAGTACTTGTAGTTGTAGTAGCAATTATAGTTGTAGTGGTAGTAGAAGTAGGGGTAGAAGTAGTAGTCGTAGCTATAGTAGTTGTAGTTATAGTAATAGTACTAGTCATAGTAGCTGCTCTAATAGTAATAGTAGTAATAGTAGGAGTAGTAGTTGTAAAGGAGTTAGTGGTAGCAATAGTAGTAGTAGTAGAAGTAGCAGAAGTAGTAGAAGTAGTTGTAGTAGTAGTAATAGTTGGAATAGTAGTAGTAGTTGTTGTGGTGGCAAAAGTAGTAGTAGTAGTAGTATCAGAACTTGGGGTATTAGTAATTTTGGTAGCAAAAGTAACAGTTGGTGTAGTTTTAATAGTAGGAGTTAGTGTATCAGTAGTAGTAGTAATAGCGGTAGTACTGGTAGTAGCAGTACTAGTAGCAGTAGTAGTAGTAGGGGTGGGAGTAGTAATAGTAGTAATAGTAGTAGTAGTAGTAGTAGTAGTAGTAGTAGTAGTAGTAGTAGTAATCTTTGTAATTATAGTAGTAGTAGTAGTAGTACTAGGAATTGAAGCTCTAGCAGCAGAAGTAGTAGAAGTTGTTGTAGTAGCAGCAGTAGTAGCAATAGCTGCAGTTGTAGCAGCAGCTGTAATAGCAGTAGTACTAAAAATTATTGTAATAGTAGTTGTAGTTGTAGTAGTAGTAGTAGTCGGAGTAGTAATAGGAGTAGGTGTAGGAGTACGGATAGTAGTAGAAGCGGTAGTAGTAGTAATAGTAGACATAGGAGTAGTTGTAGTAGTAGGACTAGGAGTAGTAGGAGTAGCAATAGAAGTAGTGGCAGAAGTAGTAGTAGTAGTAATAGAAGTGATAGCTGCAATGGCAGTAGCAATAGTGGTTGTAGCAATAGTAAAAGCAATAGTAGGAGTAGTAGCTACAGTAGTAGTAGTAGTAGTATTAGTAGCAGAATTGGTACTAGAAATAGTAGTAGTAGTAGTAGTAGTAATAGTCATAATAGTAGTTGTAGTAGTAGTAGTAGTATTAGTATTTGTAGTAATAGGTGTAGGAGTAGTACTACTAGTGGAAGCAACAGCAGTAGTAGTAGCAACAGTAGTAGTAGTAGTAGCTGTAGTAGTTGTACTACTAGTAGTAGTTGTTGTAGTAGTAACAGTTGAAGTAGTCATTGTAATAGTTGTTGTTGTAGTAGTAGTAGTAGTGTTAGTAGTATTAGTAGTCGTAGTAGTAGTAGTATATCCGTAGTAGTAAGCAATAGAAGTAATCGTAACAGAGTAGTAGTAGCAGCAAGAGTAGAAGTTGTAGTAGTAGGAGTAGTAGTAGTTGTTGTAGTTGTTGTAGTTGTAGTAGTAGTAGTAGTCGTAGAAGTGCCAGAAGTAGTAGTAGTAGAAGTACTTGTAGTAGCAAAAGTAGTAATAGTAGTAGGGGTAGTAGTAGTAGTAAAATTAGTTGTAGCAGCAGTAGTAGTAGAGGTAGTAGTAGTATTAGTGGTAACAGTTGTAGTTGTAGTAGTAGTAGTAGTAATATTGTTGTTGTTGTTGTTGCTGTCATTGTCATTGTAGTTGTAGTAGCAGGAGGAGTAGTAGTAGTTGTAGTCATAGTAGTATTAGTAGTCATTGTAGTAATAGTAGTTGGACTTGTGGTAGTAGTAGAAGTAGTCATAGTAGTAGAATTAGAAGTAGTAATTGCAATTGTAGTAGTTGTAGAAGTAGTCGTAATAGTCATAATAGTAGTATTACAACTAGTATTAGTAGTTGTTATTGTAGTAGTAGTAGTAGCAGTAGTAGTTGTAATAGTAGTAGTAGTTGTAATAGTAGTATTAGTAGTAATCATAATAGTAGTAGTCGTAGGAGTAGAAGTAGCAGTAGGAGTTGGAGTAGTAGTAGTAGTAACATTACTAGTACTAGTAGTAGAATTACTAGCAGTTTTGGGACTAGTAGTAGTAGTATTAGTGGTATGGGCAGGAGCATGAGTAGTAGTAGTTGTTGTTGTTGTTATTGTAGTAAAAGTAGTATTACTAGTAGTAGTATAGTAGTATTACTAGTAGTAGTAGTAAGTGTAGGAGATGAAGTAATAGTAATCGGCGCAGTGGTAGTAGTAGTTGTAGTAGGTGTACTTGTAGCAGTACGAGTTGGAGTAGGAGTAGTAGTAGCTACAATAGTAGTAGTTGTAGTGGTTGTAGTAGTGTAGTACTTGTACTAGTAGTAGTAGAAATTGGAGTGGTATTGGTAATAGTAGTAACTGTAGCAATAGTAGCAGCAGTAGTAGTAGTTGTTATGGCAAAAGTAGAAGTGGTAGCTGTAGTAGTGCGGGTAGTAGTAGCTATAGTAGTTTTAGTAGTTGTAGTTGTCAGAGGAGTGGTAGGAGTAGGAGTTGGGGTAGGAGTGGTAGTATGACTTGTAGTGGTAGTAGTAGTACTAATAGGAGTAATAGTAGTAGCAGTAGCAGGAGTTGGAGTAGTAGTAGTAGGAGTTGGAGTAGGAGGAATTGTAGTACTAGTAGTCATAGGAGTAATAGTAGTAGTAGCGATATAAGTAGTAGTAGTTTCTGTAGTAATATTAGTTCTAGTAGAAGTAGCAGTAGGAGTAGTGGTAGTTGTCATAGTTGCAGCAGTTGTAGCAGTAGCAGAAGTAGTAATAGCATTAATATTAGTAGTAGTAGTAGTAATGGTAGCATTCGGTGCAGTAGCTATTCTAGTAGTAGTAGTGTTAGTACTAGTAGAAGTTGTACTACTAGTTGTAGTAGCAGTAGTAGTAATAATAATAGCAATATAAATAATTATAGTTGTTGTAGGAGTTGTAGTGGTAGTAATTGTGGTAGTTGTAGGGTAGCATTAGAAGTAGTAGTGCTAGTAGTAGTAGTAGTAGTAGTCGTAGCAGTAGTAGTCATAGTAGTAGTCCTAGTATTAGGAGTGGCATTTATTGTTGTAGTAGCAACTATAGTAGTAGTAGTAGTTGTTGTTGTTGTTGTTGTTGTTGCAATAATAGTAGTCATAGAAGAAGTTGTAGCAAGAGTAGTAGTAGTGTTAGTTGTAGTAGCAGTAGCAGAAGTAGTTATTGTAGTAGTAGTAGGAGGAGCAGCAGCAGTATTTGTAGTAGTAGTAGTGGTTGCAGTAGTAGTAGTGGCAGTAGTAGTACCAGTAGTAGCAGTTGCAATAGTAGTAGTTGCAGTAGTAGTTGTTGTAGTGGTGCTAGTATTAGTAGTACTAGTAGTAGTTGTAATAGTAGTACTAGTAGTAGTAGTAGTAATAGTAGTACTAGTAGTAGTAGTAGTAGTAGTAATAGTAATAGTTGGTGTAGGGGCAGGAGTGGGAGAGCAGTAGGAGAAATAAAAGTAGTAGTTGTAGTAGGTGTTGTAGTAGTAGCTGTAGAAGTATTAGCAGGAGGAACAACAGTGGTAGCAGTTGTTATTGTTGTAGTAATAGTAGCAGTAGTTGTTGTTGTAATAGTAGTAGTTGTTGTAGTAGAAGTAATGTTACTAGTTGTAATAGTAGTAGTTGTTGGAGTAGTAGTAGTACTAGCAGTAGTAGTTGTACTAGTAGCAGTAGTCGTAGTGCTTATTGTAGGAGTAGTACTAGTAGTAGAAGTAGTAGCTATAGTAGTAGTAGCAGTAGTAATAGTAGTTGGAGTAATAGTAGTGGTAGTAGTAGTAGTAGCAGGAGTATTGGTAGTTGTAGTAGGAGTTTTGGTAGTAGTAATAGTAGTAGTTGTGGGAGTAGTAGTCGTACTAGTAGAAATTATTGTAGTAGGAGTCATCGCAGTAGTAGTAGTACTAAACGTAGTAGTAGTGGTAGTAGCAGTAGTAGTACTAGTAGTAGTAGTTGTTGTTGTTATTATAGTAGAAGTAGCTTTTGTAGTAGTAGTACTAGTTGTATTAGTAGTAGTAGTTATTCTTCTTATTGTTGTTGCTGTAGTTATTGTAGTAGTCATTGTCGTAGTAGTAGCACAAGTGGTAATAGTATTCAAAGTAGTGGTAGGTGAAGTAGTTGTAATATTGGTAGTAATATTAGTAGTAGGAGGAGGAGGAGGATTAGCAGAAGTTGTAGGAGCAATAGTAGTTGTTGTTGTTGTAGCAGCAGCAGCAGTAGTAGTAGCAGTAGGAGTAGTCGCAGTGGTAGCAATAGTAATAGTAGTAGTAGAAGTAGTTGTAGTAGTAATAGTAGTAGTAGTAGTACAAGTAGAAGTAGTATTACTAGTAGTATTAGTAGGAGCAACAGAAGTACTACTAGTACTACTAGTAGTTGTAGTAGTCGTGGTAGTAATAATAGTAGTTGGAGTGGTAGTGTTTGAAGCAGGAGTTGCATCAGCAGCAACAGTAGTAGTAGTAGCTGTAGCAAGTGTTGTAGTAGTAGTAGTAGCTGTAGTAGCAATAAGGGCAGTAGCAGAAGTAGTCATAGCAGTAGTAGCGGTAGTAGTAGTTAGAGTAGTAGTAGTAGAAGCAGAAGTAGTAGTAGTTTTAGTAGTAGTACTCATTGTAGTAGTAGAAGTAGTAGTAGTCGTAAAAGTAGTATTAATTGTTGTTGTCATAGTAGTAGTACAAGAAGTAGTAGTAGTAGTACTAGTAATAGGACTAGGAGTAGGAGTAGTAGTCATAGGAGCAGTAGTAGTAGTAGTAGTCGTAGGAGTAGTAGTAGTAGTCATAGAAGTAGTTGTAGTAGTAGTAGTACTAGCAGCAGAAGTAGTAGTTGTAGTAGTAATAGTTGTTGTAGCAGCAGCAGTGGTAGTAGTAGAAGTAGCTGTAGCATTAGTAATAGTGGTCAAAGAAGTAGTAGCAATGACAGTATTAATAGTAAGAGTAGTAGTTGTAGTCGTAGTTGTAATAGTCATATGAGTAGTAGGTGTAGCAGTAGTAGTAGCAACAGTAATAGTAGTAGTAGCAGCAGTTGCAGTAGTTGTAGTAGTAGTAGTAGCAATAGTAGTAGTAGTAGTAGTTGTTGTAATTAGAGTAGGTGTAGTAGTAGGAGCCATAGTAGTAAGAGCAGCAATAGATATACTAGCAGTAGTAGTAGTAATAGTAGTAGTAGTAGGAGTAGTAGAAATAGCAATAGAAGTACTAGCAGTAGTAGCAGTAGTAGTTGTTGTAGGAGTAGAATACTAGTAATAGTAGTAGTATCAGTAAGAGTAGTTATAGTTGTAGTAGTAATAGTAGTAGGAGAAGTTCTACTACTAGTAGTAGAAGTAGTATCATTATTTGTAGTCGTAGTCGTAGTAGTGGTAGTAGTAGTAGTAGGAGTTGAAGTAGTGATAGAAGATGCAGTAGTAGAGAAAGTAGTAGTAGTACTAGTAGTAGTAGGAGTAATAATAGTTGTGCTAGCTGTAGATGTAGTGATAGTATTAGTAGCAGAAGTAGTAGTTGTAGCATTAGTAGTAGTAGTTGTAGTAGAAGCAGCAGTAGTAGCGTAGCATTAGCAGTAGTAGTCATAGTAATAGCCATTGCGGTAGCAGCAACAGTAGTTGTTGTAGTAGCTGTAGTAACAATGGTAGCGATAGTAGCAACAGCAGTAGTGGTAGCAGTTATAGCTATAGTAGTAGTAGTAACAGTAGTAGAACTGCAGTAATAGTAGTTGTAGTTGTTATTGTAGTAGTAGTAGTAACAGAAATAGTTGTAGTTCCAGTAGTAGTAGTAGTAGTTGTTGTTGTGTGGTTGTTGTTGTTGTTGTAGTAGTAGTAGAAGTAGCAGTAGTAGTATTAGTAGAAGTAGTAGTGGTAGTAGTAGTTGTAGAAGTAATAGTAGAAGTAGTAGTAGTAGTGATAGTAGTAAGACTAGTGGAAGTAGTAGTTGTAGTAGTAGCAATTGTAGCGCAAGTAGTAGTAATACCAATAGTAGTAGTCAAAATAGTAGTAATACCAGCAGTAGCAGTAGTAGTAGTAGCAACAGCCGTAGTAGTAGTAGTAGTAGTAGTTGTTGTTGTTGTTGTTATTGTTGTAGTAGTTGTAGTTGTAGTTGTTATTGTTATTGTAGCAATAGTAGTAGTAGTTGTTGTATTAGCTATAGTAGAAGCAGTACCAGCTGCAGTAGTAGTAGTAATACTAGTAGCAGTATTAGTAGGAGTAGTAATAAGTGTAATAGTGATAGTAGTCGCAAAGGTAGTCATAGTAGTAGTAGAAGTAGAAGTAGTAGTGTTAGCAGTAGTAGAAGTAGTAGTAGTTGTTGTAGTAGTACTAGAAGTAGCAGCAGCAACAGCAGCAGCAGTAGTAGTAGTAGTAAAGGTAGCAGCAGCAGCAGTAATACTAGTAGCAGCAGTAGTAATACTAGTAGTAGCTATAGTAGTTGTATTAGTAGTAATATTAGTAGCAGGAATAGGTGGAGTAGTAGTAGTAGTAGTAGCAATAGAAGTAATAGTAATAATAGTAGTAGTAGTAGTAGTAGCAGCAGCAGTAATACTAGTAGCAGCAGCAGTAATACTAGTAGTAGCTATAGTAGTTGTATTAGTAGTAATATTAGTAGCAGGAATAGGTGGAGGAGTAGTAGTAGGAGCAATAGAAGTAATAGTAATAATTGTAGTAGTAGTAGCAGCAGCAGCAGTAGTAGTAGCGAAAGTTGAAGTAGTAGAAGTAGTAGCAGCAACAGTAGCAGTAGCAGTAGAAGTAGTCGTAGTAGGAGTAGCAGCAACAATTGTTGTTGTTGTAGTAGTAGTAGTAGTACCAGTCGTAGTAGAGGTAGTAGTAGAAGTTGTAATAGCAATAGTAGTAGTAGCAGTCGCAGCAGTAGTAGTAGTAGTAGAAGTAGTAGCTACTTTACTAATAGTAGTAGAAGTAGTAGTAGTAGTCGGAGTAGTAGTAATAGTAGAAGCAATAGTCATAGTAGGAGTAGCATTACGTGTAGCAACCCAAGTAGTAATAGTTGGAGTAGCAACAGCAGCAGCAGTAGTATCGGTAGTATTAGTAGTAACACAATAGTAGTTGCAGTAGTAATAGTAGAAGTTGTAGCAGTAGCTATAGTACTGGTAGTAGTAGCAATAGTAGTAGTTGGAGAAGTAGCTGAAATTGCTATAGTAGCACAAGTAGCTGAAGCAGTAGAAGTACAAGTAGTAGAGTAGTAATAGTAGCAACAACGGTAGTAGCAGTAGTAGTAGGAGTAGTAGTAATAGTACTAGTAGCAGAAGTAGTAGTAGTAGTAGTAGTAGTAGTACTAGTAGCAGAAGTAGTAGTAGTACTAGTAGCAGAAGTAGTAGCAGTAGTAGTAGTAGTAATAGTAGCAGAAGTAGTAGTAGTAGAAGTCATAGTTGCGGTTGTAGAAGTATTAGTAGTAGCAATAGTAGTTTTATTAATAGTAATACTAGTAGTTGTAGCAGTAGTATTAGTAGGAGTAGCGGCAAATGTCGTCACAGAAGTAGTAGTAGTTGCAGTAGTAAGAGTAGTAGTAGTAGTAGCAATAGTAGTAGCAGTAGTTGTTGTTGTTGTAGTATTAGTATTAGTTATAGCAGTAGTAGTACATGTAGTACTAGTTGCTACAGCAGCTGTAGTTGTAGTAGTAGCAATAGTAGTAGTGGTAGTATTCGTAGTAGTAGCAGTAGCTGTTGTAGTGGCAGTAGTAGTAGTGGTAGTTGAAGCAACAGTATTAGTAGTAGAAGCAGTGGTAGTTGAAGCAATAGTAGCAGTACTAGTTCTACGAGTTGTAGCTTCAGCAGTAGTAGTGGTAGTAGTTGTTGTTGTTGTACTAGTAGCATTTGCTATGGAAGTTGCTTTATTGGAAATAATAGTAGCAGTAATAGTAGTAGCAGAAGTAGTAGTGGTAATACTAGTAGTAGTAGCAGAACTATTCACAGTAGTAGTAGCAGTAGTAGTAGTTGCAGTAGAAGTAGTAGTAGAAGTAATACTACTAGTACTACTACTACTACTACTACTTCTACTACTTCTACTACTTCTCCTACTTCTCCTACTTCTCCGACTACTACTTCTCCTTCTATTTCTACTACTACTACTACTACAACTATACTGCTATGACTTCTACTACAACTACTACTACTACTACTTCTGCTACAACTACCGCTGCTACTACTACTGGTACTACTGGTACTACATCCACTACTACTACTATTAGTACTACTGGTTTTGCTACTACTATAACTACTACTATTACTGCTACTACTACTGCAGATACAACAACTATGACTACTATTACAATTATTACTACTTCTGCTACTACTATTCCTATTACTATTACACTTGCTGCTAATACTACTATTACTAGTTCAACTACGACTAATACTACAACAACTACAACTGCTACAACTACAACAACTACTACTACTTTTCCCACAATAACAACAACTACTACTACTACTCGTACTACTGCGACTGCTACTAGTACTACTATTACTACCCTTTTCTACTGCTACTGCTGCTACTATTGCTTCAACTACTTCTACTACTGCTACCACAACAACTACTACTGCTATAGGTATTGCTACTACTAGTACTACTACTGCTACAATGGCTACTACTCCTACCACTACTACTACTACTTCCACTACTATTTTTGCTGCTACTGCTACTAATAATACAACAACAACAACTACTACAACTAATGCTACTGCAACTGCTATGACTGCTACTACTACTACTGGTACTTATACTTTTATTACTTCTACTGCTACTACAACTGCTACTACTACCACTAATACTACTGCTAGTACTACTACTGTCACTACTACTACAACAACAACAACTACTACTACTATGACGTCTACTACTACTACTACTAGGACTACTTTAACTACTAGTACTACTACTATTACTGCTGCTACTGTTACTACTACTAGAACTACAACAACTACTACTGCTGCTACAACAACTGCAATTATTTTTACTACTGCTGCACTACTACTAATCCAACTACTACTAATAAAACTTATACTACTAATACTGCTCTTGCTACTACTACTTTCCTATTACTACTACTTCTACTACTAGTACTGGTACTTCAACTACTACTATTACTACAACTACAACTACTGCTACAATGACTACAAATACTGGTACTACTATTGCTATTGCTACCACTTCTCTGACTGGTACAACTGCTACTACTACTACTACTATTATTACTTCTGCTGCTACTACTACTACAACCACTACTGTTAGTACTACTGCTACTACTACCGCTACTACCGCTACTACTACTATGGCTATTAACACTTCTACTGCTACTAGTACTATTGCTGCTGCTACTACTGCTGTAGCTATTGTTGCTACTAAATCTACTACAACTACTACTACTTCTCCTCCTACTTCAAGTAGTGCTACTACTACTACAACTATACTGCTGCTGCTTCTACTGCTACTATGACTACTACTACTTCGACTACAACTACCACCACTACTACTATGGTTACTACGGGTACTACTTCCACTACAACTACTATTAGTACTACTTCTTTTGCCAAAACTGCGACTACTACAACTATTACTACAACTATAGATACAACAAGTATGACTACTATTATGACTACTACTACTACTTCTGCTACTACTGCTACAACTACTACCACTACTATTACCACCACTACTACTATTGCTACTACTACTATTACTACTACAACTACGACTACTACTAGAACAACTGCAACTGCTACAACTACTACTACTACAAATACTTTTCCCACAATAGCAACTACTATTACTTCTTGTACTACTACGATTGCTGCTACTACTACTACTACTACCACTTCTACTGCTACCACTGCTACTATTGCTACAACTACCTCTACTACTACTACACCTACTACTACTACTGCTACCACTACTACTCCTACTATCGCTACTGCTATTGCTACTACTAGCACTACAACTACTACAATGGCTACTACTGCTATCACTACTATTGCTACTTTTACTGCCTTTCCAGTAGGTACTACTACTAATACTACTACTGGTATTACTATTATAGCTACTACTACTACTACTACTACTACTACTGCTATTACCACTAATGGTACTATTAATACTGCTACTACTACCACTACTACTACTGCTACTGCTACTACTGCTACAACAACAACTACTACTACTTCTACTCATATTACTGCTAGTGCTAGTACTACTACAACTTCTACTACTACTAATACTGCTGCTACTGCTACTACTACTGCAACTATTGCTACTACCACTGCTACTTATACTAATCCCACTACTAGAACTAAAACTTAGACTACCAATACTACTATTGCTGCTACTGCTACTTCTTTCCTACAACTACTACTTCTACTACTAGTCATGGTACTACTGCTGGTACTATTGCTACCACTACTGCTACTGCTACAAACACTACAACTACTGCTACTACTACTACTACTAAAACTACTACTATTACTGCTACTATTGATTCTGTTGCAACAACAACTACTACTATTAGCACTACTATTTTTCTAACTACTGCTACTGCTACTACTACTACTACTATTGTTGCTACGGCTGTTACTACTACTCCTACTTCTACTACTACTACAACTATAGCCACAACAACAGTTGCTATTGCTACTATTATAGCTACAGCTACTACTACTATAGCGACTACTACTGCTACAATAACACTACTGCTTCTACTACTGTTGTCGTTTCTACTAGTGCTACAACAACTATAGTTGCTGTGACTACTGCTACTACTATTGTTGTAGCTCTTGCAACAACAACTGCTACTACTACTACAACAACACTACTACCTCTGCTGCTGTTGACGCTAGCACTAGTGCTACTACAACTATAGTTGCTACGACTAATGCTACTACTGCTACTACTGCTGCTACTACTACTATTACTACTATAACTACAACTGCTACTACTACTACTCCAACAACTAATACTACTACTACTACTACAATGACTACTACTACTACCACCACCACCACCACCACCACTACTACCACTAATACTACCAGTACTACTACTACTATTGTTGCTACTACTATTACTACTATTATAACTACTACTACTGCTGCTACTACTAGTACTACTACGGTTGCTACAACTATTACTACTACTCCTTTTACTATTAGTACTGCTGCTGCTGCTGCTGCTGCTGCTGCTGCTACTACTACTATTACTACTACTACTATTATTATTACTACTACAACTACTAGTGTTGCCGCAACTACTACTACTGCTACTACTAATGCAACTAGTGCTCCAACTACTACTATTACTATTACTAAAGCTATTACTGTTGTTGCTATTATTACTACTACTACTCTAACTACTACTACTTCTATTGTTTTTGTTACTATTGCTACTACACCATTTCCTACACGTAATGCTACTCGAACTACTTCTACTACTTCTACTGTGACTACTACTTCTACTATAAGTAGTACTACAAGTATGACTTCTACTTCTTCTTCTACTACTACTATTGTTGCTACAACTTCTACTACTCCCATTACTGCTACTAAGGCTGGAACTACAACAACTACTACTTCTCCAATTACTACTACAACACCAACAACTACTACTACTACTATTTCTACTTCCACTATTATTTCTACTACTACAACTACTACTGTTGCTGTAACTACTATTATTGTACTACTAATGCGACTAGTTCTCCAACCACTTTTATTACTACTGCCAAACCTATTACTGCTACTTCTACTAGTACTAGTACTACTCCTACTACTACTACTACTTCTATTATTTGTGCACCTACTGCTACTAGTTCGGTTGCTATACGTAATGCTACTCCTACCACTACTACTACTTATACTATTACTATAGCTACTGCTTCCACTACTACTACTACTACTTCTGCTACTGCTACTACTACTGTTGCTGCTACAACTTCCACTACTACTACTTCTACTACTACAACTCCAACTACTACAGCTGTTGCTGCTACTACTACTATGAATATTGCTACTGTTACTACTACTTTTGCTGCTGCTACTTCTACCACTACTACTACTTTTTGCGACTTCTACGGCTCCTACTACTACCGCTACTACTATTGCCGCCACTGCAACTACTACTACAACTACGGGTGCCACTACTACTGCTACTACTACTACTTCTACTATGACTATTAATACCACTACTCCTACTACTGCTAGTACTATAGACTCTACTACTAATGCTACTACTACTACTACTGTTGCCACTTTGAATACTTCTATTGCTCCCACTACTACTACTACAAAACAACAACAACAACTACTACTACTACATCTCCTACTACTTCTACTACTGCTACTACTACTACCGCAACTATACTACTATTGCTTCTACAACAACTACTACTATTACTTTTCCAACTATAACAAGTACTACTACCTCTCCTACTACTACCACTCCTCCCCCTCCTCCTCCTCCTACTACTACTGTTACTACTTCTACTAGTGCTACTGCTGCAACTGCTGCTACTACTTCTACTACTACTACTCTTACTACTACTACTGCAACTATTGCGACTAATACTACTGCTACTACTATTGCTACTACTTTTACTACTTCTACTAATAGTACTGCTACTACTGCTACTTCAGCGACTACTATTACAACCTCTCAAATAATAACTACCACAGCTACTACTCCTCCTAATACCACAATAGCTACTACTATTACTACTATTGCTACTACTACTACTTCTTCTCAAACAATAACTACCACAACTACTACTGCTCATACTACAACAGCTACTATTATTACGACTATTGCCACAACTACTTCTCCTACTGCTACTGCAACTACTACTCTTGTTACTACTGCTACTACTACTCCTGCTACTACTACTACCCGAACTACTACTACTACTATTACGATTGCTTCAACTATTACTACTTTTACTAAAACTGCTGCTGCTGCAACTATTGCTACAACTGCTACAATTACTACAGCTGCTACTACCGC
This sequence comes from Trichopus zeylanicus subsp. travancoricus, assembly GCA_005019695.1. Classification (NCBI taxonomy): domain Eukaryota; kingdom Viridiplantae; phylum Streptophyta; class Magnoliopsida; order Dioscoreales; family Dioscoreaceae; genus Trichopus; species Trichopus zeylanicus. Next base: position 36,784 of record RXID01021432.1, on the reverse strand, counting down.
TACTACGGCTACTACTGATACTGCTGCAACTGCTTCAACTACTACTACTACTACATCTTCTACTGCTACTACTACTGCAACTACTACTACTACTGCTTCTACAACTTCTAATTCAACTACTACTACTACTAATACTACTACTACTAATGCTGCAACTACTATTACTGCTACTGATACTGCAACAACTACTTTTCCTACTACTGCTACTTCTGCTACTAGCACTATTACTACTACTATTACCACTACTACTACCACTGCTACAACAACTACAACTATTGCAACTACTACCACTACTACGACTGTGACTACTACTACTACTACTACTATTATGACAACAACAAGTACTACTACAACAACTACTACTACTGCCACTATCGATTCTGCTTCTAGAACAACTGCTACTCCAATCACTACCACTACTACTACTACTAATACTATCGCTACTACTACTTCTGCTACTACTACTGCCTCAACTATTAGTACTACTACTGCTCCTAATGCTGCTACTCATAGGGCTACTTCTACAACCTCGGCTACAGCTTGTGCTACTATTATTGCTGCTACTACTACTAGTACAACTAGTACTACCACAACCACTGTTGCTACTATTAATTCTGCTACTACTACTACTACAACAACTACAACTACTACTACCACTACTACAACAACAACTACTACTACTACTACCACCACTTCTTCAACTACTATTACTACTACTGCTGCTTCTACTACTAATAACACTACTCCTAATACACATACTACAAATACTACTATTACTAATAATACTACTACTATTATTAGTACAACTACTGTTATTATTACTACTACTACTGCTATTACTAACACTACTACAACAATAACAACAACTACTTCTACTATCATTACAACTAGCACTGCTACGACTACTATTCCCAATACTCCGACTACCACTACTGCTCTTGTTACTATTAATACTGCAACTATAGCTACTACTACTACTAATACTACAACCTCTCCTACTACTACTATTGCTACTGCTGCTACTACTTCTACTACTACTACTACTACTACGACTACTACTACTACTACTACTACTATTACTGCTACTATTACTCCCACTTCTAATACTACTACTACTGCTACTCCTATTATTCCTACTACTACTCCTACTATTACTACTACTAGAACTGCTACTACTATTACCACTATTACTACAACAACTACTACTACAATAACAACAACTTCCACAACTATTACTAGTACTACTGCTACTGCAGCTCCTACTGCCATGACTACTACTAGTACAACTACAACTAGCACTACTACCACTACTACTACTACTACTACTATTACTACTACAACAACTACTGTTACTCCTACTACTACTGTTACTTCTACTATTACTTCGAATACACCTGCTACAACTACTACTAATACTACTACAACTACTACTATTGCTACTACTACTAATACTACTACTACTACTGTTATTACTACTACTACAACTACTACCACTGCTGTTGTTGCTACTACTACTACCACTACTACTTCTACTACCATTACTGCTACTAATGCTAGTACTTCTACAACTTCTTCTTCAACTGCTTCTTCTACTACGACTACTGTGACCACCACTACTCCTTCTACTACTACTACTATGACTACTACTCCTACTACTACTACTGCTACTACTACACATCTACTACAACTACTACCTCTTGAATTAATACTACTCCTACCACTATTACAATTACTACTAATAATATACTAATACTACTGCTACTACCACTACTACTACTCCTACAACAACTACTGCTACTTGTACCACTACCATTGCTGCTACTAATACTTCTATTACTCTTATGACTGCTACTACTACGACTATTACTACTACTACTACAATTAATACAAATTCTCCTACTACAATTAATAATACTACTAGTACTACTACTCCTACTAGTACACTAATACTTGTACCACTAGTACTACTAATACCACTGTTACTACAACTACTATAACTAGTACGACTACTGCAACTTATACTATAGCTACTACTACTACTACTATTACTACTATTACTACTGTTGTTGCTACTACTACTACTACTACTACTAAAACTTCTACTACTACTTCTACTACCTCTACTGCTACTACTACAACAACAACAACAACTACTACTACTATAACAACAACTACTACTACTACAATTACTACTACTACTACTACTACAACAACTACTACTGCTACTACAGCCATTGCGGGAGCTACTACTACTACTTTTGCAACAACTACAACTACTACAGTTACTACTACGACTACACCAACTCCTACTACTACTACTTCTACTGCTACCAATACTATTACTACTGCTATTACTACTACTACCATCGCTACGACTATGACTACTACTACTACTACCATAGTTACTACTACTACAATGACTATTACTACTACTACTCCTCGTACTACTATGAGTAGTACTACTACTACTGTAACTACTAGTATGACAACAACAACTACTACTACTACTGCTGCTACTATTGCTACTGTTACTACAAGTATTACTATTACTAACACCACTACTACTCCTACTACTACTACTACAACAACTGCTGCTGCTACTACTGCTTCTAATGCTACAACTTCTACAACTACTATTGCAACTGCTAATACTTCTACTCCTACTACTATTCCTACTAATACTTTTGCTACAAGTACTACTCCTTCTGCTATTATGACTTCTACTACTACTACCACTACTCCAACTACTACTACAATTACTAAAAACTACTACTACTTCTACTACTCCTACTACTACTACTCCTCCTTCTGCTACGACTACTGCTACTACTACTACTACTCCTTTGACTACTTCTACGATTACCACTACTACTCCTAAAACACCTACTACAAATACAACTATTACTAACAGTGCTACTGCTCTTATTACTACTACTACTATTATTATTATTGTTGCTACTACTACTACAACAACAACAACAAGGACTAAGACTACTACTCTTACTACTATTGCTTCTGCTACTACAACAACTACTACTACTACCACCACTACCACTCCTCCTCCTTCTACACCTACTACTACTAATACTACTACTACTACTGTAACTATTACTACTACTATAATTACTTCTACTACTGCTACTCCTACAACTACGCCTACTATTCTTGCTACTACTACTACTAGTACTACTACTACCATTACTACAACTACTACTACTACAACAATAACAACTTCTACAACTACCACGAGTACAACTGCTACTGCTGCTACTGCTGCCACGACTGCTACTACTACCACTACAGCAACTTCTACTACTACTACTAATAATACTACTACAACTACTATTATCGCTACAACTATAACTATTACAACTACTATTACTGCTACTACTACTATTACTCCTAATACACCTACTACAACTATGACTATTACTACTACAACTACTACTATTCCTACTACTAGTATTACAACTACTATTATCAGTACTACTACTACTACTAATGCGGCTACTACTACTACTGCTACTACCACTTCAACTATTATCACTGCTACTACTGCTTCTACCTCTACAGCAACTTGTACTACTAATCCTATTACTACTACTACTTCTACAGCAGCTACTACTACTATTACTACTACTATTGCTTCTGCTACTACTACAACTTTGACTACTAATCGTACTACTCCTACTACTACTACTACTATTACTATTACTACTCCTACTACTACTGCTACTGCTACTATTACTACTACCATTACTATTGCTACTCCTACTCCTATTACTAAACCTACGACTACTCCTACCACAACTACTACAACAATTACTTCATAACTACTACTGCTGCTGGTACTACTATTACTACTACAACTCTTGCTACTACTACTCTACTTCTACTACTACTACAACTGCTGCTAATGCTACAATTACTGTTACTGCTACTACTACAACTATTAGTAGCAAAAGTAGTAGTAGTTGTAGTAGTACTTGTAGTAGTAGTAGTATTAGTAGCAAAAGTAGTAGTGGAAGTATTAGTAGCAGAAGTCGTAGTAGTAGTATTAGTAGCAAAAGTAGTAGTAGTTATCGTACTAGCATTAGTAGCAGTAGCAGCAGCTATAGTAGTAGTAGTAGTTGTTGTAGTAGAAGTAGTAATGGTAGTAGTAGTAGTTGAAGTAGTAGTAGTAAAAGTTGTAGAAGGTGCAGCAATAACAATAGCTTTCTTTGTAGGAGTAGTACTAGTAAAAGTTATAGCAGTAGTAGTTACTGTAGTAGTAATAGTTCAAGTAGTAGTAGTAGTTTGAAGAATAGAATTAGTTGTAGCAAGAGTAGTAAGAGTAGTAGTACTACTAGTAGTAGTAGGCGTAGGAGTGTGGGCAGGAGTAGTGGTTGCAGTAGTTGGAGTAGGAGTAGGAGTAGGAGTAGTTGTAGTAGTTGTTGTTGTTGAAGTAGAAGTAGTATTAGTAGTAGTTGTAGTAGTAGTAGCAGCAGCAGTAGTAGTAGTAAGTGTAGGAATAGGAGTAATAGTAATTAGAGTAGTGGTATAAGTAGTAGTTGTAGTAGGAGTAGTAGTACCTGTAGGAGTTGGAGAAGAAGTAGTAGTAGTTCTACTAGTTATAGAAGTAGTAGTAGTAATAGCAACTGCAATAGTAATAGTTGTGGTAGTAGTAGCAATAGTAGTAATAGTACTAGTAGTAGTAGTGGTAGCAATAGAAGTAGTAGTTGTAATAGTATTAATCGTAGTAATAGTACTAGTAGTAGCCATAATAGTGGTAATTGTAGTAGAAGTAGTAGTAGAAGTAGTAGTTGTTGTACTTGTCGGAGGAGTTGTAGGAGTAGGAGTTGGAGTAGGAGTGGCAGTACGAGTTGTAGTAGTAATAGTAGTAGTACTAGTAGGAGTAGTGGTAGTTGTAGTTGCTGGAGTTGGAGTAGTAGTAGTAGTAGCTATAGTAATAGTCGGAGGAGGACGAGGAATAGTATTAGCAGTAGTTGTAGGGATTTGAGTATGAGTGGTAATAGGATTAGTAGTAGGAGCAATTATATTAGTAGAAGGAGTGGCCATGATAGCAGTGGTTGGGGTAGTAGGAATAGTAAGTGCAGTAGCGATAGCAATAGGAACAGTAGCAGTTGTAACAATAGTGGTATTAGTTGTAGTAGGAGTACTAGTAGTAGTTATTGTTTTTGTTGTAGTAGTAGTAGTAGTAGCCGCAACAGCATCAGCGGTAGTAGTAGCAGCAGAAGTCCTAAAAGCAAAAGTAGAAGTTGTAGTATTCGAAAAAGTAGTAGGAGTAGGAGTTGGGGTTGGAGTTGGAGTAGTTGTAGCAGAAGTAGTAGTAGTTGTACTAGTAGTATTTGTTGCATTAGTGGTAGTAGCAGTAGTAGTCATTATAGTAGTAGTAGTAGTAGTAGTAGTAGTAGTAGGAGTATTGGTAGTAGTAGCTATAGTAGTTTTAGTTATAGTAAATATAGTAGTCATAGTAGTTATCATAGTAGTAGCAGTAGTAGTATTAATAGTAGTAGTCACTATTGTAGTAGAAGTAGTAGTAGCTTTAGTAGTAGCTCGAGTATGGGTAGTAGTAAAAGTAGTAATTATGGAAGTTGTAGTAGTACTAGTAGAAGTAGTCATAGTAATAGTGTAGTAGTTGTCGCACTAGTAGTAGTAGTAGAGGTAGTAGTAGTAGTAGTTGCAGTAGTCGCCGTAGTTGTAGTAGTTGTAGTAGTAGTAGTAGTAGTAGTTGTTGTTGCTACTATAGTAGTTATAGTAGTAGTAGTAGTTATCATTGTTGTTGCTATAGTAGTTGTTGTAGTCATCGTAGTTGTAGTTGCACAAATGGTAATAGTATTAGTAGTAGACGTAGTAGTAGCAGTAGTAGTAGAGGCAGTAGTAGTAGATGCAATAGTTGTAGTATTAGTAGTGTTAGTAGTAGTAGCAGAAGGAGGAGGACAAACTATAGCTATAGCAGTAGTAGTTCTAGTTGTAGTAGTTATTGTTGTTGTACTAGTAGTAGTGGTAGTTGTAGTAGTAGTAGTAGCCGTAGTAGTAGAACTAGTATTAGTAACAAAAGTAGTAGCAGTAATATTAGTAGCAGAAGTAGTAGTAGTACTACTAGTAGTAGAAGTAGTAGTAATAGTAGTAGGATGAGGAGGAGGAGGAGGAGCAGCAGCAGGAGTAGTAGTAGTAGTTGTTGTTGTAGTAAAAGTACTAATGGTAGTAGTAGTAGTTGAAGTAGTAGTAGTAGTAGTAGTAGTAAAAGGTGCAACAACAGTGGCAGCTTTAGTTATAGGTGTAGTAGTAAAATTTGTAGCAGTAGTAGTTGCTACAGTAGTAATAATATGAGTAGTAGTAGCTAGAATAGTAGAAGTAGTAGGAGAAGGAGTAATAAGAGTAGGAATACTAGTAGCAGTAGTCGGCGTAGGAGTGGGAGTAGGAGTAGTAGTTGCAGTAGTAGGACTAGGAGTAGTAGTAGTATTGGCAAGAGCAAGCATAGGAGTAGTAGTTGTTGTTGTTGTTGTTGAAGTAGAAGTAGTTCTCGTAGTAGTAGTATTAAGAGTAGGAGTAGGAGTAATAGTAATTGGAGCATTGGTAGAAGTAGTAGTAGTAGTAGGAGTAGTAGTAGCAATAGGAGTTGGAGGAGTAGTAGCAGTTTTACTAGTTATACAAGTATGTAATAGCAGCTGCAATAGTAATAGTTATCATAGTAGTAGTAATAGTAATAGTTGTACTAGTAGTAGTAGTAGCAATAGAAGTAGTAGTTGTAATAGTATTATCCATAGTAATAGTACTAGCAATAGTAGTAGTAGTGGCAGTAGTAGTAGAAGTAGTAGCAGTAGTAGTAGAAGTAGTAGTAGTTGTAGTTGTCGGAGGAGTTGTAGTAGTAGGAATTGGAGTAGGAGTGGTAGTACGAGTTGTAGTAGTAGTAGTAGTAGTATTTGCGGTTGCTGGAGTTGGAGTAGTAGTAGTAGTAGTAGTAATAGTCGGAGGAGGAGGAGGAATAGTAGTAGATGTAGTTGTAGGAATTTGAGTACGAGTGGTAAGAGGATTAGTAGTAGTTCAATTGTATTAGTAGTAGGAGTGGCCATAATAGAAGTAGTTGGGGTAGCAAGATTAGTAGCACAATAGCGGCAGCAACAGCAACAGCAGCAGTTGTAACAATAGTGGTATTAGTTGTTGTAGGAGTACTACTACTAGTAGTAGTAATAGTAGTTGTTGTTGTTGTAGTAGTAGTAGTAGCCAAAGCAGTAGCAACGGTAGTAGTAGCAGCAGTAGTAGTAACAGAAGTAGTAGCAGTAGATGTTGTACTAGTTGTTGTAGTAGTAGCAGCAAAGTCGTAGAAGCAAAAGTAGAAGTAATAGCATTCAAAAGAGTATTAGGAGTAGGAGTTGGAGTTGGAGTAGTAGTTACATTAGTAGTACTAGTATTAGTAGTATTAGTCACAGTAGTGGTAGTAGCAGTAGTGGTCATAGTAGTAGTAGTAGGAGGAGGAGTAGTAGTAGTAGCTATAGTTGTTGTAGTCATAGTAAATGTAGTAGTCATAGTAGTTGTCATAGTAGTAGCAGTAGTAGTATTGATAGTAGTAATAGTTGGAGTAGTAGTAGTAGTTGAGTTAGTTATGACAGCAATAGTAGTAGCAGCAGTAGTAGCAAGAGTAGAGTAGTAGTAATAGTTATAGAAGTCGTAGCAGTAGTGGTAGTAGCAAACGTAGTAGTTGTAGTGGAACTGGTAGCAGTAATAATAGTAGTGGTAGTAGTAGTAGTAGTAGAAGTAATAGGAGTTGTGCTAATTCTAGTAGCAGAAGTAATAGAAAGTGTAGTTTGAGGAGTAGGAGTTGGAGTATGAGTAGTAGAAGTAACAATAGTACTAGTAGTTGTAGTAGTAGGAGCAGAAGAAGAAGAAGAAGTAGTAGTAGTAGTTGTTGTTGTTGTTGTTGTAGTAGTAGTAGTACTAGTCTTAGTAATAGTAGTAGTCATAGCAGTAGTAGTACTAGGAGTTGTAGCTATAGCAGCAGTCATAGTAGAAGTTTTTGAAGTAGCAGTAGTTGTTGTAGTAGTTGCAATAGCAGCAACAGCAGTAGCAATTATAACAGTAGTAGTAGCAGTAGAAGAAGTTGTAGTAGTATTAGTAATACAAATAGTAGTAGTAGAAGTAGTTGTAGTAACAATAGGAGTAAGTGTAGTAGTAGGGGTAGTACTAGGAGCAACAGTAGTAGTAATAGTATTAGTAGTAGTAGTAGTAGTAGTAGAGCAGGAGTAGTAGGAGTAGTAGTGGAAGTAGTAGTAGTTGTTGTAGTAATAGCAAAAGAATTATTACCAATTGTGGCAATAGCAGTAGTGATAGTAGCAGCAGTAGTAGTAATAGCTGTAGTAATCGCAATCGTATGAGTAATAGCTATAGTAGTACTAGCAGTAGTAATAGTAGTAGAAGTAGTAGTAGCAATAGTAGTAGTAATAGTAGTAGTAGTGGTAGTAGTAGTACTAGTACTAGTACTATTATTTGTAGTAATAGGTGTAGTAGTTGTAGTACTAGTAGTAGCAACAGTAGTAGTAGAAGTAGTAGTAGTACAAGTAGTATTACTAGTAGTAGTCATAGTAACAGTAGTAGGAGTAGTAGCAGTAGTTCTAGTAGTAGAAGTAGTTGCAGTAGTGGTGTAGTAGCAGCAGCAGCAGCAGTAGTAGTTGAGGTAGTAGCAGTATTAGTAGTAGCAGTTGTAGTAGTAGTAGTAGTAGTGGTAGTGGTTGTCATTGTAATAGTAGTAGCAGGAATAGTAGTAGTTGTAGTAGAAGTCGTAGTTTTAGTAGTATTAGTGGTCATAGTAATAGTAGTAGTCATAGGTGTAGAAGTTGGAGTATGAGTTGGAGTAGAAGCAGCAACAACACTAGTAGTACTAGCAATAGTACGAGTAGGAGTAGGAGTATGACTAGTAGTAGCAATAGTAGGAATAGAAGTACTAGTAGCGGCGAGATTTAGAGTAGGAGTAGTAGTAGCTGTTATTGTCGTTGTACTAGTTGTTGTCGCAGTAGTAGTATTAGTTGTAGTATTTGTAGTAGTAGTAAGAGTAGGAGTTGGAGTAATAGTAAAGAGTAATAGTAATTGGAGCAATGGTGGTAGTAGTAGTAGTAGGAGTAGTAGTAGCATTAGGAATTGGAGTAGGAGTAGTGGCAATTGTACTAGGAATAAAATTGGTAGTAGTAGTAGCAGTGGCAATAGTAGAAAAAGTAGAAATAGTAGTAGTAGTAGAAGTGGAAGTGGTAGCAGTAGTAGAAGTAGTTGTAGTAGTTATAGTTGTCAGAGGAGTGGTAGGAGTAGGAGTTGGAGTAGAAGTGGAAATATGAGTTGTAGTAGTTATAGTAAAAGTAGGAGTAGGAGTAGTATCCATAGCAGTAGGAGGAGGAGTAGTAGTAGTAGTAGTAGTAGGTTTAGTAGTAGGAGGAGGAATAGTCATAGTAGTAGTCATAGGAGTTGGAGTACGAGTGGTAATCAGAGTAGTAGTAGTAGTAATAGTAGTAGAAGTAGGAGTGGCCGTAATAGTAATAGTTGGAGGAGCAAGAATAGTAGGGGCACAGTAGTGACAGTAGCAGCAGCAGTAGTAACAGTAATGGTAGATGTTGTAGCAGGAGTACTAGTAGTAGTAGTAGCAGTAGTAATAGTAGCAGCAATAGTAGTAGTAGCAGTTATAATAGCAGTAGTAGTTGTTGTAGAAACAGTTTTATTAGTAGTAGTGGTTGCAACAGAACTCGTAGTAGCAGTAGTAAAAGTAGTAGTATTTGGTATAGTAGTAGGAGAGGGAGTTGGAGTTGGAGTAGTAGTAGCAGAAGTAGTAGTAGTACTAGTAGTATTTGTCATAGTAGTAGTAGTAGTTGTACTAGTTGCAACCGTAGTAATGGTGGTAGTCACAGTAGTTGTAGTAGTTGTAGCAGAAGTAGTAGTAATAGTAGTAGTAGTAAGTGTAGTAGGAGTAGTAGTAGTATTAGAGGTAGTAGCGGTAGTATTAGTAGTAGCAACAGTAGTAGTAGTGGTAGTAGTAGTAGTAGAGGAAGTAGCAGTAATAATAATAGTAGTAGTAGTAGTAGCTGTAATACGAGCAGTAGTACTTCTAGTAGCATAAGTAACAATAGGTGTAGTTTTAGAAGTAGCAGCTGGTAGATGGGTAGTAGTACTAATACTAGGAGGAAGAGGAGGGGGAGGAGGAAGAGGAGGAGTTGTAGTAGCAGTAGTAGCTATAGTGGTAGTAGTACTAGTAGCAATAGCAGTGGCAGTAGTACCAGTAATCGTAGCACTGTAGCAGTAGTAGTTGCACAAGTAGTAGTTGTGGAAGTAGTCGTGATAGTAGTTGTAGTAGTAGTAGTAAAAATAGTAGTAGTAGTAGCAGCAGAAGTAGTAGTTATAGTAGTAATAGCAGTAAGTGTAGGAGTTGGGGTAGTAGTAGGAGCAGTAGTAATAAAAGCAGTAGAGGTAGTAGCAGTAGTGGTAGTATCAGTAATGGTAGTAGTAGTAGGAGTAGTAGTAGCAGTAATAGGTGCAGTAGTAGTGGTGCTCGTAGTAGCAACAATAGTAGTAGTCATAGTTGCAGTAGCAGTATTAGCAGTAGCAGTAGTATTAGTAGTAGTAGTAGTAGCAGTAACAATAGAAGTAGTTGTTGTAATCGTAGTTGTAGTTGCATTAGTACTACTAGAAGAAGTTGTGGTAGTTGTAGTAGAAGTAGTTGAAGCACAAGTAGTAGTTGTAGTACAAGTACTAGTGGTAGTAGTAGTGGTGGTGGTGGTGGTGATGGTGGTGGTAGTAGCAGTAGTAGTAGTTGAAGTACAGGTAGTAGTTCCAGTAGAAGTTCTAGTAGCAACAGCAATAGTAATAGTAGTAGTAGTAGTAGTAGTAGTGGTTGTAATAGAAGTAGGAGGAGGAGTAGTAGTATGAGTTGCAGCCACTGTGGCAGCAACAGTAGTAGTTGTTGTAGTTGTAGTAGTAGTTGAAATAGTAGTTGTACTAGTAGTAGTAGCAATAGCAGTGGTATCAGTGGAAGTAGTAGTAGTAGTAGCAGCACTAGTAGCAATAATACAAAGTAGTAGTAGCATTGGAAGTAGTTCTACTGGTTGTTGTAGCAGTAGCAATACAAGTAGTAGTAGTAGTAGTTGTTGTAGTAGTATCAATAGTAGTAGTTGTTGTAATAGGAGTTGGTGGAGGAGTAGGGGTAGTAGTAGGAGCAGTGGTAGTACGAGGAGTAGTAGTAGTATTATTATTAAGAGTAGTGGAACTAGGAGGAGGAGGAGTTGTAGGAGTCGATATATAAGTAGTAGTTGTAGTAGTAGTAATAGTGGAACTAGAAGTAGGAGCAGGAGTAGTAGTGGTAGTAGTAGCAGTAGTTGTAGTAATGTCAGTGATAGTAGCAGAGCTAGTCATAGCAATAGTAGTAGTAATAACAGTAGTAATAGCAGTAGTAGGAGTAGTAATTGCAGTAGTAATAGGAGTAGTAGTCGTAGTAGTAGTAGTAAAAGTTATCGAAGTATTTGTAGTAATAGTAGTAGTAATATTAGTAGTAGTTGTAGTAGTAGTAGTATTAGTAGTAGTAATAGGTGTATTACTAGTAGTACTTGTAGTCGCAATAGAAGTAGTAGTAGTAGTATTAGTACCAATAGTTGTTGTAGTAGTTGTAGTAGTAGTAGTACCAGCAGTAGTAGTAGTGGTAGCTGTAGAAGTAATAGGAATCAATAGTAGTAGTTGTAGTAGTAGTAGTATTAGTAGTAATAGTAGTAGTAGGAGTTGCAGTCGCAGCATCAGCAACTGTAGTAGTTGTTGTAATAGTAGTATTTGTAGTAGTAAGTAGCAAGAGTTGTAGCCGCAGCATCAGTAGCTGTAGTAGTCGTTGCGGTAGTAGTAGTATTATTAGTAGTAGTAGTAGTACCAATACTAGTAGTAGCAGAAATAGTACTAGTAGTACTATTAGCAGCAGTAGTAGTTGTAGTAGTTGTTGCAATAGTGGTAGTATAAGTACTAGTAGTAGTTGTATTAATAGTAGCAGTAGTTATTGTAACAAGAGTTGGTTTAGGAGTAGGGGTAGTAGTAGAAGCAGTGGTAGTAGTAGTAGCGGTAGTAGTAGGATTAGTAGGAGTAATAGGTGTACTAGTAGTGGAAGTAGCAGTGGTAGAAGTAGAAATAGAAGTTGTAGCTATAGTAGTAGTAATAGTAGTAGTAGTAATTGTAGTTGCAATTGTAGTAGTAGTAGCAGTAATAATAGCAGTTGTAGGAGTAGTAGTAGTAGTAGTAGTAGTAATAGTAGCAGCAACAACAATAGTAGCAGGAGTAGTAGTTGTAGAAATAGTAGTAATAGTAGTAGTAGTAGTAGTATTACTAATAGTTGTTATTGTAGTAGTAGTAATAGTATATGAGTAGTAATAGTATGAGTAGTAGTAGTAGTTGTAGTAGTAGTAGTGCTAGCGATAGTACGAGTAGTAGGAGTAGGAGTAGGCGTCATAGTAGCAGTAGTAGGAGTAGGAGTAGTTGTAGTAGTGGCGGGAGTAGTAATATTAGTAGCAGCAGTCGGAGAAGTAATAGTTGTAGCAGTACTAGTAGTTGTACTTGTTGTTGTTGTTGTAGAAGTGGTATTAGTAGCGGTTATTGTAGAAGTAGTAGTATTAGTAGTAGTAGTAGTAGTAAGACTTGGTGTTGGAGTAATAGTAATTGGAGCAATGGTAGTAGTAGGACTAGTAGCAAAATGTGTTGTAGTAGTAGTAGCAATTGTACTAGTAATAGAAGTAGTAGTAGTAGCCGATGCTGCAATAGTAGTAGTTGTAGTAGTAGTAGTAAAAGTAGTACTAGTAGTAGTAGTAGTAGCAATAGCAGTCATAGTCATAGCAGTAGAAGTAGTAGCAGTAGTAGTACGAGTAGTAGTGGTTGTAGTAGTTGTAGCAGTTCGAGCAGTGGTTGCGGTAGGAGTTGGAGTGGCAGTCCAAGTTGGAGTAGTAGTAGTAGTACCATTAGGAGTAGTAGTAGGAGTAGGGGTAGCTGTAGGAACAGTGATAGTAGTAGTAGTAGTAGTAGAAGAAGAAGTAGTTGGAGTTGAAATAGAAGTAGTAGGTGTACTGGTTGTAGCAGTAGGAGCTATAGCAGTAGCAGTTGTATTGGTAGTAGTAGTAGCAGTAGCAGTAGCAGTAGTAGTAGTAGTAGTAGTAGTCGGTTGTAGTAGCAGTTGTAGTAGTTGTTGTAGTAGTAGTAGTAGGAGCAGTAGCAGTAGTAGCAGTAGTAGTCGTATATTTAGTAGTACTAGCAGTTTTAGTAGCAGTAGTAGTAGTTGTTATTGTAGCAGAACTAATAGAAGTGAAATTTGTTGGAGTAGTACTAGTAGCAGAAGTAATAGTAATAGTAGTAGCAGTTGCAGTAGCAGCAGCAGTGGTAGTAGTAGGAGCAGTAGTTGTTGTTGTTATTGTGGTAGTAGTAGCAGTAGAAAAAGTAGCTATAGTAGTAGTAACATTAGTAGTAGTGTTCGCCGTAGTACTACTAGTAGCCGTGTAGTAGTATCAGTAGTTGTAGTAGTGCTAGAGGAAGCAACAGTAGGAGTAGTAGCAGTAGTAATAGCAGCTGTAATTGTTGTAGTAGTAGTAGAAGTAGCAGCAGCACTGATAGCCATAGTAGTAGCTGCAACAGCAGTCATAGCTGTTGTACTACTACTGTTTCTACTACTAATGCTACTACTACTACTACTACTACTACTGCTCCTACTTTTGTTGCTGCTACTGCGAGTACTATTAGTACTGCGAGTACTATTAGTACTGCAACCACTATTACTACTACCGCTACTACTTCTGCTGCTACAACTGCTTATAATACACCTACCACAACTACAACTATTACTAATAGTACAAGGATTACTACTACTAGTACAATTAATACTACCACTATTACTTTAACTACTACTACTGTTGCTACTGCTACTACTACGACTACTTCTGCTTCTACTAATACTACTGCTACTGCTGCTACTACAACTACTATTACTAATGCTGCTATTATTGTAGCTACTCCTATTGCTACGATTGCAGCTGTGACTACTGCCATGGATACGAGTGCTGCTGCAAGTTCTACTAGTACTACAACTACTACCGAAACTACTGCTAATACGGCTGTTATTACTACTACTGCTGCTGCTACGATTACTACTGCTACTACTACTACTATTGAGGCTACAACTACTACTGCTAATAGTACAGTTACAACAACAACTACTACTACTGCGGCTACTTCTACGACTACTGTTCCTACTACTACTACTACTACAACCACTTCTCCTACTACTCCTACTCCTACTACTACTAATCATGCTGCTACTATTGCAATTAGTACTACTGCTACTACTACTGCTACTTCTACTACAAGTATTACCGTTACTATTTCTACTGCTACTACTTCTACTCCAACTGCTACTGTTACTACTGCTATTACCACTACTACTACTAACTACTACTACTACTATTACTACTACTACTACTACTACTCGCTCTACTACTACTGCTGCTACTACATCTACTATGACTACTACTACGACAACTACTAATGTAGCTACTACATCTACTATGACTACAACTATGACAACTACTACTGTAGCAACTACTGCTCCTGCTGCCACTACTGCTCTTACAAATACTACTACTACTATTACCACTACTACTTCCACAGTAGTAGCTACTACCACTACTAATACAATTACTACTACCACCACTGTTACTTATACTACTACTGCTACTACTATTGCTACGACTACAACTACTACTACTATTGATACGATCGCTACTACTACTACTGCTTCAACTACTACTTCTGCTACTACTGCTACTCCGACTACAACTACTTATACTACTACATCTTATACAACTGGCATAGCTCCCACTACTACTTTTACTACTACTACTGCTGCTACTATTACTACTACAACAACTACTACTACTATTACCACCACCACCACTACTACTATTGCTACTAATAGTTCAACTTCTACAACTATTTCCTCCGCAATTGTTACTACTACTAGTACTACTCCTACAACTATATCAACTAGTACTACTTTTACTTCTCCTACAACTAATGCTACTGCCACTGCTAGTACTAGTATTACAATAGTAACAATGACAACTACTACTACTACAGCTACTACTACTACTGCTACTACTACTACAGCTACTACATCCAGAACTACTACTACTGCTACTTCTGCTACTACTACTACTACTACTACTGTTATTGCTACTCTAACGACTTCTCATAATGCTACAACTACTGCTACTACTACTACAAATACTACTACAACTTTAACTGCTACTATTACTACCGATGCTGATGCTTCTACTACTACTGCTGCTACTACTGTTGCTTCTACAACTACTACTACTTGTACTACTACTTCTAATACTACTACTACCATTATTACTACCACAGCTACTAATAGTACTACTTCTATAATTAATTCTATTGCTACTACAACTACTATTACTTCTCCTACAACTACAACGACAACTACTACTACTCCTACAACCACAACTACCACAACTGCTAGTAGTACTACAACTGTTGCTACTACTACTACTACTGCTACGACTACCACTACCACAACAACTACTTCTGCTACTATTGCTACTACTACTACTACTATTGCTGCTACTGCTGCTTCTACTTCTACTGCTATTGCTATTGATACTTCTACTATTACTGTACTACTACTACTACTGTAGCCATGACCACTACTACTACTACAAATGTTACTACGATGGCTACTGCTGCTATTACCAACACTACTAAGACTCCTACAACCATTACTATTGCTACTACTGCTGCTACGACTTCTACTACGATAGCTACTAATACGAATACTACTACCACTACTATAACAACAACAACAACTTCTGCTAATACTACTGGTACTACTACTGCTACAACTACTACTACTGTTACGATCGCACTACTCCTACTGCAACTACTACTCCTCCTACTACTACCACTACTATTGCTGCTACTGCTACTACAATAGCTACTACTACTGCTACTGCTATTGTTGTTACTACTACTACTATTAGTAGTAATACTACTACTACTAATAGTAGTACTACTACTACTACTAATAGTAGTAGTACAACTACAACTACTACGGCTATTGCTACTGTTGCTACGACTACTATTGGAACTACTACTGCGGTTGCTGCTACTACTGCTAGTGTATTGCTACTGCTATGACTACTACTACTACGTAAGGGAAGGACACAAAAGACAGGCTCCCAATAAGAATAAGGAGAAGGGAAACTCGCAGATCTCATTGGAAATTAAAATCTTTATTAGAAACCCCAAGGATCGCCGAGCCAGCAGCCCGGGCACAGCCCGCTGCCGGCTGCCACTGCCCTTCCTAGAGGACTCCTTGGGCGGTTTTATAGGCAGGAGGAGATAAGGTCCGGGTGCCTACTGGGCCCCATAGCAACCTTTACAGCTTATTCCCACCACCCAACCGACACACTAGTACAATAATTCACGAGAGGATAGGCCCCTCGTGACTAAAAAGCAGAAGGTGCCAGACAAAAGCGGCTGGCACATCCGCTTTATTAAAGGAATAGAGGCGGACTATGATGGGTCCACCATGTTCCGTCCCTGCCATTCGCTGTGAACAGCGTGGGTAGACCGCTCCATCGGCCGAGCAGGATCCCGCTCTTTGCGTCGTCACCTTTCTCCCACCACGCTCGGCGCAAACCTTGATGGTCTGGCGGCCTGTAGCGAAAGGCAGTGTTGTCGCTGCAAGCAGAGATCGGGCGGTCCTTGGATTTCCAGAAGTGAAGAGCAACCTCTCTTTTGCTCTTTGCTCCATTACGCAGAGTCTTTGGCGACACCATCTCTACTGGGTCAGGTTCCAAGCAGCTTCCGCCGCCTGCAGATGTGCTCCAGGCAGTTCCTATCCAGGGTTAGGCAGGGCAGTTCCTCGTTAGGTTAAAACTTTCTAGGATCACACAGGTGTGCCCTTGGGCTTACTCACGGCCACACGCCTCATTGCCAAGTTAGGACCTGTTCTTTTTCCTATCGGTTTATCACCCAGAAAGCATAATACCCGTAACCCTTGCCTGATTAGCATAATACCTGTACCTCATGCAGACAGAAGACACCGACTAATCGTGTACTGCTGACTGAACAGAAGCGAAGTCCCGCCACCGACTCCGGTAACAGATCCCTTGATCCAGCTCTGATACCAATATGGGGCACGTAAGGGAAGGAAACAAAAAACAGGCTCCCAATAAGAATAAGGAGAAGGGAAACTCGCAGATCTCATTGGAAATTAAAATCTTTATTAGAAACCCCAAGGATCGCCGAGCCAGCAGCCCAGGCACAGCCCGCTGCCGGCTGCCACTGCCCTTCCCAAAGGACTCCTCGGGCGGTTTTATAGGCAGGAGGAGATAAGGTCCGGGTGCCTACTGGGCCCCATAGCAACCTTTACAGCTCATTCCCACCCACCAACCGACACACTAGTACAATAATTCACGAGAGGATAAGCCCCTCGTGACTAAAAAGCAAAAGGTGCCAGACAAAAGCGGCTGGCACATCCGTTTTATTAAAGGAACAGAGGCGGACTATGATGGGTCCACCACGTTCTGTCCCTGCCGTTCGCTGTGAACAGCGCAGGTAGACCGCTCCATCGGCTGAGCAGGATCCCGCTCTTTGCGTCGTCACCTTTCTAGCTGTAATTACTACTATGGCTACCACTACCTCTACCACTACAATAATTACAACTACTACAGCTACAGTTACTACTACGGCTATGACTACTACTACTACTAATGCTCTTGCTGCTCCTACCACTACTGCCATTACTACTGCTACTAATACTACTACAGCTACCACTACCTCTACCACAACTACTAGTACTGCTACTACATCTACTACTACAACTAGTGCTGCTGCAACTGCTACTCTAACTACTTCTCTTACTACTACAGCTACTGCTACTTCTACAGCTACTACTACTATTGCTTCTCCTACTACTACTACTTCTCCTACTACCAGTCAACTACTGCTTCTACTATTACTACTACTACTACTGCTACTTCTACTCTTACTGCTAATACTACAACTATTACTACTGCTACTCTAGCTACCACTGCTACTACTACTACCATTACTACGGCTATTACTACTGCTATTACTGCCACTACTACAGCTGCTGCTACTGTGACTACTGCTACAACAATTACTACTACTACTGCTATTAATTCTGCTGCTACTACTACAACCTCTACAACAACTACTACTAAAACAAACAAAAATACTACTACTATGACTATTACTACTTCTACTAATACTATTGCTACTACTACTACTACTGTTACTTCCCACACTACTGCTACTGCAACAGCTACTGCTCCTACTACTACTGCTACAACTGCTACTACTACTCCTACTATTGCTGCTACTGCTACTACTACTGCTATTACTACTACTTTTGCTACTACTATTGCTACTACTATTGTTGTTACTACTACTACAACCAATGCGGCTACTACTACTGCTACTACTCCTACTACAAGTACTACTACCACTGCTACTGTTACTACTGCAAGTGCTATTGCTCCTGCAACGAATACTACTACAAAAACTGCAGCTATTGCTACGGCTACTACTATTGCTGCTACTACTACTTCTGCTAGTCCTACTACTACTACCACTACTATTAGTATTGCTCCTACTACTACTAATGCTGCTCCTGCTCCTACAACAACAACTACTACTACTACAGCTTCTACAGCTACCACTATTAGAATGACAACTACTACTATTGCAACAATGGATGGTACTACTAGTACTACTGTTGCTACTGCTGCTATTACGACCACCACAACTACTGCTATTGCTAGCACTACTGCTGCTACTACGGCTATTGGTACTGCTCCTACTACTAATACTACAATTACAATTTCTAGTTATAATGCAACTACTACTACTACTGCAACTACTACTTCTGTTACTAATAATGCTACTACCCCCTTCTACCATTACTATCGTTGCTACTACTGCTATAGCTGTTACAACTATTACTACTACTTCCCCTACTTCTACTACTCTGCAACTGCTAAAGCTAGGATAACTATTGGTTCTACAACAACAACAACAACTACTACTTCCATCACTACTACTATTGCTACTACTACTACTACTTCTACAACTACTACAACAACAACACTGCCCCCACGACTACAACTGCTACTACTAATACTACTATTAGAACTATTACTTCTACTCCTCCTACAACTACAACTATTACTGCTTCAATAGCTACTACTACAGCTACTGCTAGTACTGCTACAACTACTGCTATTGTTGTTGCTGCTGCAGCCGCTGCTGTTGCTGTTGCAACTACTGCTACTACTACTACTACTACAACTACCACAACTACAACGATAGCAACTATTACTACAACTACTACTATTGCTCCAACTACTTCTCATATTACTACACCTTCTGCTACTACTACTACCACTACAAGTACTGATAGTGTTGCTTTTACTACTACTATTACTACTTCTACTGCTTCAACTATTACAACTAGCACTACTACTAGTACTTTTATTACTACTGTTACTACTGCTACAACTACTACTACTGCTACTGCTACTACTACGATTGCCACTACTACTAGTACTACCCCTATTAATAATACTGCTACTAATAGTTCTACTTCGACAACTACTTCTACTACAACTACTACTACTACTTCTCCACCAACTACAACAACAACTACTACTACTACTTCTCCAACAACAACTACTACTTCTAGTGCTATTACTGCTACAACTACTGTTGCTGCTAGTACTACTACTACTGCGGCTGCTACTACTGCTACGGCTATAACAACAACAACTACTACTACTACTACTTCTACTGCTACTACTATTATTACTGGTAATACTACTATTGCTATTGTAACTATTGCTAGTACAACTACTACTATTACTACAAATGCAACTACTACTACTAATACTACTATTACTACTACTGCAACTACTAGTACTATTATTACTACTACTATTGCTTTTACTACTACTACTTCTATTACTACTATTATTGCTTCTACAACATCTACCACTACTACTATTACTACTACTGTTGCTATAACAACTACTACTACTATTACTACTACTACTACTACTACTACTGTTGCTGTTGCTGCTACGACTACAACTACTGCTACTACTACTACTACTACTATTGCTGCTGCTGCTATGACTACCACTACTGCTATTACTACTACTACCGCTATTGCTCCCGCTGCAACTACTAATACTACTACTACTACTACTAATTTTGCAACAACACTGCTACTACTACTGCTATTGCTAGTCCTTGTACTACAACTACTACTGCTGCTTCTGCAAAGAACTACTACTTCTACTACTGCTGCTACAACAGCTACAACTAATACTGCTACCACTGCTACTACTCCTCCAACTAGTACTATTACTGCTACTATTGTGCTAGCGTACTATTACTACTACTTCTGCTACTACTACTACTACCAAGACCACCACTACTCCTAGCCCTACTACTATTACTTTTAGTACTACTACTACTAATACTACTTCTACCTCTACTAGTACTACTACTACAATAGCTGCTACTGCTACTACTACTATTATTACTACAACTGCTGCTATAATTACTACTACTACCACAACTACAACTACTGCTATGACTACTACTATGGCTACGAGTGCTATTGCTACTTCTACTACTATTATTACTACTACTGCTGCTACTATTACTGCTATTACCACAACTACGACTACAGCTATGACTACTACTATGGCTACGATTGCTACTGCTACTTCTGCTACTCCTACAACAACTGCTGCTACTACTACTACTATTACTACTACTACTACTGTTACTACTACTGCTGCTATTTCCACTAATGCTACTACTGCTATTGTTTCTAGTGCTACTACTACTACTGTAGTTGCTGCTACTACTGCAACTGCTACTACTATTGCAACTGCCTCTGCTATGACTGCTACTAGTACTATGGCTACAACTTCTACTGCTACTACTTCTGCTTCTATAACTACTATTACAACTACTGCTATGACTACTACTACTCCTAACTACTACTACTGCTACCACTAATAATACAACTAATGCTATTGCTACTACTTGTACTGCTACCACTAAGTACCACTGCTACTACTACTCCGGTTATTGCTTCTACTACTACAACTATTGCTACAACTACTATGGCTACTACTACTGCCACTGCTATTGCTACTTCTGATACTATTACCACTACTGCTACTTCTAATACTACTAATACTACTACTGCTACTACGACTACCACAACTACAGCAGCTACTGCTACCACTAATTCTACAACTAATGCTGCTACCACTGCAACTTTTGCTACTACTACTATTACTACTACCGATACTGCTCCAACGACTGCTGCTACTACTACTACTGCTACTACGGCTGCTAGTGTTGCTTCTTGTACTACTACTACTAAAACTGCAACTACTGCTTTTACTACTACAAATACTACTACTTCTAGTACTACTGCTACTGCTAGAACTACCACTTTTCATACTACTACTATTCCTATCACCACTACTGTCTCTACTACTACTGCTACTACTACTTCACCTACTACTACTACTAGGTCTAGTACTACTTCAATTACTACTGCTACTACTATTACTACTTCTACTTCTGCGACTATTTCTAATAGTACTACTACTTCTTCTGCTACTAGTACTACACCTACTACTACTATTGCTACTACTGCTACCATGGCTACTATTACTACAGCTACTGCTACTATTGCTACTGCTGCTGCTACAACTACTACTACACTACTCCTACCACTACTACTGCAACTGTAGCACTTGCGACTACTACCACTGTACAATAGTTTCCACAGATAGTACCACTACTACTACTAATACTAAAACTTTTGCTATTGGTACAACTTTAACAATTGTTACTGTTGCTACTGATGCTCCTACTACTGCTACGACTACTACAACCAGTTCTACTAGTAGTATTACTACTACCACTACTACTACTGCTAATAATGCTACTTCTACTACTACGACCACTATTGCTACTCTACTACTACTACTACTACTACTACTACAACAAATACTACCACAACATCTCCTACAATAACAACAACAACTGCTTCTCCTAATACTACTACTACTCCAACTACCACTAGTGGTACCACTACTTCTGCTGCTGCTACTACTACTACCGCCACAGCTGCTACAGCAACTTCTATGACTACTACTATAATTACTAGTACTTCTTCTATTACTACTACTGCTACTAATAGCACTACTTCTACAACTACATCTACTACAACTACTACTACTTCTACTACTACCTCTGCTACAACTACAACAACTACTACTACTAGTACATTTCCTACAACTCCTCCTCCTCCTACTACTACTAGTGTTGCAACTACTGATACCGCTAGTACTACTATTTTGACTACTACTTCTACTAGAAATGCTACTACTGACACTACTGCTACTACTACTACTACAACTCCTACTACTACTGGTACTGCTGATATTAGTACTACTACTATTGATGCTACTGCTACTACTACTGCTATTACTATTATTGATACTGCTACTACTATTAGTAGTAGTACTACTACTACTGCAGCGGCTACAACTGCCACTACTACTAGTACTAGTACTACTACTGCTGCTACTATTACTACAGCTATACTACTACTACTACTACTACTATTGCTGCTACGACTACCACTACTATTACTACTTCTAAAACCACTACTTGAACTGCTACTACAACTACTGCTAGTAATACTACTACTACAGCTATTGCTACTAATACTACTACTACTTCTACAACTACCACTAGTAGTACGATAACTGCGACTACTACTGCTGCTGCTACTACTATTACTACGGCAACTGCTACTCCTACTACAACATCTACTTCTACTACTGCTCCTACCGCTACTGCTGCTCCCACTACTACTACCACTACTTCTACTGCGGCTACCACGACTACTACTACTACTATTGCTACTACTACTCCTACTACTACTACTACTATAATTACTACCGCTACTACTACGGTATCTAAAACTACTAATACTGCTATCACTACTAATACTACTACTCCCACAACTACTACCATTGAAGTTACAACTACTGTAGCTACAACTATTACTACTACTTCCCCTACTTCTAGTACTTCTGCACCTACTACTATGGCTAATACTGCTTCTACAACAACTACTTCTACTACTGCTACCATGACTACTACTACTGCTACTACTACTACTACTACTTCTTCTTCTTCTTCTTTTTCTTCTACTTCTACTACTTGGACTACTTCTACTATTACTTTACTTCTTCTAGTATTACTACTACTACTACTACTGCTCATAATACCATTGTTGCTACTACAACATCTACTACTACTTCTTTTACAACTACTAGTACTACTACTAATACTAGTACCTCTAACTAATACTACTCCTATAGCTACTACTACTAGTACCACTACTAATACTACTCCTCCTCCTGCACCTACTACTAGTTCTACAACTATTGCTACTGCTTCTATCACCCCTACTACTACTACTATTACTACTACTATAACTGTTACTACTACTTCTGCTACTCCTACTACTACAACTACTAGTAGTAGTACTACTACAACTACTATTGCTACTGCAAATACGGCCACTATGACTATTGCTTCTGCACTGCTACTTCTATTACGACTACTACTGCTACTATTGCTACTACTCCTATTACTACCACTACTGCTACAACCGCTGCAGCCGCTACTACTACTACCACTACTATTTGTCCTACTACTACTACTACAGCAACAACTACAACTTTTCTTCCTACTACAACTACTTCTAAGACTACAACTATGACAACTATTGCTACTACTACTACTGCATCAACTTCACCTACTATTGCTACTAATACATCTACTACTACTACAACTGCTACTTCTGCTACTACTGGTACAGCTACTACGACTGCTTCTCATATTACCACTACCTTAGCTACAACTACTACGACTACTGTTGCTGCTTCTAATATACTACTACTACAACTTTTGCTACAACTACTACTATTACTACTGCTACTTTGGGTGCTACTACTGCTGATGCTGCTACTACTACTACTTCTGCTAGTGCTGCTGCTCCTACTACTAATGCTACTTTTGGCACTCCTACTACCACTACTACTACTACTGCTTCTACTACTCCAAGTAGTACTATTTCTACTACAACTACTCTGACTCCTAGTCCTACTGCTGTTACTTATACTACTAGTACGACTACTACTGCCACTGCTACTCCTACCCCAACTCCTATAGGTACTTTAACAACAACTACTACTACTCCGACTCCAACTCCTACTATAACTCCTACTACTACTCCTGCTCCAACTCCTACTACTAATACTACTACTACTACTACTACTACTAATTGTAATGCTACTACTACTACTAATACTAGTATTATGACAACTGCTGCAACTGCTGCTACTACTACAACAACAACAACTACTATTACTACAACTTCTACTTCTACTACTACTGCTGCTGCTGCTGCGGCTGGTACTGCTGCTGATGCTGTGGTTACTACTATTACTACTGCTGCTGCTTCCAATATTACTGCTACTACTAGTACTACTGTTACTACAGCTATTGCTACTACTACGGCTGGTATTGCTGCTGATGCTATGCTTACTTCTACTAATGCTGCTACTACAACTGCTGCTACTACTACCACTGCTACTACAGCTATTGCTACTACTACTACTACTATTGCTACTACTTATCCGAATACTACCACTACTACTAATACTATTACTACAACTGCTACAACTATAACTACTATTGCTGCTACAACAACTACTACAAACCATAAACCCTAAACCCTAAGACCTACACCCAAAACCCAAAACCCTAAACCCTGCTACAACTACTTTTGCAACTACTATTGCTACTGCTATTACTACTACTACTACCACCACCAGTAATCCGAATAATACTATAGCAAATAGTATTACTACTACTACCACCACTACTACAACAACAACAACTACTACTACTACTACAACAACAACAACAACAACAACTGCAACTATTACTGCTACTACTACGACTCCAACTACTACTGGCACTGTTAATACTATTACTTCTACTATTGCTGCTACTACAAGTACTATTGCAACTACTACTGCTACTACTATTATTGCTACTACTACTACTACCACAACTGCGGCTACTGCTACTGCTACTACTACTAGTACTAGTACTACTACTGCTGCTACTATCACTACTGCTTGTACTACTACTACAACTATTGCTGCTACTACTACCACTACTAGTACTACTTCTACAACCACTAGTAGACCTGCTACTGCAACTACTACTAGTAATACTACTACTACTGCTGTTGCTACTAATACTACTACTACTTCTACAACTGCCACTACTAGTACGATAACTACCGCTACTACTACTGTTGTTGCTATTACTATTACTACGGCTACCGCTACTACTACTACTACTACTACTTCTACCTCTACTATTGCTACTACCGCTACTATTGATCCTACTACTACTACTTCTTCTACTGCGGCTACTACGGCTACTACTACTGCTGCTACTATTGCTACTACTGCTACTACTACAGCTATTGCTACTGCTACTACTACTACTATAATTACTACCGCTACTACTATTGCGTTTAAAACTACTAATAGTACTACTCGTACGACTACTATCGTTGCAGCTACAACTACTGTTTCTACAACTATTACTACAACTTCCCCTACTTCTACAACTTCTGCACCTACTACTGCTATGGCTAATACTGCTTCTACAACAACTACTTCTACTGCTGCAACCACGACTACTACTACTGCTACTCCTACTATTACTACTACAACTACAACTTATACTATTACTACTACTTGTACTTCTACTACTTCTACTACTTCTGCTATTACTTACACATCTACTACTACTACTACTACTGTTATTGCTGCTTCTAATACTACTACTGTTGCTACTACAACATCTACTACTTCTACTTCTTCTACAACTACTGGTACTACTACTAAGACTAGTACCACTAGTAATACTACTCCTATAGCTATTACTACTAGTACCACTACTAATACTCCTCCTCCTCCTCCTCCACCTACTACAACTTCTACAACTACTGCTACTGCTTCTACTACTCCTACTACTACCACTGCTCCTCCTCCTACTACTGCTACTATTGCTACTACTACAACTGCTACTACTATTTCTGCTACATCTACTACCACAACTACTAGTAGTACTACTACTACAACTACTATTGCTATTGTGACTATGGCCACTATGACTATTGCTTCTGCATTGCTACTTCTATTACGCCTTCTACTGCTACTACCGCTACTACTCCTATTACTACCACTACCGCTACAACCGCTACAACCGCTACTACTACTACCACTAGTATTAGTCCTACTACTACTACAACTACTATTACTACAACAACAACAACTTTTCTTACTACTACAACAACTGCTAAGACTACCCCTATGACAACTATTGCTACTACTACTACTATTGCATCTGCTTTACCTGCTATTGCTACTAATACATCTACTACTACTACAACTGCTACTTTTGCTACTACTGGTATAGCAACTACTACTTCTCATATTACCACTACCTTAGCTATGACTACTACTGCTGCTGCAGCTGCTACTAATATGCTACTACTACAACTTCTACTACAACTACTACTATTACTACTGCTATTGCTACTGATGATACTGCTACTACGGGTAATACTACTACTAGTACTGCTATTGCGAATAGTACTACTTCTGCTAATATTGCTACTTCTACTACTAATGTTGCTACTGCCACTCCCACTACCACTAGTACTACTACTGCTACTATTACTACTGCTGTGACCACTAATACTGCTTCTACTGCTACTACTACTCCAACTAGTACAATTACTGCTACTATTGCTACTATTGTACTATTACTACTACAACTACTACTCCTCCTAGTCCTACTACTATTACTTATACTACCAGTACGACTACTACTACTACGACTACAAGTACTACTACTACAACCACTGCAACTCCTCCAACTCCTACAGGTACTAAAACAACAACAACTACTACTCCTACTCCAACTCATACTATAACTCCTACTACTACTCCTACTCTAACTCCTACTACTACTTCTACTAATTCTAATACTTCTACTACTACTCATACAAATTTTAAAACAACTGTTGCTACTACAACAACAACAACAACTACTACTATTACAACAACTTCTACTTCTACCAGTACTACTGCTGCTGCTGCGACTGGCACCACTACTAATGTTGTTGTTACTACTATTACTACTGCTGCTGCTTCTACTATTACCACTACTACTAGTACGGCTACGAGTGCTGCTCGTACTTCTACTACTACTGCTCCTACTGCTACTACTACTACTACCACTCCTGCACCTACTACTACAGCTACTACAACTGCTACTACTGATAGTACTCCTGCTATGACAGGCACTATTGCGACTACTACTGCTACTACTATTGCTACTGCTACTACTACTATTACTACTACTAATCCGGATACTACTACTTCTACTAATACTTCTACTAAAACCGCTGCTACTACTACTACTACTGCTACTCCACTACTATTGCTACTACTAATCCGAATACTACCACTACTACTAATACTATTCCAACAACTGCTACTACTACCACTGCTACTGCTACAACTACTACTACAAAACCATAAACCCTAAACCTTAAAAGCTAAACCCTAAACCCTACTACAACTACTATTACTACTACTATTTCTACCACTATTACTACTAGTACTACTACAACCACTAATCCGAATACTACTATAGCAAATACTACTACTACTACTACTACTACTACTACTACTACTACTACTACTACTACTACTACTACTACAACACTACTACTACTGGTAGTGTTGATACTACTACTTCTTTTATTGCTACTACTACTACGACTATTGCTACTACTACTACTACTACTACTATTGCTAGTAGCACTACTACCACTACAACGACTGCTGCTACTGCTACTACTACTAGTACTAGTACTACTACTGCTGCTGCTATTACTACTACTTGTACTACTACTACTACTATTGCTGCTACTACTACCACTACTAGTACTACTTCTACAACAACTACTAGAACTAGTACTGCAACTACTGCTAGTAATACTACTACTACCGCTGCTGCTACTAATACTACTACTACTTCTACGACTATCGCTACTAGTATGATAACTACCACTACTACTGCTGCTGCTACTACTATTACTATGGCTACGGCTACTACTACTACCAGTACTTCTACTTTTACTACTGCTACTACAACTACGGCTGCTCCTCCTCCCACTACTACTTCTACTGCGGCTACTACGGCTACTACTACTACTACTATTGCTACTACTACTGCTACTACTGCAACTATTGCTATTGCTACAACTACTACTACTATAATTACTACCGCTACTACTACTGCGTCTAAAACTACTAATACTACCACTACCACTACTACTGTTGCAACTACAACTACTATTGCTACAGCTATTACAACTTCTTCCCCTACTTCTACTACTATTGCACCTACTTCAGCTATGGCTAATACTGCTTCTACAACAACAACTTCTACTATTGCTACCATGACTACTACTATTGCTGCTATTGCTGCTGCTACTACTACTACTACTACTATTACTACTTAAACTACTACTACTACTTCTTCTACTTCTACTACTTCTACTACTACTACTACTATTACTTATATTTCTACTACTACTACTACTACTACTACTACTACTACTACTACTACTACTACTACTACTATTACAATTGCTGCTCATACTACTATTGTTGCTATTACAACATCTACTACTACTACTTCATCAACAACAACTGGCACTATTACTAGCACTAGTACCGCTACTAATTCTATTCCTATAGCTACTACGACCTGTACCACTACTAATACTACTTCACCTCCTCCTCCACCTACTACTTCTTCTACAACTGCTGTTACTGCAACTACTGCTACTTGTAGTAGTCCTGCTACGACTAGCACTATTGCTACTACTGCTACTGTTACTACTACTGCTACTACTACTGCTACCGCTACTACTACTACTATTGCAACTACTAATCTGAATACTACCACTACTACAAATACTATTACTACAACTGCTACTACAACTACTACTATTGCTGCTACAACTACTACAACAAAACCATAAACCCTAAACCCTACTACAACTACTTTTGCTATTACTATTGCTACTGCTTTTACTACTACTACTACTACTACCACCACTAATCTGAATACTACTATAGCAAATACTACTACTACTACTAGTGCTACTAGTACTACTACTACTACTACTACTACTACAATGAATACTACTACTGCTGCTGCTACTGCTATACTACTACTACTCCTGCTACTACTACTGCAACTACCACTACTGCTATTATATCTGTTACGACCACTATGACTGAGACTGCTAGTACTATTACTACTACAATTACTACTGTTACTGTGACTTCTACTATTACTATCGCTACTACTACTTCAATGACAACACCTATTGCAATAATGACTTACTAGTTCTACTATAGGGACAACTACTACTACGTCTTCTGCTACTAGCACTGCTATAACAACAACAACTACTAATACCACTACACTTACTACTACTTCGAATACTACTACGACTACAACAACAACAGCTACTACTACTCCAGCTACTATGACTACTACTTCTACTACTACCACTACTTCTAATACTACGACTACGATTACTACTACTACTCCTACTACTACTACAGCTACTACTACCAGTATTACTAGTACTACTACTACTACTACTACTACTACTACTACTACTAGTACTACTAGTAGTACTACTACTACTAATGTTGCTACTACTACTATTTTTGCTAGTACTGCTCCTACTACAACAACTACTACTACAACTATTGCTACTAAGACTTTAATGACTTTGACTACTGCAACCACTACTGCTGCTGCTTCTGGTACTACTTCTACTACCACTACTACTCCTACTATAACAACTACTGTTGCTACTATAGAAGCACGACTAATGCTACTTCTTCTACTATTACGACTACAACGACCACTACCCCTTCAACCGCTATAGCTAATGCTGCTACTACTACTAATGCTACTGCCACTAATACTACTACTATGTCTGCAACAACTACTACTACTAATGTTGTTGCTGCTATTACTAATGTTGTAACAACTGCTTCTACAAGTACTGCTACTAGCGCTATTACTACTGCAACTATAAAGATGAATACTCTTGTTGCTACTATTATTACTACAACTACAACAACTACTACTCCTACTACTTCTACTACTACTACTATTTCTGTTGGTAGTATTCCTGCCACTACTACAACTGCTACAACTACTACTAGTGTTGCTATGGCAACTACTATTACTACTACTGTTGCTATTACTACTATTGCTACCACAACTACTGCTACTACTAATACTACTCTAACAATAATATTAACAACAAGAACAACTACTACTAAAACTATGACTACTACTACTCATACTACTCATGCAACTACTACTACTGTTCCTATGGCTACAGCTACTACTACTACTGCTACTTCTAATTCTGCAACTTATACTAATACTACAACTACTACTACTAGTACTACTCCTACAATTGCTATTGCAACAACTCCTACTATTGCTACTACTACTACAATTGCTACTATTGCTACTTTCTCTACTACTGCTACTACTACCACCACTACTAGTAGTCCTATTGCTACTGCTGCTACCACTGCTATTTTTCATACTACTACTATTGCTAAGACTACAACTATGACTACTATTGCGACTAATATTACTACTACTTCAACTTCAACTACTATTGCTACTAATTCTTCTACTATTCCTACAACTGCTGCTACTACTACTACTACTGTTGCTGTTATGACTACTTCTCATATTACCACTATTTTAGCTACAATTGCTGCTACTACAACTATTACTATTGCTACTACTACTGCTACAAGTACAACTATTACTATGAGTGCTACTACTACTACTGCTACTACTACTACTACTATAGCTGCTCCTACTTCTACTACTGCCGCTAAAACTCCAGCTACTACTACTACCACGGCTGCTACTATAACTGCCATCAGTACTACTACTATTATAGCTACTACTATAGCACTTGTACTATTATTGCTACTATTGTTGCTAATGTCCTCTACAACAACAACTACTACACCAAGTCCAACTACTTTTACTGCTACTACTATGACAACTACTACAATTATTACTCCTACTACTGCTACTACTATTACAACTTCTACTTCTACTAGTACTACAAATACTACTACTGCTGCTGCGGCTATTACTACTACCACTGCTACTACTATTATAGCTACAACTACTGCCATGATTGCTGTTGTGACTACTACTATGGCTACCAGTGCTGCTCCTACATCTACTACTACTACATTAACTACTGCTACTCCTACTACTTCTACTACTACTACTCCTGCTACTACTACTACTCCTCCTCCTGTTGTTGCTGCTACTTCTAGGTCTACTACTAATACTACTACTATTACTACTGCTAGTACTACTTTTGCTGCTCCTACTACTATTGCTACTACTATAACTACTAATACTACTACTAATATTGCAACAGCTCCTACAACAGCAATTGCTACCACTATGACAACGCCTACTACTGCTACTATTTCTACTGCCACTACTTCGGCTACTACTACTACTGCTACTACTTCTGCTATGACTACTGCCACTACTAACTACTGCTGCTGCTACTATTGCTACTACTACTACTACTACTACTGCGACTATTGCTACTGCTACTACTACCACTACTCCTGCTACTACTACTACTACTAACTACTACTTCTACTATTGCCTTTGCTACTACTTCTACTAATACTACTACGGCTGGTACTACTGCCACTAATACCACTACTGCTACTACTACAACTACTAATACTACTACTGCTACTAATACTACCACTACTGCTGCTGTGACTATTGCTACTACAATAACTACTACCATTGCAACATCTACTCCTTCAGCTACTACTACCACTACTGCTGCTACAACTACAACTACTACCACTACTACTACTAGTCCTCCTCCTCCTCCTCCTTCTCCTCCTCCTCCTACTATGGTTGCTACTGCTGCTTCTTGTACTACTACTGCTACAACTATAACTACAACTATTACTGCTACAACTACTAGTACTTCCACTACTATAGCTACCACTAGAACTACCACATGTAATAATTCAACAAATACTGCTACTACTGCTGCTTCTACCACTACTACTACAATAATTACACCTACTACTACTACATCTAGTACTACTTCTATCACTACTTCTACTACTATTCCTACTAATACTACTACTACTATAGCTATTGCTAGTACTGCTACTACTACTAATACTACATTTGCTACTACTACTACTTCTTCTGCACTACTACTACTATTGCTATAACTACTACTGCTACTACTACTACTGCTGTTGCGGCTACTGCTACTATTGCTACTACTACTGCTACTACTACTATTACAATCGCTACTGCTGCAGCTGTTGCACCTACGACTACTACCATTGCTACTACAACTTCTACTGCTACTACTACTACTACTACCACTTCTGCTAGTTTTGCTATTGCTATGACTTCTATGACCACTACAACTATTGCTACTACTACTACTACTAATACTATTACTACTACAACTACAATTGCTACCACTGCCACTATTATTACTGGCACTACTATTGCTACTATTGTGACTACTGTTGCCACTACTACTATAACTTCTTATGATACTTGTACCATTACTACCACTTCCACTACTACTATTGCTACTACTACTATTACTGTTGCAACTACTAGAACTACAGCAAATACTACTACTACTATGACTACTACCATAGCGAATACTGCTACTACTGCTACGACTGCTACCACAACTAGTACTCTTACTATTGCTACTACTACTGCTACTGCAACTATTGCTACTGCTACTACTACTATGACTACTACTAATGCTGCTGCTGTTGCTATAGCTACTACTATTACTACTACCACAATTATTACTACTACTACTACTTGTACTACTGCTACTATTGCTACTACTGCTATTGCTGCTGCTACTACTGCTAATAATATCACTACAACTGCTACCACTAACACTGCCACTACTATTACTACTATTGCTATAATTACTACTGCGATAACTACTATTACTACTATTATTATTACACCTACTATTACTACTACTACTATTACTATTACTGCTATTATTGCTACAACTACTACTCCTTCTACTGCTACCATAATTGCTACTACTTATGCTGCTTCTCTTGCTATTACTGCTAGTGCTATTGCTACTGCTATAGTTACTACTATGGCCACTATTACTGCTAGTACAACTACTACTACTATTGTTGCTACTACTGCTACTCCAACCAGTACTAATCCTATTACTACTAATGCTGCTACTGCTTCTACAACTACCACTACTAGTACTACTACTACTGCTGCTTCCAAACTACTACTGCTCCTATAGCTACCGCTACTAGTACAACAATAACTACTACTACTATTACTACTGCTACTATTATTAGTACTGCTACTAGTACCACTACTACAGCTACTTCTATTACTACTTCTACTACTACTATAGCTACTATTGCTACTGCTACTCCTACTACTACTGCTACTACTAATTCTACTGATGCTACTACGGCTACTACTGATACTCTGCTTCTACTACTGCTACTACTACTGCTATTACTACTGCTGCTACTATTACAACTACAATTACTATCACTACCACTATGGCTACTAGTTCTACTACTACAACAACATCTTCTTTACCATAAATACTACTACTCCTACCATTGCTACTGCTACTGCATCTACAACTATTGCTACTACTTCCCCTACTTCTAAAACTTTTGTAATAACTACTGCTACAGCTATAACTTCTTCTACAACAACTGCCACAACACTGCTACCACCACTTCTATTACTACTATGACTACAACTGGTACCACTACCATAATTAGAACAATAACAATAATAACTACAACTACTACTACTACTAATCCTACTAATACTAGTACTAGTACTACTACTTCTACTGCTCCTACAATGACTACTCCTCCTCCTCCTCCTCCTCCTCCTCCTCCTACTACTACTACTACTACTACTACTACTGCTACTGCTACTACTACTACTACTGCATCTACATCAGCTATAGCTACCAATCCTAATACTACTACTACTGCTGCTGCTGCTGCTACTACTACTACTACTACTACTACTAGTATTACTACTACAATTACTACTACCACTTCTACTACCTCTACTACTACAACTACTACTACCACTTCTACTACATCTACCACTACAAATACTACTAGTAGTACTACTACTAATACTGTTACTGTGACTACAGCCACTACGAGTATTGCTTCTACACTACTACTTCTATTACCACTACTGTAGTTACTACAACTACTACTACTGGTACTACTATATTGCTGCTTCTACCACTACTACTACCACTAATACTACCAGTACTATTAGTCCTAGTACCACCACTTCGAGTACTGCTACTTTTCATACTAGTACTACTGCTAAGACTACAATTATGACTGTGATTGCTACAACTACTACTACTTCTACTTCACCTACTATTGCTACAAATACTTCTACTACTAGTACAACTACTGCTACTGCTGCTGTTGCTACTACTACTATGGGTACTACTATTACTACTACTTCTTCTACTACTAATACTGCTCCTATTGCTACTACTATTACTACTACTATCACTATTGCTACTACTACTGCTACTACTACTCCAAATAGTACCATTATTGCTAATATTGTTGCTAATGTTCTACTACTGCTACTACTATTACTCCTGGTCCAACTACTATTACTACTACTATTACAATAACAACAACAACTGCTACTACTACTAATACAGCTACTATTGCTACTACAACTATTACTATATTAGCTTGTACTACCGCTACTTTCATGACTACTACTACTACTACTATAACTTCTACTACTACTATGATGACTATTACTCCTACTATTATAGTTACTACTTCCACTACTACTACTAATGTAGTAGCAGTGGTGGTAGGAGTAGCAATAGTGGCTATAGCAATATTAGCAGTAGTAGTAGTAGCAGCAGTGGTAGTTGCAGAAGTGGCCGTACTAGTAGTAGCAAGTAGCAGCAAAAATAGTAATAGTAGTAGTAGTAGTAGTAGTAGTAATAGTAGTAGTTGAGTTGGTAGTAGTAGCGATAGTAATAGTAGTAGAAGTAGCTATTCTAGTAGTAAGAGTAGTAGTATTTATAGTAGTAGCTGAAGTAGTAATCACAGAAGTAGCTAAAGTAGTTGTAGTAGTATTTGTATTAGTTGTAGTTGAAGGAGCAGTAGAAGTGGTAGTTGTACTAGTAGTAGTAGTAGTAGCTATAGTAGTATTAGGAGTAATAGTAGTAGAAATAGTAGTAAGAGTAGTAGTAGTAGTAGTTGTTGTTGTTGTTGTTATTGTTGTTGTTATTGTTGTTATTGTTGTTATTGTCGTACTAATAGTAGGACTAGTGGTAGTAGCAGTAGAAGTAGTTGTAGTAGTAGAAGTAGTATTATTAGTACTAGTTGTAGCAGCAGTAGTGGTAGTAGTAGGTGCAGTAGAAGTAGCACTAGCTGTAATGGCAGTAGTAATGGTAGTAGTAATAGTGGTAGTGGTAGGACTACTAGTAGGAATCATTGTGGGAGTAGGAGTAGTAGGAGTAGGAGTAGGAGTAATAGTAGTAGTTGTTGTTGTATTAGGAGTAGCAGTAGTAGCAATTGTAGTAGTTGGAGTAGTAGTAGTAGTAGTAGCAATTGTAGTTGTATTGGTAATAGTAGTAGTTATAGTTGAAATAGTAGTAGCATTAGTAGTAGCAGCGGCTATTGTAGTAGTAGCAGTTGTTATTTAGGGGGAGTAATACCAATAGTAGTTGTAATTTATAGTAGTAGTAATATTAGTAGTAGTAGTAGTAGTATTAGTAGTAGTTGAGGTGTAGTAGGAGGGGCAGTAGTAGCCGAAGCAATAATAGTAGGAGTAACAGCAGTAGCAATTGTAGTTGGAGCTGTGGCAATAGTGGTAGGAGTAGTTGCTGTAGTTGGAGTAGTAGTAGCAGTAGCAGCAGTAGTAGTAGTAGCAGTTGTGGTTGGAGTAGTAGCAGTGGTAAAAGTTGGAGTAGTGGTAGTATCAATAATAAGAGATGTAGCAGCCATAGTAGTAGTAGCAATAGTGGTATTTGCAATTATAATAGTAGTAGTGGTAATAGCAATTATAGTAGTCGTAGCCGTAGTAGTAGTAGTAGTACTAGAAGTAGCTGTAGAAATAGTAATAGTAATATTAGTCATCCAAGTAGTATTAGTAGTAGCAGTAGTAGCAATAGTTTTAGTTACCATAGTAGTATTAATAGTATTAGTAGTTGTAGTAGTAATAGTAGTAATAGTAGTACTAGTAGTAGTAGCAGCAGTAGTTATTGTAGAAGTAGTCGGAGGAGGAGTCGTAGTAGTAGTTATTGTAGGAGTAGTAG
>RXID01021431.1:52296-84391 GCA_005019695.1 Trichopus zeylanicus subsp. travancoricus | reverse complement strand
CTAATACTACTACTACTTTAACTACTACTATTTCACCTTTGTCTACTACTGCTACCACTGCTATGATTCCTTTTGCTGCTACTACAGGCAATAGATGTAGTAGTAGTAGCAACAGTGGTAGCAATAGCAGTAGCAGTAGTTGCAACAGTAGTAGTAGTAGTAGTAGTAGTAGCAATAGTAGTCTAAGGAGTGATAGTAGTAGAAGTAGTAGTGGTAGCCATAGTAGTAGTAGTAGCAATAGTAGTAGTAATAGCAGTACTAGCGTTAGTAGTAGCAGTACTAGTAGTAGCTATCGTATTAGCAATAGTTGTAGCAATAATAGTCGTAGCTATAATAGTAGTAGTAGTAACAGCAGTAGTAGCAGAGTAATAGTAGAAATAGTAGTAGTAGTAGTCGTAACAATAATCGTAGAAATAGGAGTAGTAATAGTAGCAGTAGTAGTAGCAGCAGTAGTTGTTGTTCTTATTGTAATGGTAGTGGTAGTATTAGCATCAGTACTAGTAGTATTAGGAGTAGTTATAATAGTAGGTGTAGCAGCAATATCAGTAGTAGGAGAGAGACTAGCAGTAGTAGAGGTAGCAACAGTAGTAGTAGTAGTAGTTTTAACAGCAGCCCTAGTGGTAGAAGTTATAGTAATAATAGTAGTAGTAGTAGCAGTAGTAGCAGTTGTTGTATCAGGAGGAGTAGTAGTAGTAGTAGTCATAGTAATAGTTGTAGAAGTAGTTGTAGTAGTAGTAGCAGTAGTAGTTATAGGATTAGCATTATGAGTCATGGTAGCAGTAGTAGTAGTGGAAGTAGAGGCATAGTAGTAGTAGAAGAAGATTATTAGGGGTATTAGAAGCTACCACAATATGACTAGTAGTAGGAATGGAAGCCATAATAGCAGTAGTAGCAGTAGTTGTAATAGTAGCAGTAGCAGTAATAGTATAGTAGTAGTTGTAGTAGTAGTATAGCAGCGGTAGTAGCAGCAGTAGTAGGTTGCAATAGTAATAATAGTAGCAGTAGCAGCAATAATAGTAGAAGTAGCAGTAGTTGTACTAGTATTAATTGTAGTAGTAGTAGTAGTAGCAGTAATAATAGTAGTAGTAGTAGTAGAAGAAGTAGTAGTAGTAGTTGTAGTAGTAGTTATAGTAGTAGTAGTAGTATTTGTAGTCATAGTAGTCGTAGTAGTAGCAGTAGTGGGAATAGTAGAAGCAGTAGTAGCAGTAGTTGTTGTCATAGCAGTAGGAGAAGTAGTAGTTGTCAGAGAAGTAGTAGGAGGAGGAGTAGTAGTAGCAGTAGTAGTAGGAGGAGTAGCAAAAGTATTAGCAGCAGTAGTAGTACAAGTAGTAATATGAGTAGTAGTTGTGGTCATAGCAGTTGTAGTAGTAGTAGTAGTAATAGTTATAGTAGTAGTGGAAGTAGCAATCAGAGTATTCCTAGTAGTAGTAGCGGTACTAGTAGCAGTACTAGTAGCAGTACCAGTACTAGTAGTAGTAGTAAAAGTAGCAGCAGCAGTAGTAGTAGTAGTAGTAGTAGTAGCAGTAGCAGCAGCAGTAGTTGTAGTATTGGTAGTAGTAGCAATAATAGTAGGACTAGGAGTAGTAGTGGGAGTAGTAGCAGTAGGTGTAGCTATAGCAATTGTAGCTGCAGCAGTAGTGGTAGTTGTAGTGGTTGTAGCAGTGGTAAAAGAAGTCGTAGTAGTAGTAGTAGTATGAATAGTAGTAGTAGCAGTAGTTGAACTAGTACTGGTAGTAGTGGTAGTAGTCGAAATAGTAGCAATAGTAGTAGCATTAGGAGTAGTAGCCGTAGTAGTAGTGTCGTAGTAGTGGAAACAGTATCGTATCACTAGTAGTAGTAGTAGTAGTAGTAGTAGTAGTAGTAGTAGTAGTAGTAGTAGTAGTAGTAGTTGTTGTTGTTGTAGTGATAGTAGCAATAGTAGTAGTAGTAGCAGTAGTAGTAGTAATTACAGCAGAAGTAGTAGTAGAAGCAGTAGTAGCTGAAGTTGCGACAGCAGTAGCAATTCTAACTGTCGTAGTAGTTGTAGTACTAGTAGTGGTACTAGTGCAGTTGAAGCGGTAGTAGCAGTTGCAGTGGCAACAACAACAACGGTAGCCACAGTAGTCAACGTTATAGTAGTTATAGGAATAGCAGTAGGAGTAGTAGCTATAGTAGTTGTATTGGTAGAAGTAATAGTGGTAGGAGTAGTAGTAGTTGTTGTAGTATGAGGTGGAGAAGTTAGAATACAAGAAGCAACAGCAGTATGAGTAGTTGTAGGAGTAGGAGTAGTAATAGTAGCAATAGTTGTAGTAGTACTAGTTGTAGTAGTAATAGTAGTAGTAGTAGTAGCAGTAGCAATAGCATTAATAGTCGCAGTAGTAGTAGTAGTTGTCGTAGTAGTAGTGGTTGTAGTAGTAGTGGTCAATAGTACTTGTAGATGTAGTAGTAGCTATAGTCGCAGTAGTGGTAGTAGTAGTAGTAGTAATAGTAGTCGAGTGGTAGTAGTTGTTGTTGTAATAGTAGTTATTATTATACTAGTACGAGTAGTCATAGTAGTAGTTATCATAAGTAAAGTAGTAGGACTAGTAGTAGTAGTAGTAATAGTAGCAGTGGCAGTAGTAGTAATAGTAGCAGTGGTAGTGTTGTAGTAGTATTATTAGTAGTAGTAGTAGCAGTAGTAGTTGTAGTAGTAGTAGTTGTAGTAGTAGTTGCAGAAGTAGTAAAAGTAGCAGTAGTAGTAGCAATAGTAGTAGCAGTAGCAGTTGTGGTACTAGTTATTGTTGCAGTAATAGTGCCAGTCATAGTAGTAGTATTAGTAGTGGAAGTAGTAGTACTAGTTGTAGCCATAGCAATAGTAGAAGTTGAAGTAGCAGTAGGAGCGGTAGTAGTTGTCGCTATAGTAGTATTGGTACTAATAATAGCAGTAGTAGAAATAATAGTAGTAGCTGCAGCAATCGTAGTAGCAGTTGTTGTCATAGTAGCTATAGTAGAAGTTGCAGAAGCAAAAGTTGCAGGAAAAATAGTTGTTGTAGTTGGAATAGTAGAAGTTGTTATAGGAGTAGGAGTTGGAGAAGGGGTATCAGTAATATACGTAGTACTAGTAGTCGTAGTAGGAGTAGCCGCAATACTAGTAGTAGTTGTTGTTGTAATAGTAGTAGTAATAGTATTATTATTTATTGCAGTCATAGCAAAAATAGTAGCAGAAGTAGTAGTAGTAGTAGTAATGGTAGCAATTGTACTAGTACCAATAGTAGTAGTTGTAGTAGTAGAAGAAGAAGAAGAAGTAACAGTAGTGGTAATAGTAATAGTAGCAGTAGTAGTAGCAGCAATAGTTGTAGTAGTAGTAGTTAGAGTAGTAGTAGTTACTGTGGTAGTAATAGAAGTAGTATTATTACTAGTAGTATTAGTAGTTGAAGTAGCTGTAATAGTAGTAGGGCAAGTAGTAGCAGTAGGAGTAGCAGCACTAGTAATAGTAGTATTAGTAGTAGTAGTAGTAGCAATATTAGTAGTAGTATTAGTTGTAGTAGTAGTAGTTGTAGTAGGAGTAGTAGTAGTTATAGCACTAGTAGTAGTAGTAGTAGAAGAAGAAGACAAAGTAGTGGTAGTAGTAGTATTAGTGGTAGTAGTAGTAGTAATAGTAGTAAGAGTAGTATTAGTAGTAGGAGTAGTAATAGTAGTAGTATTTGTAGCAGTAGTATTTGTAATTGCAGTGGTAGCAGTAGGAGTAGTCGTTGGATTAGTGGTAGTAGTAGAAGTTGTAATAGTTGGAGTTCGAGTTGTTGCAGTAATGCAAGTAGTAGTACTAGTAGTAGTGTTAGTAGTTGAAGTAGAAGAAGTTGGAGTAGTAGTTGTAATAGTAGTAGGAGTAGCAGCACTAGTAGTAGTAGTAGCAGTAGTAGTATTAGTAGTAGTAGTAGTAGTAGTAGTAGTAGTAGTAGTAGTAGTAGTAGTAGTAGCAGTGGTAACAATAGTAGTAGTTGTTGTTGTTATAGTAGTAGCTTTAGTATGAGTAATAGTTGTTGTAGTTCTAGTAGTTGTGGCATTAGTTGTAGTATTAGTAGTAGTAGAAGAAGTTGCAATAGTAGCAGCAATAGCAATAGTAGGAGTAGTAGTAGGAGTAGTAGTAGGAGGAGTACTAATAGTAGCAATAGTAGTAGTATTTGTAGTACTAGTTATTGTAATTATAATGGTAGTAGTAGGAGTACTCGTAGGGGTACTAGTAATAGTAGAAGTTATAATAGAAGGAGTTGGAGTAGTAGTAGTTGTTAATGTAGTAGTAGTAGGAGGAGGAGGAGTAGTAGTAGTACTAGTTGTAGTAGTAGTTGTTGTTGTTGTAGCAGTAGTAGTAGTATTGTCTATACTAGTACTAGTAGTATTTGTACTAGTAGTAGTAGATGTAGTGGCCAAAGTAGTACTAGTAGTAATAATAGTAGTAGCAATAGTAATAGTAGTAGAAGTAGTAGTAGTAATGTAGTAGAAGTAGCAATGGTTGTAGTAGTAGTAGTAGCAGTAGTGTAGTAGTTGTAGCAGTAGCACAAGTAGTAATAGTAGTAGTAGTAGAAGTATTAGAAGCAGTAGCAGTAGTCGTAGAAGAGCAGTAGTAGTAGTATTAGTGGTAGTGGTAGTAGTCGTAGTAGTAGTAGCAGAAATAGTAGTAATAGTAGTAGTTGAAGTAGTAGTAATATTAGTAGTAGTCATAGTTGTAGTAGTAGTAATAGTAGCAACAACAACAGTAGTAGTTGTAATAGTAGTTGTAGTAATAATAGTAGTAATAGTGGTAGTTGTAGAAGAAGTAGCAGTAGTAGTACTAGTGGTAACAGCAGTAAGAGTAGTATTAGTAGTAATAGTTGACACTGTAATTATTCTTGTAGTAGTAGGAGTTGTACTAGGATTAGTAGTTGTAATTGTAGTTGTAGTAGTAGGGGTCAGAGTAGTAGTAGTTGCAACATAGGAGTAGTAGTAGTAGTTGAAGACGTAGCAACAGTAGTAGTAGTAGTAATAGTAGTAGTAGTACTGGTAGTAGTAGTTATAGTAGAATTGGTAGCAGTAGTTGTACTAATAGTAATAGTAGTTGGAGTAGTAGTTGCTGCAAGAGTAGAAGTAGTAGTTGTTGTTGTTGTAGCAGAAATAACAATAGTAGTAGTAGTAGTGGTATTAGTAGCAATAGGAGTAGCAGCACTTGTAGTAGTAGGAGTAGCAATAGTAGTAGTAGTAGTAATAGTAGTAGTAGTAGTTGTTGTTGTTGTAGTAGTAGTAGTAGTAGTAGTAGTAGTAGTAGTAGTAGTAGTAGCAATAGTAGTAGTAGTAGTAATAGTAGTAGTAGTTGTTGTTGTTGTAGTAGTAGTAGTAGTAGTAGTTGTTGTTGTTATAGTATTAGCAGTAATAGTAGTAGTAGTAGAGAAGTAGCAGTAGTAGTAGTAATAGTGATATTAGTAGTAGTATTTGCTGTAGCAGTAGTAATAGTAGTATTGGTTTTTGTAGTAGCAGTAGTAGTAAAAGTAGTAGCTGTAATTATAGTGGTAGCAGTAGCAAAAGTCATAGTAGTAGTAGTAGTAGTTGTTGTAAAAGTAGGAGTTGGCGTAGTATAAGTTGTAGATGTAATACTAGTAGTAGGTGTTGTTATAGTATTAGAAGTTGTAGCAGTAGTAGGACAAGTAGCAGTAGTAGTTGTAATAGTAATAGTAGTAGGGGTAGTATTAGCAGTATGAGTAGTAGTAGTAGTAGTAGTATTTGTAGTAGTAGTAGCAGTGGTTGTAAAAGTAGTAGTTGTAATTGTAGTGGTAGCAATCATAGAAGCCATAGGAGTAGTAGTAGTTGTTATTGTTCTAAAAGTGGGGGTTGGAGTAGTAGTAGTTGTAGATGCTGTAGTACTAGTAGTTGTAGTAGTAGTAGTAGTAGTAGTAGTAGGAGTAGTAGTTGTAGTGTTTGTACTAGTACTAGTTGTATTAGTTGTATTAGTACTACTAGTACTAGTAGATGTAGTAGCCGAAGTAGTAGTAGTAGTAGTAGTAATAGTAGTAGCAACAGTAGTAGTAGTAGTTGAAGAAGAAGTTGTAGTAGTAGTAGTAGTAGTAGTAGTAGTAGTGTCATAGTAGTAGCAACAGCAGTAGTAGTGTAGTAGCAGTAGCAATAGCAGAAGTAGTAATAGTAGAGTAGCACTCAATGTAGAAGCAGTCATAGTAGTGGTGGTGGTGGTAGTAGTAGTAGTAGTAGTAGTAGTAGTAGCAGAAGCATAAGTAGTAGTAATAGTAGTAGTCGGAGTTATGAGAGTAGTAGTAGTAGTAAAAGTAGTAGTAGCAGCAGCAACAATAACAATAGTAGTACCAGCAATAGTAGTAGCAGTTGTAGTAGAACTAGAAGTTGAAGATATTGAGGAGCAGTAGTAGCAGTGGTAGAATTTGTAGTAGTTGCAGGAGTTGTAGTAGCAATAGTAGTAGTAGTAGTAGTAATAGTAATAGTAGTTGTAGTTGTTGTTGTTGTAGAAGTAGAAGTAGGAGTTGTAGTAGGAGTAGTAGTAGTAATAATATAGGTAGTAGTAGTAATCATGGTAGTAGTAGGGGTAGGAGCAGTAGTGGTAGTGCTGGGAGTAGGAGTGGTAGTAGTAGTAGTGGTAGGAGAATTAGTAGTAGTAGGAGTAGGAGTAGTAGTAGGAGTTGTAGTAGTAGTAGTAGGAGCAGTAGGAGTAGGAGTAGCAGTAGGCGTAGTAGTAGGAGTAGTAGGAGTAGTAGGAGTCGTAGTGATAGAAGGAATAGGTGTAGTAGGAGGAGGAGGAGGAGGAAGAGATGTAGTAGTTGTCGTGGGAGTAGGAGTAGTAATAGTTGGCGTAGTGGTG
The DNA here is from genome assembly GCA_005019695.1 of Trichopus zeylanicus subsp. travancoricus. NCBI lineage: Eukaryota > Viridiplantae > Streptophyta > Magnoliopsida > Dioscoreales > Dioscoreaceae > Trichopus > Trichopus zeylanicus. The sequence goes on along the minus strand of RXID01021431.1, from coordinate 77,580 downwards.
GTAGTTGCAGCAGGGTCAGTAGTAGTAGCAGTAATTGCAGTAACAATTGTAGTTCTTGTTGTAGTAAGGGTAGTAGTTCTTGAATTAATAGTAGTACTAGTAGGTGTAGTAGTAGTCAGAGTAGGAGTAGGAGTTGGAGTAGCAGTAGGAGTTAGAGCGGAAGTAGTATTAGTAGTAGTAGTAGCAATTGTACAAGTAGTAGTATTCGTAGTAGTTGTAGCAGTAGAAGTAGTTGCAGTAGCAGTTGTACTAGTAGTAGAATTAGTAGTAGTTCTTTTAGTAGTTGTAGTATTATTAGTAGTAGTGGGAGTATTTGATGTTGTAGTAGTCGTAATAGTTGTTGTTGTAGTAGTATTATTACTCGTATTATTGGTAGTAGCAGGAGTGGGAGTAGGAGTAATAGTATTAGTAGCAATAGTAGTATTACTAGTAGCAATAGCAGTTGTAGCAGTAGTAGTAGCTGTAGTAGTTGTAGTTGTAGTGGGGGTTGTAGCAGTTGTAGTAGCAATACTAATGGGAGTAGAAATAGCAGTAATAGTAGTAGTAACAGCAGTTGTAGTTGTACAGGAGTAGAAACCGCAGCAACTGTAGCAGTAGTAGTAATTGTTGTTGTTGTAGTAATAATAGTAGTTTTTGTAGCAAAAATAGTAGTAGTAGTTGCAGTAGAAGTAATTCTAGAAGCATCATCAGCAGCTGTAGTAATAATAGTAGTTTTAGTAGTAAGAGTAGTAGAAGTTTTAGTACTAGCAGTAGAAGTAGCAGTAGTAGTTTTACCCCTACCACTTCTACTACAACTGCAAAAACTACTACTAATAATACTACTACTACTTCAATTGCTACTACTACTACAATTACTTCTAATACTACTACGACTACTACTATGTCTATTGCTACTACTGCTACTTCTCCTACAACTACCACTACTACTACTAGCAGCAGTAGTAATAATAGTAGTTTTAGTAGTAGCAATTTTACTCCTACTACCAATGCTACAATTTCGACTACTACTACTGCTACTACTACTACTACTACTGTTGCTGCTGCTGCTACTCCTACTGCTACTTTTACTTCTAATACTACTACGACTACTACTACAACTACTGCTACTGCTACTACTGCTCCTACTACTACCACTACCACTTCTCCTACTTCTTTTGCTACTACTAATACTACTACTGCGACTATCTCTCCTACTACTGCTATTGCTACTACTCCTACTACAACTGCTACTTCTATGACTGCTACTACCAATTCTACTACAACTATTACTACTATTACTACTACTACTACTACTAGTACTATTGCTACAACTACTGCTACTACTACTTCTCCAACTACTACCACTACAGCTGCTACTAGTAGTACTTTTACTAATACAACTACTACTACTGCCACTACTACTTCTCCTACCACTTCCACTAGTACAACTACTACCACATCTACTACCGGTACTGCAACTACTACTTCTACTGTTACTTCTACTACTATTACTGCCGCTACCACTACAACTACTACAACAACTAGTACTACTACTCCTAAAACTAGTAGTACTACTGCTACAACTGCTACAACTGCATCTACTACTACTGATACTGCTACTGCTGCTACTACAGCTCTTACTACTTTTACAACTACTATTGCTACTACTGTTACTACGGCTACTTTTGCTACTACACCTAATACTACTACTACTGCAGCTACTACTATACTACTACTATTTCTACTGATACTGCTACTACTACTACTACTTTTATCGCTACTACTACTACTACTACTATTACATCTGCTACTGCAACTACTAACAATACTACTACTACTATTGCTGGTCCAACTACTTCTACTACTTCTGCTACTGCTACTATTGCTACTATCACTGCTCCTACTGCCACTACAACTATTGTTACTACTACTGGTATTGCTTCTACCACTACTAGCACTACTGCTACTACTTCTGCTACTACCACAATTGCTTCTACTACTACTACTATTACTACTGCAAATATTACTACTACTACTACTAATATTACTACTACTATTACTACTACTACTAGTACTCCTACTACTACAAATACAACTACAATTCCTACCCCTACCATCACAACTACTCCTACAATTACTCCTACTACAACTCCTACGCCCACTACTACTACTACTACTCCTACTGCTAGAACTCCTGCTACAACAACAACTACTACTAACTATTACTACTACAACCTCTACTACTACTAATACCTCCAAAACTACTACTATGATAACAACAAGAACAACAACAACAATAACAACAATTACTACTACTACTGCTACTAACGCTCCAATTACTGCTACTACTATATTAATACTACTACTGCTTCGACTACCACTATTGCTACTACTACTACTACCACCACTCTTCCTACTACTATTACAACAACAACAATAACAACAACAACAACAACAACAACAACAACAACTACTACTACTACTACTACTGCTAATACTACTACTACTACAACTGCTACTACTATTACTGGTGCTCCAGCTAATACTACTACTACAACTACCACTACTACCACTACTACTACTACTATTACTACTACTACTACTAGTACTCCTCCTATTCCTCCTACTACTCCTACTACTCATACTACTCCTACTACTCATATGACTCCTACTCCTACAACTCCTACATCTCCAACCACTACGACTCCTACCACTCCTACAACTCCAGCTACTGCTACTACCACGACATCTGCTACTACTACTGCTACAGCTCCTTCTAAAACTACTGCTACTACTCCAACTATTACTGCTACTGCTACCGCTCTTACTATTACTACTGTTGCTACTACTACTGCTTCTACTACTCCCACTACTACTACTGCTACTGCTACTACTGCTGCTGCCTCTGTTGCTACTACTACTGCGACTACTACTACTACAGCAACAACAACAACTACTACTACTTTTCCAGCTCTTGCAACTACAACTACTTCTCCTATAACTTCTCCTATTACTACTACTACTACCGCTGCTACTACTACTACTACTACTACTACTACTACTACTATTACTACTACTTCTACTACTACTGCTACTGCTTATACTATCACTACTGCTATTGCTGTTGCTATTACTACTACTGCTACTGCTGCTGCTATTACTACTATTAGCACCATAAATACTACTACTGCTACTACCGCTTCTACTACTAGTACTACTACTTCGCCTGCTACTACTACAGCTACTACTACAACAACAACTGCAACTACTAATGCTACTGCTACTACTGCAAATACTACTACTACTATTGCCATTAATAATACTACTACTGTTACTGCTACTACTATTACTGTAGCTACTACTACTACTACTATAACTATTACTACTACTAGTACTACTACAACAACAACAACTACTACTACTACTACTACTAGTACTGCTACTACTACTGCTGCTGCTAACACCACTACAACTACCAATACTACTACTACTACTATTACTACTGCAACTCCTACTATGCCTACTACATCTATTGCTAATACTACTAGTGCGACTACCTCTCCTACTACCGCTATTGCTACTACAACTACTACAACTGTTACTTTCATGACCACTACTACTAATTCTTCTACTAATATTACCGCTACTACTGCATCTACTACTACTCTGACTACTACTACAACTATGGCTACTACTACTAATTCTCCTACTACTACCACTACAACTAGTACTAGTATTTTCACTAATTTAGCTACTACTACTATTACAACTACTTCTCTTAGCACTCCTACTTGTACAACTACTACTGCATCTACTACCGCTACTGCAACGCCTACTACTACTACGGCTACTGTTATTATTACTACTACTACTATTATTACTACCGCTGCCACTACAACTACTGCTGCTGATACTACTACTATTACTCCTAAAACTATTAGTACCACTGCTACTACAACTACATCTGCTCCTACTGCTGCTAGCACTGCTATTGCTACTACTACATCTCTTATTGTTTCTACAGCTACTATTGCTACTACTGCTACAACTACTATTGCTACTACTATTTCGACTACTACTATTACTACTACTAATAATACTACTACTACTTCTACCACTAGTACTACTAGTACCACTACTACTTCTGCTATAGCCGCTACTGCCGCTACTACTACTGCAACTACTGCTACTACTACAACTACTACAGCAACATAAGCTACTACAACTAGTACTAGTACTATTTCTACTACCAATGCTACTACTCCAACTTGTTCTCCCACTACTACTGCTGCTACTACTGCAACTATTACTACTACTTATTTTGCTTCTATTACTACTGCTACTACTTTTGGTACTACTACTGCTGCTTCTACTACTACTGCTGCTAGTACTACTACAAATACAACTAATACTAGTACAACTACTAATACCACAGCTCATACTACTACTGCTACTACTATTACTACTAAAACAACAATTACAGCCCCTACTGCCACTACCACTCTTATGATAACTCTTACTACAACTCCTACAACTACTACTACAACTACTACTCCTACTACTCCTACTACTACTACTAATACTGCAGCAAAAACTTCTACTGCTGCTACTACTAAAACTACTACAACTAGTACTAGTACAACTCCTACTACTCCTACGACAAAAACAACTACTACTACTATGACTACTACTACTACTACCATTACTACTATTACTAACGCTCTGATTACTACTACTATGACTACTAATACTACTATTACTACTACACCAACAACAACAGCTACGGCTGCTACTACTACTACTACTACTACTACTACTACAACTACGATTTCTACTACTACTAGTACAACTACTCCTCCTACTATAACTACTACTCCCGCTAATACTACTATTATGAATACTAATACTACTACTTCTACTTCTACTACTACTGCTACTACTAATACAACTACTTCTAATGCTACTCCTAATACAACTTCTACTACTCCAAGAATTGCTTCGCCTAGTAGTACTACTACTCCTACTTCTACTACTACTACGTTTACTACTACTGCTACTGCTACTATTGCTGCTACTGCTACTGCTACTACTATTACTAGCACTACTTCTGCTGCTGCTACTTCTACTACTACCGCTCGTACTCCTACTACTACTACTACTATTCCTACTACTACTAGTGCATGTGCTGCTGCTACTACCGCTAATACTACTACTACTACTACAAAAACGACAACAACTACTACTAGTATTGCTATTGTTTCTACTACTACTACTACTCCTATAACTTTTACTACTACTGCTGCTGCTGCTACTACTACTATTGCTTTTACTACTACCCCTACTATTTCTACTACTACTGCTGCTGCTGCTGCCTCTCCTACACCTGCCACTGCTTCTGCAACTACTAGTACAACTACTACTACTGTTGCTATTGCTACTACAGCGGCTATTAGTACTATTGATACTTCTGCTACTACTACTACTACCAATACTACTATTACCACCACAACTACTACTACTGCTACTATTGCTTCTACTACTACTTCTACTACTTCGCCTGCTACTACTACTACTGCAACTACTACTACTACTACGTCGACTACTACTACAAATAGTACTACTACTATTACTGCGACTACTGCTACTATTGCAACTAATACTATTACTACTATTACTGCTACTACCGTTACTACTACTACTACTACTACTACAACAATAACAACAACAACTACTACAACTACAACCACTACTACAATTACTACTATTGCTACTACTACTTCTATTTCTACTACTACTACTACTATTACAAGTAATACTACTACTGCTACTACGACTAGTACTACTGCTACTACTACTATTGCTACTACTACTACTCTATTTCACCTCCTACTACTACTGCTGCTACTATTATGACGACTACTACTTCCACTACTACTATTACTACTACAATCACTGTTACAACTACTTCTACTCAACTTCCCCTTCTACTACTACTACTTCTAGTACTACGAGTACAGCTACTAAAACTATAACTAACACCACTACTACTGTTATTACTAGTACCACTGCTACTATCACTACAATTGCTACTCCTGCGACTACTGCGACTATAGCTACTATTGCTACTACCACTGCTACTATCGCTACTATCGCTACTATTCCTACTACTACTGCTACTACTACTATTACTACTATTGCTGCAACTGCAACTACAGCTACTACCAACACAACTAGTACAAGAACAAATACTACTACTACAACTGCTACTACTACTACTACTACTACCACCACAATGATTGCTATGGCCACAACTACTAAACCTACTACTACAATTATTGATCTTATTGCTTATGCTTCTACTACTAATACTACTGTAACTACTGCTACTACTGCCGCTACTACAACTATAACTACTACTACAACTATAACGACTGCAACCACTATTACCACAACTACAACAACTACTTCAATTACTGTAGGAGCAACAACAAAAACTGCCACTACACTTCTATTATTATTACTACTACTACTACTACTACTACTCCAAGTACTACTACTACTATTACTTCTCTTACTACTACTACTACTACTGCGGCTGCTACTATAGCTACTACTGCTACTACTACCACATCTTCTACTACTACTACTACAGCTGCTCCTACTGCGACCACCACTACTGCTACCATTACTTTGCTGCTACTAGTACTATTTCTACTACTACGATAATTATTACAGCTTCTACTGCTGCTCTACTCCTAGTACTATTACGACCACTACTGCTACTACGACGACGACAACTACTACTACTATAGCTACTGCTACTACAACTCATTCTACTACTGCTACTAATGCGACTAATACCATACCTACTACATTGCTACTGCTACTGCTGCTACTTTTGCTACTACTACTACCACTACTATTACTAATGTTGCTACAGCTACTACTACTATTACTATTGCTTATACTACTACTACTATAACTATTATGACTGTTACTACTACTATTGCTACAGCTACTATTGCAACTACTACTATTACTACTACTATTACTACCACTACTACTTTTGCTATAACTACTACTGCTACTATTACTCTAGCCACTATAACTACAGCTACAACTACTACTACTACTACTCTTCCTACCACAATTACAACTTTTACTACTACAACTACTTACACTGTCACTGCTGCTACTACTACTACTGCTGCTGCTACTACACCTACTACTACTGTTGCTACTACAACTATTATTACTACCACTTCTACTACTACTACTACTACTCCTCTTGCTACTACTACTATTGCTTGCACCACCATTATTACCAATACTATACTGCTACTAAGACTATTGCTACTGCAACTACTACTACTACTATTACTTCGGTACTTTCCATACTACTATTACGACTATAGCTACTACTAATACTACAACTAATACCACTATTACTGTTACTACTACTACTATTGCTACTATCGCTACTACTGCTACCATTGTGACTATTGTGCTTACAGCCACTACTACTGCTACTACTACTATTGCGGCTGCTGCTACTACAGCTGCTACTACTGCTACTACTATTGCTATCACTACTATTGCTACAACTGCTACGATAGATACTACTTACACAACTAGTACAACAATGAATACAACTTCTTCTACTACTACTGCTACAACTACTACAACTACTAAAACCACTACTACTACTACTACCACAGCTACAACAACTACTTCTACTGCTGCAGCAACAACAACAACAACAACTACCACTTCTACTAGTACTATTACTACTACTACTACTCATAGTACTACTACTACTGCTGCTACTAATACAACTACTACAGCTCTTGCTATAGCTACTACTACATCTTTAACTACTACTACTACAATTGCTCCTACCACGACTACCACTACTACCACTACTGCTCTACTTCTACTAGTACTACTTCTGCGACTACTACAACTACTACAACATCTACTGCTACTCTACTACTACTACTATTACTGCTACTACTGCTACTACTACTGCTACAAAAACTACTACTACAACAACTACTAGTACTACTACTACAACAACAAGTACTTCTACTATACCCACCACTATTGCTACTGCTACTACTGCTGCTGCAGCTACTAGTGTAGCTCCTATTACTTCTACTACTACAACTACAACCGCTACTACTACCACTACTATAGCTACCACTATTACTACTACTATTGCTACTACCGCTACTACAGCCACAACCTTCGCTACTACTAATGCTGCTATTGCTACTACTACTACTACAACAACAACAACTACCATCACGACTACTACTATTAATATTACTATGGCTACTACTGCTACGATTGCTACTTCTACTACTACTTTTGTTGCAATGGCTACTTCTGCTACCACTAGTACAACTGCTGCTACTATTGCTACTGCTACTAATATTACAACAATAACTATGACAACAACAACAACTACTATTAGTATTACTGCTCCTGTTACTACAACAACAACTACTACTACAACTACTACTACTATTGCTACTACAGCTACTACTACTACTACTACTACAATAACTACTACTACTACTACAATAACTACTGCGGCTACTCCTCCTCCTCCTTCTACTACTACTACTTCTACTTCCAATACTACTACTAGCACTACTACTACTTTTGCTATGGGTACTATTACTTCTACTACTACTTCTACTACTACTACTACTACTGCTGTTGCTATAGCTACCACTACTACTACGACTATTAATACTACTACCACTACTACTACTATTACTACTACTATTACTAGCAGCACAACTTCAACAACTGCTTCTACTACTACTACTACAAGAAGTAGTACTACTTCAACAACTACTTCTACTACTACTACTACTAAAAGTACCACTACTTCTCCTCCAACTACAATAACAACTACTACTACTGATGCTGCTACTACCGCTGCTGTTGATACAACTACTGCTACTATTACTACAACTACAGCTTCTTGTAGTACTACTACTGCAACTACTACTACAATTGCCACTACTACTCCAACTACTTCCCATACTACTACTACCACTGCTACTGCTACTACCACAATTGCTTCAATTGCTGCTACTACTGTTGCTAAAAATAGTACTACTACTTTTAATACTACTACTACAACTGCTACGGCTACAGCTACTAAACAAGTACTCCTCAACAACTAGTACTATTGCTGCTACTGCTACTACTGCTTCTACTACTCCTCCTCCTCCTCCTCCTCCTCCTCCTCCTCCTTCTCCTCCTACTACTACTACTACTAATACTTCTACTACTACTACTACTACTAGTGCTACTGCTCCTGCTGCAACTACTAATACTACAACTACTATTGCTACTGCTACGGCTGCTACTACTACTTCTACCACTACTGCTACTGCAACCACAACTTCTACCACTTGTGCTACTACTACTACTACTACTACTACAACAACAACAAAAACAACTACTACTACTACTACTACTATTACCACTACTATTACAACTGCGGCTGCTGCTACTGCTGCTACTACTACTAGTACCGCTACTTCTACTGCTAGTGTTATTGCTGCTACTATGACTACTGCTTTTGCTACCACACCTACTACAATGGCTGTTACTATTGCTAATACTACTGCTAGTACTACTACTACAACTAGTAGTAATAAGACTCCTACTACTATTAATGTTGCTGCTACTGCTGCTGCAACTACTACTACTACTGCACCTGCTATTGTTGCTACTACGGTTACTACTACTGCTACTACTATTGGTATTACAACTGTTGCTACTACTACTACAACTACTGCTCCTACAACTACTACTTCTGTTACTACTAATACTACTACTCCTTCCACCACGAATACCATTGCCACTTCTACCACTACTGCTGGAGCTATTACAACTACTTCCCCTACTTCTACTACTTCTGCCACAACTATAGCAACAACTACTACTGCTTCTACAACAACAACAACTACTACTACTATCACGATTATTACTACTACTACTACTACTACAAAAACTACTACAACAACAACAACTGCTACTACTACAACTATTAATACTACTAAAACTACTACTATAACAACAACTACTACTACAACAACAACAACCACAACAACAACAACAACAATAATAACAACAACAACAATAACAACAACAACAACAATAATAATAACAACAACAATAACTAATACTATTACTACTACTAGTATTAGTACTACTACTACTACTACTAATACTACTACTAGCACTACTACTTCTACTGCTCCTACAACTACTACTATTAGTACCATAACTACTACTACACCTCCTCTTCCTCCTCCTCCTACTACTACTACAACGGCTGCAACTGTTTCTACGATTGCTACTACTACCACTTCTACTACAACAACTACTACTATTACTATCACTACAACTACTACTACAACTAGTAGTACTACAACTACTACTACTACTTCTATTACCACTTCTACTGCTACTGCAACTACTGCTTCCACTGCTTCGACTACTACTTTTACCACTACAGCTGCTACTACCACTACTCCTAGTCCTAAAGAAACTATTGCTACAACAACTGCTTTTTGTACTACTACTACTGCTGCTAAGACTATAACTAGGACAACTATTGCTACTACTAGTACTACATCTGTTGCAACAACTATTACTATGAATACTTCTACTACTACTACAACTACTGCTATAGCTACCACTACTATAGCAATAATCACAACTTCTCATATTACCACTACTTCAACTACTAATACTACTACTACTTCTACAGCTAATATCCTACTACTACTGCTACTACTACTGCTGCTGCTGCTGCTACTACTACTACTCCGACTACAACTGCTGCTACTGGAACTCCCACCACCACCACTACTACTACTATTGTTACTACCGCTGCTACCACTACTACTACTACGACTGCTACTACTACTCCAACTAGTACTACTACTGCTACTGTTACTGCCAATATCCTTTTACTACTACTACTGCTACTACTACTACTACTACTACTACTACTACTACTACTACTACTACTACTACTACTACTACTACTACTACTACTACTACTACTACTACTACTACATCATCTACTACAAGCACTACTACCATGACTGCTACTACTACTATTACTACTACTAATGTCGCTACTATTACTGTTGCTACTACTACTACGACTACTGCTGTGATAACCACTATGGCTGTTAGTGCTGCTCCTACTTCAACTACAACTACAACAACTTCTACTAGCACTACTAGCACCACGACAACAACAACTACTACTACTACTAACACTACTACTACTAGTACTGCAGCTACTACTACTACTACTACTACTACTACTACTAGTACTTCTATTTCTGCTACAACTACTGCTACTACTACTACTGCTGCTGCTACTGCTGCTACTACTGCTACTACTATTACTACTACTACTACTATGACTCCTACTAGTGCTATTGATGCTACTTCTACTGCTACTACTTCTACTACTACTGCTACTACTACTACTTCTACTACTAATGCTACTACTACTACTTCTACGATGACTACTACTACTACTACTGCAGCTGCTACTTCTACTACTACTACTGCTGCTGCTGCTCCTGCTGCTGCTACTACTACTACTACTACTACTACTATTACCACTGCAACTTCTACCACTACTGCAACTAGTAGTACTACTACTACTACGGCTGCTGCGGCTGCTGCTGCTCCTACTAATACTACTACTACTAGTACTACTACTGCTATTGATGCTACTTCTACTGCTTGTACTACTACTACTAAAACTCCAACTACTGCGATCACTGCTACAACCACTACTACTCTATTACTACTGCTACTGCTAGAACTACCACTTCTCATACTACTACTAATACTGCTACTACTGCTGCTTCTACTACTACTGCTACTACTGTTATGGCTATTGCTACTACTACTACACCTACTTCTACTTCTTTGTCTACTACTACATCTATTACTACTTCTACTACTACTCCTACTAATACTACTACTACTTTTGCTGCTAATGCTACTACTCCTACCACTACAAATTCTACCACTAAAACTACTACTACTTCTATTTCTTCTACTACTCCTGCTACTACAATCGCTGCTACTATTAGTACTGCTACTGCCGTTGCTACTGCTACTGGTATTACTTCTTCTAATACTACTATGACTATCGCTACAGCAGCAATTGCTGGACCTGCGACTACTACCACAACGACTCATCTTCCATGGCTACTACTACTACTACTAACACTACTACTTTTGCTACTCCAACTACTGCAACAACTGTTACTATTGGTATTGCTGCTGCTGTTGCTACAACTGCTACAATTACTACAACCACTTCAACTAGTTTTGCTACTGCTATGACTACTACTACAACTACGACTACAACTAGTTCTACTACTGCTACTACGATAAATACTACTACTATTACAACTATAATTGCTCCCACTATTGCAATTACTACTAGCACTACTACAATAACTATCGCTACTATTACTGCTGCTACTACTACGGCCACTCATGATACTACTACCACAACTGCTACCATAATCGCTTCTACTACCTGAACAACTATCGCTCGAACTATTGCTACTACATCTATTGCTAGTACTATCACCAATACTATAGTTAATACAGCTACTACCACTATAACTGTTACTGCAACTATTACTCTTACTATTACTACCACTACTACTACTACTACCATTGCTACTGCAACTACTACTACGACTACTACTACAACTACTGCTGCAGCTACTACTACTACTGCTACTATAATTACTACTACTGCCGCTACTACTGCTCCTGCTACTACTATTACTGTTACTAGTACTACTACTGCAATCGTAGCTACTGCTACTACAACTACTACTATTACAATAACTGATACAACTAGTACTACTAAAAACATTACTACTATTACAATTACTATTACTACTATTACTACTACTACTACTTCTACTACAGCTACTTCTACTACTACTACTACTATTACTACTATTGCTACTACTTCTACTTCTACTACTATTACTACTATGACTACTACTATTACTACGACGACTACTACTATTACTACTACTACTACTATTATTACTACTGCTGCTATTACTACAACTACAACTGCAATTTTTCCGACAATAACAACTACTGCTACATCTCCAACTACTAGTACTTCTCCTACTACTACTAGTGCTACTACTACTTCTGCTACTACTACTACTACTACTTATACTATATAGCTGTTGATACTACTACTACTACTTCTAGTACTACTACTGCTGCTACATCTAAAACTGCTACTACTACTACTTTTACTACTACTGCTACTATTACTACAACTACTTATCATGCTACTACTATTACTGCTACTATTACTACTAACACAACTACTACAACTATTATTACGGCTATAGCTACAACTATTTCTCCAACAAATATTGCAACTACAACTTCTATTACTACAACTACTACTATTTCAGCTACTGCTACTTCTGCTATTGCTACTACAGATGCAACTACTACTACTTTTACTACTACTGCTACTACCACTACTACTACTACTACTACTACTATTTCTACCGCTACTATGATTAGTTATCATACTACTACTACTACTACAACTATAATAATAACTATTACTACTACAACTACTACTTCAACTACTACCACTCCTATAGCTACTACTACTACTGTTGCTACCACTACTACTGCTATACTACGGCTACTACTATGACTGGTAATTCTGCTACTACTGCTGCTACTAATGATGCTACTGCCACTATTGCAACTGCACCTACAACTACTATTACTACTAATGCTACTACTACCGCTACTACTACTACAACTACTACAACTATTAATTAAATACTACTGTTCTTACTAATAATAATAATACTACTACTATCGCAACTATTACTACTGCTACTACTGCTACTACTATTGCTACTATTATGCCTACTACTTCTACTACTTCTATTTCTACTAGTATAACTATTGCTGCTGTTACCGATTATGCTGCTATAGCTGTTGCTACTGATGTTGCTGCTACTATAATTGCCACTACTACTGCTATGACTACTGCTAGAGTACTACTATGGCTACGAGTGTTGCTGCTACTTCTACTACTACTACAACTACTACTACTACTGCTACTACTACTACTATAACTACTGCTATTACTACTACTGCTACTACTACTACTATAACTACTGCTATTACTACTACTACTGCTACTACTGCTACTATTGCTACTACTCCACCTCCTCCTCCTCCTCCTCCTACTACTACTACAGCTACTACTACTACCACTACTAATACTACTACTATTGTTACTACTACTACTACTGCTGCTACAATAACAACAACAACTACTACTACTACTACTACTACTACAGCTAGTACTACTACTATTGTTACTACTACTACTACTACTACTACTGTGGCTACTTCTACTACTGCTACCACTACTGCTGCTACTACTACTACTACTGCTACTACTATGGCTACTTCTACTACTGCTACCACAGCTGCTGCTGCTACTACTACTACTACTGATGCTGGTACTACTACTATTACTACTACTGTTATCACTATTGCTTCTAGTACTACTGTTACTACTTCAACTGCTACTATTTCTGCTACAACAACTACCCTAACTACTGCTAGTGGCAGTAGTAGTAGTAGAAGTCATGATAGTAGTAGTTGGAGTAGCAAAAGTAGTAGCAGTTGTGGAAGTAATAGCGGCAATAACAACCTTCGTATTGTAGCAATAGTAGTAGAGGTAGAAGTTGTAGGTGTAGTAGTAGCAGTACTAGTAGTCGTTATTGCAATAATAGTAGTAGTATAAAATGCAACCAAAGCAGAAGTAGTAGTAGTATTCATAGTAGTAGTTCTATTGGTATAGGCAGTAGCAGCAGTAGTGGTTGTGGTCATAATAGAAGTTGTAGTAGTAATAATACAAGTAGTAGTAGTAGCTATAGTAGTAGTCATGGTAGTATTAGCAATAGTAGTTGTAGCAGAAGTAATAGCAGTAGTAGCAATAGTTAGAGAAGTCGAGTGGTAGCAGTAGTAGTAGTAGTAGTAGTAGCAATAGTGGTAGAAGTAGTAGTAGTAGTAGTAGTAGCAGTAGTGGTAGTAATAGTAGTAGTGATAGAAGCAGTAGTAGTAGGAGGAGGAGTAGGCGATGAAGAGTAGTAGCAATATCAGAAGTAGAAGTAGCAAAAGTAGTTATAGTAGTAGTACTAGTTGTAGTAGTCGTAGTGGTAGTAGTAGTTACAGTAGTAGTGGTAGTAGTAGGAAAACTAGTAGTAGTCGGAGAAGTAGAAGTAGTAGTAGCAATAGTAGTAGTAGTAGAAGTAGCTGTAGTACCAATAGGACTAGATGTAGCAATAGTAGTAGCAATAGTGGTAGTAGTAGTAATAGTAGTAGTAGCAATAGTAGTAGTACTAGCAGTAGTTGTCATTGCGAAAGTAGTAGTACTTGTAGTAATAGTATGAGCTGTTGTTTTAGTAGTAGTAGTAGTGTTATGAGTAGTAGTAGTTGTTATTGAAGTAGTAGCAGTAGCAACAGTTGCAGTAGTAGCAGTAGTAGTTATTGTAGTAGTAGTTGTAGTAGTAGTAGTAGCAGAGGTGGCAATAGTAGCAGTAGTGATAGTAGTACCAGTAGTAGTAGGAGTAGGAGTTGTAGTTGTTATAGTAGTGGTAGTAGTAGTAGTAGCAATAGTAGTAGTAGCAGTAGTAGTAGAAGCAATAATGGTATTACCAGAAGTAGTAGTAGTGGTTGTAATAACAGTGGCATTAGTATTAGTAGTGGTAGTAGTAGTTGTAGTAGTGGTAGTAGTAGTACTAGTAGCTACAGCAGTGGTAGTTGGAGCAGAAGAAGATGTAGTAGTAGTTGGTGCAGTATTTCTAGCAGTAGTAGTAGGAGTACCATTTGCAGTTGCAGTTGAAAAAATAGTAGTAGTAGCAAGAGTAGCAGGAGTAGCATTAGTAAAAATAATAGTAGCAGCTATAGTAGCTGGAGTTGTAGTACTACTAGTAGCAGTAGCAGAAGTAGAAATTATAGCAGTAGTAGTAGTTATAGTAGAAGCAATAGTATTAGTAGTAGAGTAGTAGCTGCCATAGCAACAATAGTAGTAGCAGTAGTAGTAGTTATTGTAGTAGCATTTGTAGTAGTGGTAATAGTAGTAGTGCTAGTAGCACTAGTTATTGCAATAGTAGTAGTAGTTGTTGTAGTCATAGTAGTTGGAGAAGTAGTAGTAGTAGTACCAATAGCAGCAGTAGTTACGGGAGTAGTAGTAGCAGCAGCAGCAGTAGTAGCAGGAGTAGTAGGGGTAGTTGTAGTAATAGTTGTAGTAGTAGTGGTGGTGGTGGTAGCACTTGTTGTTGTTGTTGTAGTAATAATAGTAGTAGTAGTGGTAGTAGTGGGAGTAGTAGAAGTAGCCGCAGCAGTAGTAGGGGTAGTAGTAGTAATAGTCCAAGAAGTAGTGGTAGTAGTAGTAGTAGTATTGGTAGTAGTAGTAGTACTAGTAGTTATTGTTGTTGTTGTAGTAATAGTAGTAGTAGTAGCAGTGATAGTAGTTGCCGCAGTAACATTTGCAGTAGTAGTTATTGTAGTAGTTGTAGTTGCAATAGTAGCAATAAGAGCCATAGTAGTAGTAGTAGTTGTTGTCGTAGTGGTAGTGGTAGTTTTAGTGGTTGGGGTAGTTGTAGTAGTAGTTGTAGCAGTCATAGTAGTAGCTGTAGTCACAGTTGTGGTGGTAGCAAGGGTAGTAGAAGTAGTTGTAGTAGTAGAAGATGTAGCCATGGCATTAGTAAGAGTAGTAGTAGGGGTAGCAGTAGTAGTTGTAGCAATGGTTGTAGTAATAGTAGTAATAGCATAAGTAGTAGTTGCAATAGTAGTAGTTGTTGTAATATTAGTAGGAGTAGTAGTACGAGCTGTAGCAGTAGTAAAAGCAATTGTAGTGGTAGCTATAGCAGTAGTAGTAGCTGTGGTTGTTGTCGTAGTAGTAGTAGTTATAGTAGTAGTAGTAGTAGCAATAGTTATTGTAGTTGCAATAGTACCAGTAGTACAAGCAGCAACAACAGCAGCCGTAGTAGAAGTAGCTCTAGCAGTATTAGTAGCAGTGGTTGTTGTAGGAGTAGGAGTAGTAGTAGTAGTAGTAGTAGTAGTAGTGGTAGTAGTAGCAAAAGTAGTAGCCGTAGCAGTAGTTGTAGTAGTAATAGTGGAGTAGTAGTAGTCATCATAGCAGCCGTACTAGTAGTAGAAGTAGTAGCGGTAGCAGTAGTAGCATAAGTGGTTTTTATAATTTCTATAATAGTAGCCACAGTTGTAATAGTTGTAGTAGGAGTAGCAGCAGTAGCAGCAGTAGTAATAGTAGTACTAGTAGGAGTACTAGCAGCAATGATAGTAGTAGTAGAAGCAGGAGTAGCAGTTGTAGTACTAATAGCAGGAGCAATAGTAGTAGTTGTCGTAACGGTAGCAGCAAATGCTTTAGTAATGGAATTAGTGTGTAGTAGTAGTAGTAGCAGTAGTTATAGAATTAGGAGGAGGAGTAGTAGTAGGTGTAGGTGAAGAAGCAGTACAAGTAGTAGCAGTAGTAGAGTTATTATAGTATTTGTAGTAGCAGCAGTAGCAGAAGTTGCAGTAGTTGTGGTGGAAGCGGTAGTAGCTGTAGTAGTAGCAGCAGCAACAGAAGTAGTAGTAGTAGTAGTTGTAGTAGTAGTTGTAGTAGCAGAAGTAGTTGTAGTAGAAATAGTAGTAGAACTAGTAGTAGTAGTAGTCATGGTAGTGTTAGCAATAGTAGTAGAATTCGGAGTAGTAGTTGAAGTAGTAGCAGTAGTCGTAGTAGCCGTAGTAGTTGTAGAAGTAGTAGTGGTACAAGTAGCAATAGTAGTAACATCAATAGTAGTTGCCGCACTACTACTAGTAGCAGTTGTAGTGGTATTAGCAATAGTAGTAGTAGTAGCAGTCGTAGGAGCCGTAGAAGCGATTGTAGCACTTATAGTAGTAAGAGCTATAGTAGTAGTAGTAGTAGTAGTAATAGTAGGGGCAGTTGTAGTTGTAGTAGGAGTAACTATAATAGCAATAGTAGTAGGAGCATCAATATTAGCAGTAGTGGTTGTAGCAATAGAAGTAGTAGTAGCAAGAGCAGCAACAGTAGTATGAGTAGTAGTAGCAATAGGAGTAGTTGTTGCAGTACTAGTAGTTGGAGCAGTGTAGGTAGTAGTGGTAGTAGTAGCAACAGTAAGAACAGTAGCAGTAGTAATAGGCGAAGTAGTAGTAGTAGCCAGAGCAGTATCATTAGTAGTAGGAGTAGCAGTCACAGTCGCAGTTGCAGTTGCAGTTATAGCAATATTTGTAGCAGAAGTACAAGCAGTATTAGTTATAAAACTAATAGTAGTAATAGCACTAGTAGAAGTTGTAGTAGTATTAGTAGTAATAGTAGCAGTAGGAGTAGAAGAAATAGTAATGGTAGTAATAGTAGTTGGAGTAGTAGTGGTAGTGGTAGTTGCAGTAGAAGTTGTTGTAGCAGGAGTAGTAGCAGTTGGAGTAATAGTAGTACTGTAGCAGTAGTAGTAGTTCTTGTTCTAGTAGTCGTAGTTGTAATCGAAGAAGAAACACCAATAATTGTAGCAGCATTAGAAGTAGTATTAGTACTAGTATTGGTGATAGTAGTAGTAGTAAAAGTAGTAGTAGCTGAAATAATAGTAGTAGTTGTCGTTGTTGTAGTAATAGTTGTAGTAGAAGTAGTAAAAGCTATAGTTGTAGAAGCTGTGGTAGTAGTTGTAGTTGTAGTAGTAGAAGTAGTAGTAGTCATAGTAGCAGTAGCAGTAGTAGCAATAGAAGCAGGTGCAGTAGTAGTAGCAGTAATATTAGTAGCAGTAGTAGTAGTCATTGTAGCAGTTGTTGTAGTAGAAGCAATAATAGTAGTAGTAGTTATATTTTTAATAGTTGTGGCAGTTGTACTAGCTGTTGTAGCTGTAGTAGTAGTAGTATTAGTAGCAATAGTAGTAGCAGATATCGTAGTAGTAGTAGTAGTAGTAGGAGAAGTAGTAGTAGTCATAGTAGCAGTAATAGTAGCATTTGTTGTAGTAGATGTGGAAGTTGGAGTTGTAGTAGCAGTATTAGTAGTTGCAATAGTAGTAGCACCAGTAGTGGCAGTGGGAGAAGTAGTAGTACTTGCTGTAGCAGTAGTAGCTATTATAGCCACAACAGTAGTAGTAGTAGTAGCAATAGTAGTAGGTGTATGAGTAGCAGTAGTAGTAACAACAACCGTATTAGGCATGGTAATAGTAGTAGTAGTTGTAGTAGTCGCATTAGTGAAAGCAGTAGGAGCACTTGTAGCACTTGTAGTAGTTGGAGTTGTAGTGGTAATAGTAGTAATAGTAGGTGTAGCAGTAGTTGCAGTAGGAGTGGCAATAGTAGTAGTAGTTGTAGGATTATTAGCAGTAGAAGTAGACATAGGAGTATCAAAAGAAGTAGTAGTAGGAGTAGTAGTACTAGTAGCAGGGGAAATAGTTGTAGTAGTAGCAGTTGTTGGAGAAGTGGTAGTAGGACCAGTAGCAGTAGTAGCAGTAGTAGTAGCAGCAGCAGTAGTAGTAGGACCAGTAGCAGTAGTAGCGGTAGTAGTAGTAGTAGCAGTAGTAGTAGGACCAGTAGCAGCAGTAGCAATAGTAGTAGCAGCAGTTGCAATAGTAGTAGCAGTTGAAGTTGCAACAGTAGAAGTAGTAGTAGTAGCCGTAGTTGTACAAGTATTATTAGTTAAAATACAAGTAGTAGTAGTGATGAAGGAGCAGTAGTAGTTGTATTAGTTGTAGAAGCAGTGGTAGTAGTAGTTGTAGGAGTTGTAGGATCTGTAGTATTAGGGATTGTAGTAGGAAAACTAGTGGTAGCAGCAGCAGCAGTAGTTGTTGTTGTTGTTGTAGGAGAAGTAGTAGTTGTAGCAGTTATCATTGTTATAGGAGAACTAGTAGCAAAAGTTGTAGTAGTAGTAGTACTAGTATTTGTTGTCATAATAGGAGTACTAGTTGTATCAGTAGTGGTAATAGTAGTAGTAGTAATAGTAGTAGTAGTAGTAGTAGTAGTAGTAGTAGAAGTAGAAGCAGCAATAGTAGTTAAGGTAGTAGTAGCAGTAGTTGCCATAGCAGCAGCAGCAGTAGTAGTAGTAATAGTAGTAGAAGTAGCAGTTGTTGTTGTAGTAGCCATAGTAGTAGTAGTAGTAGTAATACTAGCAAAACTAGTAGGAGGGGTAGAAGCGTAGCCGCACTATTATTAGTTCAAGAAGCAAAAGTCGTAGTAGCAATTGTAGTAGAAGTAGTAATAGTAGCCGAAGAAGTAGTAGCAGTAGTAGTAGTAGCAGCAGCAGCAGCAGTAGTAGTGGTAATTGTAGTAGTAGTAGCAGCAGCAGCACAGCAGTAGTAATAGTAGTGCTATTGCTAGTAGTACTAGCTAAAGTAGTAGTAGTAGCAGTAGGTGTAGTAGTAGTCACAATAATAGTAGCAGTAGTTGTAGTAGTAGCAGTAGCAATATTAGTGGTAGTATTAGTAGCAATAGTAGTTCGAATAGTAGTATTTGCTACCGTAGTAGCAATAGTAGCAGTAGTGGTGGTTGTATTTGTAATTGTAGTAGTAGCAGTTGCAGCAGTTGCATTGGGTGCTATAGTAGCTGGAGTAGTAGTAGTTGCTATTACTTCTACTACTGGTACTACTACTACTACTACTACCACTACTACTATGACTAGTACTGCTACTACTACTACTCCTGCTACAACTGGTACTACCGTGACTACTACCACTAATTCTAGTACTACAACTACTGCCACAAGTACTAATACTATGATGACAATACAACTTCTGCTACTACTAATACTACTCCATCTACTACCACTACTGTTACTATTACTATTACTTTTACAACTATAGCAACTACTACAACTACAATAACTACCACATCTACTACTATTATTGCAAATACTACTACAACAACTACTACAACTACTGTTACAACTATGACTACAACTGCTACCACTACTACTACTCCTAAAAATTTTAGTACTGCTTCTACAACTACTATAATTGCTTCTACTGCTGCAAAGAATGCTATTGCTACTACAACTACTCCTACTATTTCTACTGCTGCTATTGCTATCACTACTACTACTACTTCTACAACTGTTGCTACTGCTGCTATTACTCCTAGTTCCACTACTACTACCACTACTAACACTACTACTACTACTTCTACTACATCTGCTACTGCTGCTACTACTCATATTACTACTACAGCTACTACCAACACTTCTACCACTCCAAATAATACAACTACCACTACTATTGTTGTTGTTGCTGCTACTACTGCTACTACTACAACTACCACCACTGCAACTACTACTTCTACTACTAATACATCTGCTACGACTACTACTGCCACAACTACTGCTACTACAACACCTATTGCTACTACCGATACTTATAATGGCACTACTACTCCAACTACTGCTACAACCGCTACTACTGATATTACTGCTCTTCCAACTACTACTACAATAATTACTGCTACAAACACTACCACTACAGTTGCTGCTGCTGCTACTATTACTACTCATACTTTTGTTTGGGGTAGTAGTACTAGTACTATTAGTAGTCATAGTAGGCATAGTAGTAGTAGTAATTGTAGTAACAGTAGTAGTAGTAGTAGTGGTGGGGGTGGTGGTGGTGGTGGTAGTAGTAGTAGTAGTCGGAGTAGGAGGAGGAGGAGGAGTAGGAGGAGTAGTAGTGGTAGCAGCAGTTGTAGTAGTAGTAGCAGTAGTAGTGGTAGCAGTAGATATAGTAGAAGTAGTAGCAATAGTAGTAGTAGAAGTAGCAGTAGTATTAGTAGCAATAGTAGTAGTAATTGTTGTAGAAGTGGTAGTAGCAGCAGCAGTAGTAGTAGTAGCAAACTTAGCTATAGTGGTAGCTATAGGAGTAGTAGTAGTTGTTATTGTAGTAGTAGTGATAGTACTAGTAGGATTAGTAGTATAAGTAGTAGAAGTGGTAGTGGTAGCAGTAGCAATAGTAATAGTAGTAGTAGATAGAAGTAGCAGCAGCAGCAGTAGCAGTAGTGGTAGTAGTACTACTAGGTATACTAATAGAACTTATAGTAGTAGTAGCGGTAGTAGTATTACTAGGTGTAGTAGTAGTAACAGTAATAGTAAAATTTGTTGGAGGGGTAGCAGTAGTAGTAGTAGAAGTAGTAGTAATAGTAGTAGTAGTCGTAGTTGTTGCAGTAGTAGCAATAGGTGTTGCAGCAGTAGTAGTAGAAGTAGTAGCACTAGTAGTTGTTGTTGTTGTAGCAGTACTAGTAATAGTAGTTGTAGCTGTTGTATTATAAGTAGTAGCAGTAGCAGTAGAAGTAGTAGTTGTAGTAGTAGGAGAAGTATTATTAGTACCAGTAGTAGTAGTAGTAGTAGCAATAGTAGTTTTTGTAGTACCAGTAGTGGTAGTTGTAATAGTTACAGTAGTAGTAGTTATAGTACTACTAGTAGTAGCAGTAGTATAAGTAGTAGTAGTAGTCGTAGTAGTAGCAGTAGTCGTAGTAGTAGTAGTAGTAGTAGTAGTAGTAGTTGGTCATGTAGCAGTAGGGGCAGTAGCATTTGTAGAAGTAGCACTTGTAGCTGTAGTAGTAGAAGCAGTAATAGTAGTGATCGTAGCGACAGTAGTCGAAGTAGTAGTAGCAGCAGGAGTAGTAGTAGAAGTAGTAGTAGCAATACAATAGTAGTAGGAGAAGTAGTAGTAGTCAGAGTAGAAATCGTCGTAGTTGCAGTAGTAGTAGTAGTTATAGCAAGAGTAGTAGCAATAGTAGCAGTAATAGTAGTAGTAGAAGTAGTAAAGGCAGCAGCAGCAACTACAAGAGTGGTTGTGGTAGTAGTAGGAGAAATAGTAGTTGGAATAGTGCTAGTAGTAGTAGTAGTGGTAGTAGTAGTAGAAGTAGCAGTAGTAATAGTAGCAGTAGTAGCATTATTAAGAAGAGTAGTGGTGGTGATACTAGGAGTAGTAGTAGTAGCGATAGTAGTTGTTGTTGTTTTAGTAGTAGTAGCAACTATTGTAGCAATAGTAGTTGTTGTAGTAGTAGTGGTAGTTGTAGTAGTAGTAGTAGTAGTTGTAGTAGTAGGAGTAGTAGTAGGAGTAGGAGTTGGGGTGGGAGTAGAAGCAGTTGTAGTAGAAGTAAGAGTAGTAGTAGTAGTAGTAGTTGCACTGGTAGTTGGAGTAGTAGTGGTAGTATTAGTTGTAGTAGTAGTTGTTGTAGCAGTAGTATTAGCTATTGTTGTTGTTGTTGTTGTAGTAGTAGTAGTAGAAGTAATATCGGTAGTGGTGCTAGTAGTAGTACAAGTGTTAGAAATAGTAGTAGCAGCAGTAGCAGCAGCGATAGTAGTGGTAGTAGTCGTAGTGGTGCTCGTAGGAGTAGTAGTAGCTGTAGCTGCAATAGTAGTAGAAGTAATTGCAGTGGACATAAGAGGGGTAGTAGTAGTAGTTGTTGTTGTGGTGGTGCTCGTAGGTGTAATAGTAGCTGTAGTAGTAGTAGTAGTAGAAGTAATTGCAGTGGACATAGGAGTAGGAGGAGGAGGAGGAGGAGTAGTAGTAGTAATAGAAGTAGTAGTCATAGTAGCGGTAGTAATAGGAGTAGAAGCAGCAGTAGTAGTAGTACTTGGAGCAATAGTAGTTGTAGTAGTAGTAGTAGGAGTAGTAGTAGAAGTGGTAGTAATAGTAGTAATAGTAGGAGTAGCAATTGTTGTAGTAGTATTAGTGGTTGTTGTTGTCATTGTAGTAGTAGTAGTAGTAGTAGTTTAGTAGTAGTAGTAGTAGAAGTAGTAGTAGGAGTTGGAGTAGGAGTAGTAGTTGTCATTGTCGTGGTAATAATAGTACTAGTAGTAGTTGTTGTAGTGGTAGTAGTAGCAGTGGTTGTAGTAGTTGGGGTAGTATTAGTAGTACTAGTAGTTATTGTTGTAGTTGTAGTTGTAGTAGTAGTTATTGTTGTAATAGTTGTAGTAGTAGCAGCAGCAGTAGTAGTCGTAGTAGTGTTACTAGTGGTAGTAGTAGTAGTAGCAGCAGCAGCAACCACAGTAGTTGTAGTAGTTGTAGTAGTTATTGGAGTAATAGTGTAGTACTAGTAGTTATAGTAGTTGTAGTGGTAGTAGTAGTAGCAACTATAATGGTAGTAGTTGTTGTTGTAGTAGTAGTAGTAGGAGTAGAAGTAGAAGTAGTAGCGATAGTAGTATTAGTAGTAATATTAGGTGTAGTAATAGAAGGAGTGGAAGTAGCGGTAGGAGTTGGAGTAGGTGTAGTAGTAGCAATAGAAGTAGTAGTTGTAGCAGTAGCATAAGTTGGAGTTGGAGTAGGAGTAGGAGTAGGAGCAGGAGTCAGAGTAGTAGTAGTGGTAGTGACAGCTACAATACTAATAACATTAGTTGTAGTAGTAGTAGTAGTCGAAGTAGTAGAAGTAGTACTAGTAGTAGAAGTAGTAGTTGTAGTAGAAGTAGTAGTTGTTGTTGTTGTTGTAGAAGTTATAGCAGTTGTAGTGGTAGTTGTAGCAACAGTAGTGCAGCAACAGTAATAGTAGTAGTACTAGTAGTAGTTATAGTAGTAGTAGGAGTCGATATAGTAGTAGTAGCAATCGTAGTATTAGTAGTGGTAGAAGTAGTAGTAGTAGCAGTAGCAGTAGTAGTAGTAATAGCAGGAGAAGTAGTAATAGTAGGAGATGTATTAGTAGTAGGAGAAGTAGTAGTGGTAGTAGCTATAATATTAATAGCAGTATTTGCGCTACCAGTAGCAATAGTAGTATCAGACTTAGCAGTAGTCGTAGTAACAGTAGTAATAGTTGTAATAGTCGTAGCATTAGTAGCAGTAGTAATAGTGGTTGTAGTAGTAGTGGTTGGAGTAGTAGGAGTTGTAGTAGTAGTAGAAGGAGCACTTGTGGTAGCAGTAGTAGCAGTAGTTGTAGCAGTAGTAGCAATAACAACAATAGTAGTAGGAGGAGATGGAGTAGTAGTAGTTGTTGTTGTCATTGTAGAAGAAAAAAAAGAAGTAGTAGTAGTATTTGTGGTAGTGTCACTAGTGTTAGTAATTGCAATAATAGTAGAATTAGAAGTCATAGTAGTAGCCGTAGCTGTTTAAGTAGCAAATCCTAATATTACTACAACTACTGCTACTACTACTACAAATCCTAATATTACTACTACCGCAACAACAATAACTACTCGTACTGCTGCTGATACTGTTGCCACAA
>RXID01021431.1:0-52276 GCA_005019695.1 Trichopus zeylanicus subsp. travancoricus | reverse complement strand
AAACTACTACTAGTGCTACTACTACTACTACAAATACACAAATACTAACACTCCTACTACTTTTACCACAACTACTACTGCTACTACTGCTACTACAACAACTACCACTACAACAAATACTACAAGTATAACAACTACTACTATAGCAATGGCTACTATAGCTTCTACAACTGCTACTGCTACTACTCTTATTACTTCTACTACTAATATTACTACTACTACTACTATTGTTGCCGCTACTACTATGACTAAAACTCCTACTACTACTACTACAGCTCCTACTATTACTACTACTACTGTTGTTGCTACTACTACAACTTCAACTACTACTACTACAACTACTGCTCTACTTCAATTAGTACTACAGCTACGACTACTATTACTACTATTGCTACTACTACAACTCCTGCTGCTGCTACTACTACAACAACAACTTCTATTACTACTACAACTACAACAACTACTATTACTACTACCACTACTACTATGACTACTACTTATGGTACAACAACAAGAACAACAACTACTACTACTTCGCCTCCTACTACCACAACTACTACTACTACTACTACTACTACTACTACTATTACTACTACTACTACTACTACTACTACTACTACTACTACTATTACCACTACTAATTCAACTACAACTACTACTGCTACTGCTACTACTACTACAATGACTACAACTATTGCTACTACGATTGCTACTACTACTGCTGCTACTACTACTACTACTACTATTGCTACTATTGCAACTACTACTACTACTATTACTACTATACTGCTACTACTACCACTAGTCCAACAATTAATACTCCTACTACTGCTCCTACTCCACCTCCTGCTCCTCCTACTACAACTACTACTACCACTACTACTACTTCCACGACTACTACTACTACGATGACGACGATGACAACAACTGCTACTGCTGCTACTAGTCCTACTACTACTGCAAATACTACAAATACTACTACCACTGCTAATACTAGTATTAGTACTACTACTGCTACTGTTGCTACATGAACTACTACTACTTATGCGACTACTACAGCTATTGCTGCTACTTCTACTTACTACTGCTGTTGCTGCTGCTACTACTACTGCTACTAATACTATTATTTTTACTATTGCTTGTACTATAACTACTGCTACTACTATTGCAACTACTACAACTACTTCTACTACTACTGCGACTACAACTACTATAACTACTACAACTACTATTTCTGTTGCTAGTACTATTACTACAACTACTGCTAGTACTACTACTACAACAACTACAACTACTACCACTACAACTACTACTACTGCTACTACTAGTACTACTACTATTATTGCTGCTGCTGCTAATACTACTACTACTACTACTAGTACTTCTACTGTTACTACTACTATTACTGCTGTAGCAGCTACTGCAGTACTACTACAACTTATCCTACAACTACAACTACTTCTGCTACAACTAGTACTACCACTACTACTGCTACAGCTTCTACTACTCCACTACTGGTACTACTGGTACTACTTTTGCTACTTCTACTAGTACTACTACTTATACTATTACTATTAGCACTACTACTACTACTACTACTACTACAACAACAACAACTACTACTACTATCGCTGTTGCTTCTACTTCTACTTCTACTATTGCTACTACTATGACTACTGTCATCGCTACTACTGCTACTACTACTACATGTAGTACAACTACTATTGCTGCTGTAGCTCCTACAACTTCTATAATAGTTACTACTATTGTTACAACTACTGCTACTACTACAATACAACTACCGCTACTACTACTTCTACTGCTACCACTACTACTGCTACTACTCCTATTACTACTGCTACTGGTACTATTGGTACTACTACTATTACTAATACCACCAATACTACTACAACCACTGTTGTTGTTGTTGATATGACTAGTTCCCTTACTATTATTAATATAGCTTATACTACTATGGCTACTACTACTACGGATACTTCTATCACTAGTGCTATTGCTACTACTACTTCCAGTACAACTAGTACTGCTTCTTTTGCTACGACTACTACTGCTATTATTGCTCCTACTGTTGCTCCAACTACAACTTCAACTACTACTTTGGTTACTACTACTACTACTATGCTCTCACTACTTTTACTACTAGTACTACTGATACTACTACTTTAGCTTCTACTACTAGTACTACTGCTAATACTACTTTTGCTACTGCTACTACTACTATAACTACTGCTTCTATTATCGCCACAGCTACTACTATTACTACCACTACTATAACTATTTCTACTACCACTACTACTACTACTTCTACTGCAACTACAACTGTTACAACTGCTATTACAACAACTACTACTACTAATGTTACTACTTTTGCTACTACTGCTCCTGCCACTACTATTACTGCTACTGTTGTAACTACTATTGCTACTACTACAACAACAACTACGACTAATTCTACTACTTCAATTACGGCATCTACTGCTACTACCGCTACTACTACGACTACTACTATTACCACTACGACTGCTGCTACTAGTACTACTACTACTACTACTTCTACCTCTACTTCTACTACTAGTTCTACAAATGTTGTTGCTGCCACTCCTACTACATCTACAACTGCTGCTACAACTCGTACTACTTCTTCAACTACTACGTCTCTACTAGTACTATTGCCACTAATTCTACTACTACACCTACTACTTCTCGTACTACTACTAATACTACAACTACTGCTACTACTACTACTATAGCTATTGCTATTATTACTGCTACTACTACTTCTACTATTACTACTACTGCTTCTATTGCGACAACAACAGCAACAACTACTGCTACTACTACTGCTACTAGTACTAATACTGCTACGACAACTAGTGCTACTACTATTACTACTACTACAGCAACTACTGCGACTGTTACTACTACCAATACCACAACAACAACAACCACAACTACCACTACTACTACTACTACAACAACTTCTTCTACTACTACTGCTACTACTTCTACTATTGCTACTACTGCTGCGACTACTGCTTCTGCTACTACTACTACTGCGACTTCTGCTAATACTACTGCTACAACTGATGCTGCTACTACTCCTACAACTACTACTACAACTAGTACTACCACTACAACTACTACCACTACTTTCACTAGTAATACTCATACTACCACCCCTACTCCAAC
Source organism: Trichopus zeylanicus subsp. travancoricus (assembly GCA_005019695.1). NCBI lineage: Eukaryota > Viridiplantae > Streptophyta > Magnoliopsida > Dioscoreales > Dioscoreaceae > Trichopus > Trichopus zeylanicus. The sequence continues at coordinate 49,066 of RXID01021431.1, read as the reverse complement.
TCCTACTACTACTACTACTACCACGACTACTACTACTACTATTACTACTACTTCTATTACTACTACCACTACTACAACTGCTACTAGTACTCCTACTGCCACGGCTGCTACTACTACTGCACCTAATACTACCATTACTGCTATTGCTACTACTGCCACTACTCTAAATACTACTTCTACTGCTACTACTACCACTACAACTACTGCTGATACTACTACACCTACTACCTCTACTACTACAACAACAACTACTACTACTACTGCTTCTTCTTCTACTACTACTACTACTAATACAACTGTTGCTACTGCTACTGCTACAACTACTGCTACTACTGCTGTTACTAGTACTGCTACTACCACTACAACTACTTCTACTACTAATACTACTGCTTCTACTAATGCGGATGCAACTACTGCAAATATGACTACTGCTATTGCTGTGTTGCTAATATTACTACTACTAGTTCTACTGCAACAACAACAACTACTGCTGTTGCTGTGTTGCTAATATTACTACTACTAGTTCTACTACAACAACAACTACTACAGCTGTTACTACTACTATTGCAGCTGCTATTACTACTGCTACTACTACTACTGTCGCTACTACTACTACTGCTTCTGCTACCACAACTACTGGTACCACTGGTACTAGCTTTGCTACTACTACTTCATACTCGTTAGAAGGAATGGATCAAAGCGTTAGGAATTACTGCTATTACTACTGTACTACTGCTACTACCACTTCTATTTGTACTACTACAACTACTGCTGCTACTGCTACTTCTACTACCTCTACTACTGTTATAACTACTGCTGCTACTGCCGCTAATACTTCTGTAGCTACTATTGCCACTACTACTGTTACTACTGCTACTACTATTGTTAGCTACTACTGCTACTACTACTAATACTACTACTGCTACTACAACTACTAATACTTCTACTTCTACCACAAAAATTGCTATTACAACCGCTCACACTAGTACTACTTTTGCTACTACTATTGCGACCACTACAACTACTACTAGTAGTACTACTCCAAGTAGTACTATTACTACTGCTACTGTTACCGATGCTACTATGGCTCCTATTGCTACTACTGCTACTACAACTGTGACTGCTATTGTTGCTACTTCTATTACTACTACTACTACTACGGTTACTTCTATTCCAACTACTATTACTCCTTCTAGTACTACTACTGCTACAGCTACAAAGACTCCTACAACTACTGCTGCTACAACTACTACTTTTGCAACAACTATTTATACTACTACTGCTACCACCACTACTACCAATACTACTACTACTACTCCTATGCCTACTACTACAATGAGTACAACTACTACTACTACTGCCGCTGCGGCTACTGCTACAAATCCTTCTATAGCTATTGCTACAACTTCTGCTACTTCTACTACTTCTACAGTTACTACTATTGCAACAACAACAACAACAAGTACTACTACTACTACTTCCCCTAGAACCACTACTACTACTACTTCTCGTAGAACTACTACTACTTCTTGCAGAACTACTACTACTACTACTACTTAACCTCCTACTTCTACTATTGTTGCTAATGCTACTGCTACAACTACAGCTACTACTACTACTACTACAACAACAACAACAACTGTTGTTGCTGTTGGTGCTTCTACCGCCAGCATTACTACTACCACCACTGATACTGCGACTACTACTACGATGACTACTACTAATACTACTCCTTCTCCCACCACTACTGCTACTATGACTATCGATACTATGAGTACGACCTCAACTACTACTACTACTACTCCAACTTCTGCTACTACTGCCACTACTACAACTATTACTATTATTACTTCTGCTACGAATACAGCTATGACTACTCCTGCTAATACTGTTACAACTACTGCAACTATAATTATTGCAACTAATACTTCTATTACTAGTACAACTGCTGCTATAATAAAATTACTGCTACTACTACGGCTATTATTACTACTACTACTACTACTACTATTGCTACTAAAACTGCTATTACATCTACAACTGCTACTATGGCTACTTAGGGCTTAGGGTACTACTGCTACTACTGCTACTACTACTTCGACAACTACTACTACTACTACCTCGTGTACAACTGCTACTATTGCTATAGCTACTTCTACAACGACTACTACTGCTACTTTGGGTACTGCTACAACTGCTACCACTACTACATCTAATACTACTACTCCTATTTCAACTACTACTACTACTACTTCCACCACCACCAAGACTACTACTACTACTACTTCCACAAATGCTACTACTACTACTCTGGGTACTACTACAACCATTACTACTACTACTACTACTATTATTACTACTACTACTACTACTTCCACAAATGCTACTACTACTACTCTGGTTACTACTACAACTATTACTACTTCTAGTACTACTACTACAATAACAACAAAAACAACAACAACTACTGCGACTATTACTACTACTACTACTACAACAACTGCTACTACTGCTATTATTACTACTCCTACTGTAACTATTACTATAAATCGTACAACTACTATACTATTACTACTACTACAACAATAACCACTATCACCATTACTACTACTACTGCAACCACTACAACTACTTCTATTAATACTAGTATTGCTATTGGTACTACTGCTACTATTACAACAACTAATACTACTAGTACTACAACCGCTACTACTACCACAACTATTTCAAATACTACTTGTACTACTACTGCTATCACTACTACTGTGGTTGCTACTACTCCTACTACTACTATTACTATTGCTACTACAAATTCTATTAGTATAGCTCTGACTCTTGCTGCAACAACTTCTAAAACTTTCTACTTCTGCTACTTCGACTGCTATAACTACTACTACTACAGCTACTACAACTACGACTACTACGACTACTACTACTACTACTACTACTACTACTACTACTACTACTATTAGAACAGTGCAACAACAACAACTACTATGACTTCTACTAATGCTTCCACTACTACTGCTGCTACAGCTACTACTACTATTTCTAATAGTACTACTACTGCTTCTGCTACTTCTACTACAACAAGTACTACTGCTATGACTACCACCATAATTACTACTACTGCCACAACAACTACCACTACTACTATTACTACTGCTACAGCTACTACCGCTACTAATCATACTTCTAATAATACTACTACTACTAGTTCTGCAACTACTGCTACTATGGCTGGTACTACTGCAACTACAGCCACTACTACTGCTACTGCTATCACTACTACTACTGCTGCTACCACTACTACTTCTACTGCTACTACTACTACTAGTTCTACTCATACTGCTGCTGCTACTACTCAGACCGCAGCTACTACTACTGCTACTACTTTTCCTACTACTACTACTACTACTACTACTCCTGCCACCACTTCTACCACTACTATTACAACTACTACTACTACTACTACTGTTGCTGCTACTACTACTACTACTACTATAGCTACTACTACTACTACTACTACTACTACTACACCTATTACTATTGCTGCTGCTACTACTGCTGCTACTGCGACTGCTACAACTACTAATACTAATACTAATACTATTCCTACTGCTACTTCTATTACAACAACAACAACTACTACTACTATTACAACAATGACAACAACAACAACAACTACTACTACTACTGTTACTACTACAACTACAACTACTGCTATTGCTATTACTACTCTTACTAATACTTCAACTCCGACAACTACTAATACAACTACAATTACTACTGCTACTACTACCCAAACTACAACTACTACTAATACTACTACAACTGCCATGACTACTACTACTACTACTTTTCCTACTACTACTGCTACTATTACAACTACTTTTCCTACTAGTACTACCCAGATTGCTACTTCTACTACTACTACGACTACAACTATGACTAGTACTACTACTACTCCTCCTTCCACTACTACTATTACTACAACTACTACAACAACAACTACTACTACTCCAATTACTATTACTACTGTTGTTGCTGCGACTGCTCCAACTAGTAATATTAATACTAATACTACTCCTACTACTACTCCTATAACAACAAAAACTACTACTACTACTATTATACCAACAACACCAACTACTGCTGCTGCTGCTACTACTACAACAACTACTAGTATTGCTGTTACTACTCTTACTACTGCTTCCACTCCGACTACTACTACAACTGCGACTACTACTAATACAACTATAATTACTAGTGCTACTACTACACAAACAACTACAACTACAACTATTACTTCTATTACTACTGCTACTACTACACCTGACACGACTACTACTACTGCTGCTACAATTGCGACTACTACTACTACTACTACTACTCCTAATACTCCAACTACAACTTCAATAACAACAACTACTACTAATATTACTATGATTGTGACTACTACCAGTACTACTGTAATTACTTCTACTGCAACTGCTACTATTACTACTGCTACAACTACTACTATTACTACTACTACTACTCCTAATACTCCAACTACAACTTCCACAACTACTACAACTACAACTGCTATTACTATGACTGAGAGCACTACTATTGGTACTTCTGCTGCTACACCTACTGCAAGTATGACTATTACTACTACTACTCAGCTACTACTTCTTCTGCAACTACTACTACTACTACTATTACTACTACTACTAATTCTACTCCTGCTACTGCTACTACTATTACTACTACTACTACTACTACAACAACAACAACAACAACTACTACTACTACAATAACTACTACGACTATGACTACTACTACTACTTCTATTGCAGCGACAACTACTGTTACTACTTCTACTACTATTACTAACACTACTACTACGGCTACTACTACTGCTACTACCGGTACTACAACTACAACTACAACTACTTCTACTTCTACTACTACTACTACTACTACTACTACTACTACTACTATTACTACTACTACTACTACTACTACTACTACTACTACTACTATTACTACTCCTATTCCTACTATTATTGCTACTACTACTATAGCTACAGCTACAACTATGGCTCCTACATCAACTTTTGCTATTGCTGCTACAGCTACCACTACTACTACAACTACCACTACTACTACTGCTACTAATATTACTACTACTATTATTACTGCTACTACCACTACTACTCCTACTACTTCTACTACTCCTACTACTTCTGCTGCTACTACTGCGATTACCACAACTACTACTACTCCTAGTCCTACTACTGCTGCTGCTGCTGCTGCTGTTGCTCATGCTACTATGGCTCCTATTGCTACTAATGCTACTACTACTATGATAGCTATTGCTACTACGTCTATTACTACTACTACTATTGCTACTTCTATTGCAATGACTATTACTCCTTCTTCTAGTACTGCTACTGCTACAGCTACTATGACTCCTATAACTACTGCCGCTACAACTACTACTTCTGCAACAACTACTAATACTACTGCTGCTACCACCACTACTACCACTACTACTTCTACTACTCCTCCTCCTACTAATACTACTACTCCTATGCCTACTACTACTATGACTACTACTACCGCTACTACTACTACTACTCCGTCTACTTCTTCTACTACTTCTACTATTACTACTATTGCAACAACAACAACAACTACTACTACTACTACTACTTCTTCTCCTAGAACTACTACTACTACTACTTAACCTCCTACTTCTACTACTGCTCCTACTGCTACTGCTACTGCTCATACTACTACTACCACAACTAAAACTACTACTAGAGCAACTTCCGCTACAACTTCTACTACTCCTACAACTGTTGTTGCTGTTGCTGCTACTACAGCAAGCACTACTACAACTACCACAGATACTGCGACTACTACTAATACTACTACTTCTCCTACCACTACTACTACTACTATGACTACCGTTACTGTGACTACTACTTCAACTACTACTACTACTACTCCTACTTTTGCAACTACTGCCACTACTACAACTATTACTGCAATTACTTCTGCTAGCAATACGGCTATGACGATTGTTGCTAATACTACTACAACTACTATAACTACAACTATTGCTACTAATACTTCTACTACTACTACAACTGCTCCTACTGCTGCTGCTAATACTACTGCTACTACTATTGCTATTATTACTATTACAACAACTACTGCTACTACAACAACTACTACCACATCTACAACTGCTACTACTACTACTACTAGTACTTTTTTTACAACAACTACTACTACTACTTTGGGTACTACTGCTACTACTAATTCGACAATGACTACTACTGCTACTTCGGGTATTGCTACAAGTACTACTACTACATCTAATACTACTACTCCTACTTCGGGTACTACTACTACTACTTCCACCACCACCACCACTACTACTACTACTTCCACAACTGCTACTACTACTACTCTGGATAGTACTACAACTATTACTACTACTATTACTATTACTTCTACTACTACTAATTCTACTATTACAGCTATGACTCATGTTGCAACTACTTCTACAACTACTACTTCTGCTACTTGAACTGCCATAACTACTACTTCTACAGCTACTACTACTACTACTATTACTACACTACTGTTGCTGCTATTATTGCTACAACACCAACTACTACTACTACCTCAACCACTACTGCAACTCCGATACTTCTACGACTTCTGCTACTAAAACTACTTATAATTCAACTACTGCTACTACTATTCCTATGACTGCTATTACTGTTCCTACAATTACTGCCACTCCTAGTTCTACTAGTGCTACAATAACTTCTTTTACTTCTACTACTATTACTACTACGTCTGTAACTACTTCGACTAGGACTACTAGTACTGCGTCTACTACTGTTGCCATTACCACTTTTGCTACTACTACTGATACTACTACTACTACAACAAGAACAACTACTGCTACTTCCACTACTACTACAGCTGCTACCACAACAACTACTACTATTACAACTATTGGTAAAATAACTACTACAACTATTACTACTTCTGCTACTACTACTACTACTACTATTACTACTAATACTTCAACTAGTACTGCTACTACTAGTATGACTATTATTTCTACTACTACTACAACTACTACTACTTCTCCTCCTACTACTACTTCTACGACAACTACTCCTACAACTACAGCTACTGCTACCGTTACTACTACGATGACTGCAACTGCTGTTGCTACTTTCGCTACTACTGCCACTACTACTACAACTATTGCTACTTCTGCTAATACTGCTACCACTACTACTACTATTACTATTGCTATTGCCTATACTACTACTTCTCCTATTCCTACTACTACAGCACCTGCTACTACTACTACTACACCTACTTCTATTACTACCACAACCACAATTGCCACTACTTATACTCCTAGTACTAATGCTACTACTACTTCTTCTACTACTACTACGGCTACTTCAATTGCAATTAGTACTACAACCACCACCACTACTACTACTACCACCACTGCTACTACTTCTATAGCTACTACGGCAATTTCTGCTGCTACTACTACCACTAGTTTTGCAACTCTTTCAACTACTACTACTACTACTAGTACTACAACTACTACAAGTATTATAACTACAATTACAACTCTTACAAATTCTACTACTTCTTCTACTACTACTACGGCTACTTCTATTGCGATTAGTACTACAACCACTACTACTACTACTACCACCACCACTGCTACTACTTCTACAACTACTACGGCTATTTCTACTACTACTACTACGACTACTACTACTACCACCACCACCACCAATTTTGCAACTCTTGCAACTACTACTACTACTACTAGTACTACAACTACAATTACTACTACTACTACTATAATAACAAATACTACTACTACTACTTTTGCTATAACAACAACTGCATCTGTGACTTCTTCTTCTACTACTACTACTACTACTACTTCTTCTACAACCACTACTGCTACAGCTTCAAATGCAGCATCTCCTTTTACAACTTCTACTACTACTACTGTTACTACTACTACCACTACTATTGCTGCTAGTACTACAACTACTACTAATACTACGACTAATACCACTTCTACAACTAATTAATACTAACAACTACTACTACTACTAATACTACTACTAGTACTACAACTACAACTACTACAACTACTACTGCCAGTATGACTACTACTAATACTACTACAACGACAACAACAACAACTACTACTACTACTACTTCTACTCCAACTACTACTACAACTGCGATTGCTACTAATACAACTACTATTACTACTACTACTACTACTTTTGCTACTACTACTATTGCAACTACTACTACTACTACTCCTAACACTCCAACTACAATGACCACTACCACCACTACTACTTGTACTATTAGTACGACTGCGACTAGTACTGCTGGTACTTCTACTGCTACTCCTACTACAAGTAGTAGCAATACTGGCAGTAGTACTAGTATCGATAGCAACAGTATCAAGGGTTGTAGTAGTAGCAGTAAAAGTAGCAGTAGTAGTAGCAGCAGCAGCAATAATTGTAGTAGTAGTAGTAGGAGTAGTAGCAACAGTAACAGTAGTAGTAGCAGTAGTAGTAGTCGTAGTAGCAGTAGTAGCAACTGTAGTAATCGTAGTAGTAGGAGTAGTAGTAGCAGTCGGAAAAGTAGTAGCGATAGTAGTAGTAGTAGCAGTAGTAGCAGTAGTAGTTGTAGCAGTAGTAGCCGTAACAGTTGTAGTAGAAGCAGTAGTAGTAGCAGCAATAGAAGTAGGAGCAGTAGTAGTTATAATAGTAGTTGTACTAGTAGTAGTAGTAGTACAACACAACTACTACAACTAGTACAACAAAGACCACTACTACTACTGCTGCTGCTATTACCATTGCTACCACACCTACTACTACAACTATTGCTACTTCTGCTTCTGCTTCCACTACCACTACTACTACTACTACTACTGGAACAATTGTTACTACTAGTGCTACCATTACTATAACTACTACTATTACTTCAACTACAACAACAACTACAATAACAACTTCTACTACCGCAATAATAACAACAACAAGAACAACAGTAACTAGTATTATTACTACTACTACACTCCTAGTACTACTGCTACTATTAATTCTCTTACTACTACTACTACTGCAACTACTATAGAAGCTACTACTACTGCTCCTACTACATCTTCTACAACTGCTACTACAACTACTATGACTACTGCTCTACTGCTACTAGTACTACTTCTACTACTACTCCCAACTATAGTTGCTACTATGACCACTCCTACTAATACTATGACTAATGCTACTACTACTATAGCTCCTCCCCCTCCTCCTACTACTACTACTACTACTACACCAGCAACTTCTACCACTACTATATATACTACTATTACTGCTACTACTGCTCCTACGACTACTGCTACAACCATTTTTGTCACTACTGCTACTACTACTGCTACTACTGCTAGTAATATTACTACTACTACTATTACTACTAGTCCTACTACTACTAATTCTCAAACTATAACTGTTTTTGCTCCTACTAATGCTGCTACTGCTACAGCTACTACTCTTACTACTACTAATACTTTTACAACTACTTCTATTCCGTCTACTGCTACTTCTATTTCTACTATTATTACTACTACTACTACGATGGCTATCACTGCTATCTCTACTACAACTGCTAGTACAACTATTATTACTATTATTACAACAACAAGTACTACTACTACTACTACTTCTACTACTACTTTTGGTCCGACAACATAAACTAATAATACTACCTCAATTGCTACTTTGGGTGCTACTACGGCTATTCCTACAACAACAACTATGACTACTACAACTACTACTATTGCTGCCACTAATACTACTACTACTACTACTCCTCTTGCTACTCCTGCTACACCATTACTACTATGACTACTACTACTAGAACTGTTACTACTACTGCTAGTAATAGTACTACTTCTATAACAACTTCTGCTACTACTACTACTATTACTAGTAGTAATACTTCTCCCACAACTAGAACTACTACTAGTACTACTGTTGGTGGCACTATTGCTACTATTACTACTACTACTCCTCCTCCTACTGCTATTCCAACTACCTCTCATGCTACTACAGCTACTGCTACTACTACTGCTACTGCCACTGCCACTACAACCACTACTACTACTACAACAACTACTGTTGCTATTACTACGGCTACTACTGCATGTCCTTGAACTGCTACAATTACTAACTATTACTACTACTACTACTACCACTACTACTGCTGCTGCTCCTACTGCTACAACAACTACTACTACTACTACAACTACTACTGCTGGTACTGCTACCACTACTATGACTGCTACTGCTACTATTATTTCTACTACTACTACATCTACTACTACTACTACTACCATTACTACTACTATGACTACTACTAATATTAATACTACTACTACTACTACAACAACTACTAGCACTAATACTACAGCTACTACTACTACTACAACAACTACTACTGCTACTTCTACCATAACTACTCCACCAACTACTATTACTACTACGACTAGTACTACTACTACTACTGACCCTACTGCTACTTCTACCACTACTACTACTGCTACTACTGTTGCTGCTATTACTACTACTACTAGTACTACTACTGCAACTACTGTGGCAACTGCTACTGTAACTAGTACTACTACTAGTACTAATGTTGCTACCGCTTCTACTACTATTAGTGCTATTGCTACTTCTATGACTACTGCTACTACTGCGGTAGCTATTACTATGGCTACTATTATTGCTAGTGCTACTACTGCTACTACTTCTATTGCTACTACAATAGCTACTGCTGCTAGTGCTACTACTCCTAGAACTAATGCTACTACTACTACTAATACTACTACTGCTTCTACAACTACCTCTACAAGTATGACAACAACAACTACTGCTACTATGGATGCTACTAATAGTAATACTACTACTAATGCCACTAGTACGACAACTACTGCTATTGCTACAACTAATACTACTTCTACTACTACTACGAATGTTGCTGCTACTACTCCTACTACTTCTACAACAATAACTACTACTACTGCTACTATGACTATTACTACTACTACTGCTACTATTGCTACTGTACTACTACTGTCATTGCTACCGCTACTACTACTTTTGTTACTACTAATACTAGTACTACTCCTATTACTACTACTCCTTCTACTACTGCTGCCATTGTTACTACTACTTCTGCTACTACAGCTATTAGTACTACTTTCACTAATTATACTACTTCTGCAACTACTACTGCTACGACTACTACTGCTTCTACAAGAACAACTACTACCACAGCTACCACAACTACTACTTCTGCTAATACTATGCCTGCTAATACTACTACAACAATAATAACAACAACAACTACTACTACTACTACTACAAATACTACAACAACTACTATGACTACTACTACTACTACTACTACTACTACTACTACTAGTACTACTACTACTACTACTACTACTATTACTACTACTACTACTATTAATACTACTACTAGTACTACTACTTCTACAGGTACTACAACTACAACTACTGCTACTACTATTGCTACTACTTCTATCTCTACTACAACTACCACTCCTCCTCCTCCTCCTCCTACTATTACTATTATTACTACTACAACAACAAATACTACTTATTCTACTATACCTATTACTACAACTACTAGTATAACTACTACTACTACTGCTGCTACTACTACAACTATAGCCACTTCAACTACTGCTTCTGCACTACTATTTCTATTCCCACTACGGCTGCTACTGCTACTACTACTACAACTATTATTGCTTCTCATATGATCGTTACTACCGCAACTACTCCTCCCATGACTACTACTACCACTGCTAAGAGTACAACTATGACTACTATTGCTACTACTACTACTACTGCTACTTTTGCTACAACTACTATTGCTACTAATATTTCTACTACTACAACTGCGTTTGCTACAACTACTACTACAGCTGTTACTACTACTTCTCACATTACCACTACTTCTGCTACAACAACTTCTTCTACTACTGCTACTGCTAATATACTACTACTACTTCAGCTACTACTAATACTACCTATATGACTACTTTTGCTACAGCTACTACTGCTACAATGGGTACCACAGTAGTAATAATAGCTGTAGAAATAGTAGCAGTAGTAGCTATAGTAATCGCAATAGTAGGAGAATTAGTTGTGCAAGTAGTAGTAGTAGTAGTAATAGTTGTAGAAGTAGTAGTAGCAATCATAGAAATAACAGTTGTAGTAGTAGTAATAGTAGTCATAGTTTTAGTTGTATTTGTAGCAATAGGTATACTAGTAGTAGTACTAGTAGTAGCAACAGTAGTAGTAGTAGTAGTTACTGTAGTCGTAGTAGTGGTAGCAGCAGCAGTAGTAGCAATAGCAACAGCAGCAGCAATTGTAGTAGTAAAAGTAGAAGTTGTTGTTGCAGTGGTAGTTGTTGTAGTAGTACTATTAGTAGTAGGAGTAGTAGTAGAAGTAGTAGTAGTAGTAGTAGGAGTATTAGTTGTAGTAGTTGAAGTACTAGTGGTAGTTGTAGTAGAAGTACGAAGTAGTTGTAGTAGTAATAGTAGGGGTTGCAGGCGCAATACTAGTTATTATAGTCGTAGTAGTAGTAAAAGTAGTAGCAGTAGAAGGAGAAGTAGTTATAGCAGCAACAGCAGCAATAGTAGTAGTACTAGTAGTAGAAGTAAAAGTAGTAGTAGCATTAGAAGTTGTTGTACTAGTAGTTATTGTAGTAGCAGTAGAAGTAGTAGTGGTAGTAGTAGTAGTAGTAGTAGTAGTAGTAGTACTAGTAGTAGTTATTGTAATAAGTGTTGCTGTAGGAGTAGTAGTAGTACTAGTAGCATTAGTAAAAGTAGTAGTAGTATTAGAAGTTGTTGTACTAGTAGTAGTAGTAGTAGCAGTACAAGTAGTAGAAGTAGTAGTAGTAGTAATTGTAATAGGAGTTGGTGTAGGAGTAGGGGTAGTAGTAGGAGAAATGATAGTAGTAGTAGTTGTAGTAGTGGGAGTAGGAGTAGAAGTAGAAGTAGTAGGTGTAGTAGCTGTAATAGTAGAACTAGACGTAGTAGCTGGAGTACTAGTAGTAGTAGTAGCAGTAGTGGTAGTAGCAGTACCAGTCATAGTAATAGTAGAAGTAATAACAGTAGTAATAGCAATAGTTGTGGTTGTAATTGTAGTAGTTGTTGTACTAGTAGTAATAGTAGTAGAAGTACTTATAGCAATAGTAGTAGTAGTAGCAATAGTAGTAGTAGTAGTAGTAGTAGTAGTAGTAGTATTGTTAGTAGTAATAGGTGTAGTAGTAGTGGTTGTTGTTGTGGCAACAGTAGTAGTAGTAATACTAGTAGTAGCAGCAGCAGCAGTAGTAGTTGCAGTAGTAGTAGTTGTTGTAGTAGTAGTAGTAGTAATAGTAGTATTAGTTGTTGTTGTAGTAGTAGTAGTAGCAGTAGCAGTAGAAGTAGTTGTAATTATAGAAGTAGTTGGAGGAGGAGCTGTAGTAGTTGTTGTTGTACTAGTAGTATTAGTAGTAGTAGTAGCAGTAGCAGTAGCAGCAGCAGCAGTAGTGGTAGTAGTACTATTAGCAAAAGTAGAAGTAGTTGTAGTAGTGGCATTGCAAGAAATAGTAGTTGTTGTTGTTGTAATAGGAGTTGGTGTAGGCCTAGGGGTAGTAGTAGGAACTGTGGTAGTAGTTGTAGTAGAAGTAGTAGGAGTAGTAGGAGTAATAGTAGTCGTAGGAGTAGTAGTACAAGTAGCAATAGAAATAGTAATGTAGTTGTAGTAATAGTAGGAGCAGTATTACTATAAGTAGCAGCAGTAGTTAGTAGTTGTTGTTGTAGAAGTAGGAGTAGTAGCCAGAGTGGCAATAGTAGCAGTAGCTATAGTAGCAACAGTAGTAGTAGGAGTCCAAGTTGTCGTAAATGTAGTTATAGTAGTAGTACAAATAGTAGCAGTAGTAATAGTAGTAATTGGAGTAGGTGTGGGAGTAGGGGCAATAGTAATAGTAGTAGTGGAAGTAGTAGAGTTGTAGTGGGAGGTGGAGTAGTAGGAGTAGTAATAGAAGCAGTAGCAGTAGTAGGCGGAATAGCCGTAGAAGTAGTAGCTGTAGTAGTAGCAGCAGTAGTGGTAGCAGTAGTAGTAGTAGCAGTAGTGGTAGTAGTGGTCGTAATTGGAGTAGGTGTAGGAGTAGAGGTAGGAGTAGCTATAGAAGTAGTAGCAGTAGTAGTTGTAATAGCAGTAGAAGGAGTAGCAGTAGTGGCAGTAATAATAGTAGTCATAGTAGCAGCAGTAGAAGTAGTAGCAGTAATAATAGTAGTTGTAGTAGCAGCAGAAGTAGTAGTAGTGATAGTAGTGGGAGTAGTAGCAGTAGTAGTACTAGTAGCAATAGTAGCAGTAGTAGTAGTTGTAGCGAAAGGAGTTGTAGAAGCAATAGCAATAGCTACTGCAGCAATAGCAACAGCCGCAGTAGTAGTAGTGGTAGTAGTAGGTAAAGTAGTAGTAGTAGTAGTAGTAGTATTAGCAGTAGTAGAAGTGTAGCAGTAGTAGTAGTAGTGTTAGCAGAAGTAGCAGTAGCTGTAGTAGCAGTATAGTGTAGTTGTAGTATTAAAACTAGAAGCATATTTGCAGCAGTAGCGTATTAGTAGAAGTAGAAGTAGTAGCTATAGTAGGAGCAGTAGCAACAATAGTAGTAGTAGTAATAGTACTCGTAGTTGTAGTAGTAATAGCAGCTTTTGAAGTAGTAGTAGTTGTAGTAGTAGTCGTGGTGGTGGTGGAATTAGGGGTAGGAGTAGTAGTAGTAATAGCAGTAGTAGCAGTAGACGTAGTAATAGTAGCAGTAGTCATAGTAGTAGTAATAATAGCAGTAGAAGCTGTAGTAGTCGTAGTAGTAGGAGTAAGACTAGTAGTAGTTGTAGTGGTAACAAAAGTAGTAATAGGAGTAGCAGTAGCAATAGTAGTAATAATAGTAGTAGTAGTGGTCATAGGATTTGTGCCAATAATAGTATCAGTGGTGGCCGTAGTAGTTGTCACAGTAGCAGTAGTTGTAGTAGAGGTAGTAGTAGAAGTAGTAGAAGTAATACTAGTAGTAATAGTAGTAGTATTAGTACTAGTAGCGGTGGTGGTTGTAGGAGTAGGATTAGTAGCACTAGTATTAGTAGTAGTCGTAGTAGCATTAGTAGTAGTTGTACTAGCAATAGTTGTAGTAATAGTATTAGTAGTAGTAGTAATAGTGATCGTAGTGGTAGTAGTAGAAGTTGCAGTGGAAGTACTAGTAGTATTTGTAGTAGTGGTGGTGTATTAGTAGTAGTAGTTTTCGTTGTAGTGGTAGTTGTAGTATTAGTGAAGTAGTAGTAGATGTAGTAGTAGTTGTAGAAGTAGCAGTAGTAGTAGAAATAGTAGTAGTAGTAGTTGTAGTAGTAGTAGTAGTAGTAGCAATAGCAATAGTTGCGATAGTAGTAGTACTAGTTGTAGTAGTAGTAGTAGTAGTAATAGTAGTAATAGTAGTAATAGCACTAGTATTTTAGTAGTCATAGGAGTGGCAGTAGTAGAAGAAGTAGTGGTAGTAGTAGACGGAGCAGCAGCAGCAGCAGTAGTAATAATTGTAGTATTAGTAGTAATAGGAGGAGGAGTAGTAGTAGGAGTTGGTGTACGAGTAGTAGTATTAGTAGAAGTAGTACTAGCAATACTAGTAGTAGTAGCAGCACGAGTAAGAGTTCGAGTAGGTGTAGGTGCAGTAGTAGGAGTAGTTGTTGTTGTAGTAACATCAACAAAATTAATAGTTTTTGTAGTAGTAGTAGTAGAGTTAGTAATAATAGAAGCAACAGCTGTATTAGTTGCAGCAGAAGTAGTAGTAGTAGCAATAGTTGTAGTAGTTGTTGTTCTTGTAGTAGTAGTAATAGCAGTAGGAGTTGGAGTGGTCATAGCAGTTGTTCTTTTATGAGTAGTAGCAGAAGTAGCAGTAGTAGGAGTAGGATGAGGAGTAGTAGTAGTAGTAGTAGTTATTGTTGTAGTGGTAGTAGTAGCAGCAGCAACAACAAAAGTAGCAGCAGTACTCATAGTAGTAGTAGTATTGTTAGTAATAGTGGTATTAGTAGTAGTAATAGCAGTTGTGGTAGCAGTTGTACTAGTAATAGAAGTAGTAATAGTAATAGTAGCAGCAGCTGTCGCAGTTGCAGCAGCGGTAGCAGTAGTATTATAATTGGAGTAGTAGTAGTTATACCAGTAGTAGGAGTAGTAGTTGGAATAGGAATAGGAATAGGTATAGGAGTAGTAGTCAGAGTACAAGTAGCAGTAGTAGTAGTAGTAGGAGTAGTTGTTGTTATTGTAGTTGTAGAAGTAGGCATAGCTATAACAGTAATAGTAGTAGTAGTAGTTGAAGGATTATTAGTAACAGTAGTAGGAGTATTAGTAACAGTAGTAGTGGTAGTTATAGTCGGAGTAGGAGTAGGAGTAGTTGCAATAGGAGGAGTAGTAGTACTAGTCATAGTAGCAATAGTTGTAGGAGTGGAAGCAAAAGTTGTAGTAGTAGCAATAGGAGTAGTAGTAGTAGGACAAGTAGTACTAGTAGTAGTAGTACCAACAGTTGCAGTAGTAGTAGTAGTAGCAATAGGAGTAGTAGAACTAGTAGCAATAGGTGCAATAGCAGTAGCAGTAGTAGTAGTTATGGTAGTAGAAGTAGTAGTAGTAGTAGAAGTAGTAGTAGTAGTAGAAGTAGTTGTAGTAGTAGAATAAGGAGTAGGAGTAGTAATCATAGTAGTAGTAGTGGTAGTAGCAGTAGTTGTGGCAGTAGTAGTAGCAGTAGTAGCAGAAGGAGTTGTAGTAGTAGAAGTACTAGTAGTATTAGTAGTATTAGTAGTAGTTGTTGTAGTACTAGTAGTGCGAGTAGTAGTAGTAGTTGTTGTGGTAGTAGTAGTAGTAGGAGTGAAAGTAGTAGCAGTTGTAATAGTAGTAGGAATGGTAGTAGCAGTAGTAGTAGTAGGTGCAGTAATTATTGGAGTATTAGTAGTAGAAGTTGGATTAGAAGTAGCAGTAGGAGTTAGAGTAAGTGTAGTTGTACTAGTAAAAGTTGTAGTAGAAGTAGTAGTAGCAGAAGTAGGAGTAGGAGCGAGAGTAGTAGAAGTAGTAGTAGTAGTAGTTATAGTAGTTGTAATAGAAGAAGTAGTAGTGATATAAGTAGTAGCTGTAGCAGTAGTAGTAATAATAACAAGAACAGAAGTAGCAGCAGCAGCAATAGTAGTAGTTGCAACAGTAGTAAGCGTAGTTGTAGTAGTAGTAGTAGAAGTTGGAGTCTGAGTAGTTGTAGTAGTAGTAGTAGAAGTTGGAGTCTGAGTAGTTGTAGCAGTAGTAGGAGTCAGACTAGTTGTATTAGTAGAAGGATGTGGAGTAGGAGTAGAAGTTGTCATAGCAACAATAGTAGTAGTAGTTATTATAGCAATAGTAACAGTAGTGTTTGCAATTATGCTAGCAACACTAGCAATAGTAGTAGTTCTAGCGAAAGTAGTAGTAGTAGTAATAGTAGTGGTAGTAATTATACAAATAATAGTAGTAACAGTTGTAGAAGTACCAACAGTAGCAGTAGCAGAAATAGTAGTAGTAGTTGTTATAGTAGTCATAGTAGTAGTAGTAGGATTTCATGCAGGAGTAGTAGTAGGAGGTGTAGAGTACTAGTCGTGCTAGGAGTTGTAGTAGTAGTGGTAGTAGTAGCAGCAGTAGTCGTAGTAGACAGTCGCAGTTGTAGCAATAGAGGTAGTAGTAGTAGTCATAATAGTAGTAGCTATAATTGTAGTAGTGGTAGTCATAGTAGCGGGAGTAGTAGTAGTAGTAGTAGTAGTTGTAGTAGCAGCAGTGAAAGTAGTGTCAGTAATAGTCAATGTAGTAATAGTAGTGTTAATAGTAGTAGTCGTAGTTGTTGTAGAAGTAGTGGTAGTAGTAGTAGTAGTAGAAGAGTGGTAGTAGCAGCAGTAGTAGTAGTAGTTATAGTAGTAGTAGTAATAATAGTGGCAGTAGTAGCAGTAGTACTAGTAGTATTAGTAGTAAAAGTAGTAGGAGTAGTTGAAGTAGTAGTACAAGTAGCAGAAAAAGTACTAGTAGTAGTAATAATCGTAGAAGTGGTAGCAGTAGTACTAGCAGTAGCAGTAGGAGCAGCAGTAGTAGTAGCAGAAGTCGTAGTAGTAGTCGTAGTAGTCGTAGTAGCAATAGTAGTTGTTGTTGTAGTAGTAGTAGCTAAAGCAGTAGTCACAATAGTTATAGTTCTAGTAGTAGTATAAGCAGTAGCAATAGTGCTAGTAGTAGTTGTAGTAGAACCCATAGTAATGGTAGTAGTAGTAGCTGCAATAACAACAGCTTTAGTAGCAATTGTAGTAGTAGTAGTAGTAGCAGCAATAGTAGAAGTAATAGTTGCTAGAGTAGTAGTAGAAATTGTAGAAGCAGCAGTTGTAGGAGTAGTAGGAGTAGTACAAGCTGTAGTAGTGGCAGTTGTAGTAGTAGTAGTAGCAATTGTAGTAGTAGCAGAAGTAGTAGTAGTGGTAGTAGTAGTAGTAGCTAGAGTAGTTGTAGCTGTATCAACATGAGCAACAACAATAATAGTAGCGGTAGTAGTAGTTGTTGTAGTAGTATTAGTAGCCGCAGTAGTAGTAGTCATAGTAGTAGTTGTAACAGTACAAGTAGTAGTAGTAGTAGAGATAGTAGTAGTATGAGTAGTAGTAGGAGTAGTAGTTGTAGTAGTAGTTTTGGTAGTAGAAGTAGCAATAGTAATAATAGTAGTAGTAACAGTTATTGTAGTTGTAGTTGTAGTAGTATTAGTAGCAAAAGTATAGGTAGTGACAGTCATAGTAGTAATAGTTGCATGACTAGTAGTAGTAGAAGTAGTAGTAGTCATAGTAGTAGTATTAGTAGTAGTGGTTACAGTTGTAGTAACAGCAGTAGTAGTAGTAGTAGCAGTTGTAGCTTTAGTATTAGGAGTAGGAATTGGAGTTGCGGTAGTAGTAGTAGCAAAAGTAGTGTTAGTAATTGTAGCTATAGTAGTAGTTCTAGTAGCCATAGTAGTAGTGGTAGTAGTAATAGTTGGTGTAGCAGTATTAGTTATTATAGTGGTAGTATTAGCAGAAATTACAGTTGGACTAGTAGTAGGAGTAGAGGTTCGTGTTGGAGTTGTAGTAATAGTTGTAGTAGTAGTTGTAGCAGTAGTAGTAGCAATAGTTATACTTATACTAGCACTGGTGCTACTATTACTACTACTACTACTACTAGTATTGCTACTGCTACTACTACAGCTACTACTTCTGCTACTACATCTACAAGTACTCCTGCTACAATTAGTACTATTGCTATTGCTATTACTTTTACCACGACTACTGCAACTACTACTGCTGCTACTACTACTACTATCACTACTACTACCACTACTATAACTACTACTACTGCTATTGCAACTGCTGCTGCCACTACAACTATGACTACTACTACTTCTATTGCAACTACTGGTACCACTACAACTGCGACTACTAGTACTAATACTACTATTATTACTAGAATTGCTACTTCTACTGCTACTATGCTACTACTAGTACAACTTCTGCGAATTCTATCGCCGTACAACTGCTCTACTCTGCTACTACTACTATTATTATTGCTACTAATACTGCTTCTACTACTACTATTACTATTACTACTACATTTGCTATTAATACTACTACTACTGCTACTACTACTACTATTATTAACGCTACTACTACTGCTGCTGCTATTACTGTTATTGCTACCACTGCTACAACTTCTATACCTACTTCTCCTACTACTATACCTACTACTTCCCCAACTGCAACAACTGCTACTATTGCTGCTACTTCTGCTGCTACCACTATTAATTCTCCTACTACTACTATTGCTACAACTACTACTATGACTACTGTTATTATTTTCTGCTACTGTTGCTACTACTTCTACTACAACAATAATAACAACAACTACTACTATTACCCCTACTACAACAACAAGTATTGCTACTACTACTACTGATGCTATTTTAACAACTACTCCTATTACTGCAACTACTACTTCTTCCACTACTAATACTACTACCACTACAACTACTGCTACTATTACTACTGCTACTACTACTACAACAACTACTGCTATTACTACTACTACTACTACCACTACTACTACAAATACTCTTACTACGACAACAACCACTGCTACTACTTCTGCTACTGCTACTGCTACTACCACGACTACCCCTAAAACTACTATAGTTTCTTCTATTACAGCAACTACTGCTACTACATCTATTGCTACACCTACTACTACTCCTAGTACTACTACTACAATTCCTCTTACTACTACATCTACTACTACTACTTCTACTCCTACTCCTAAACCTACGCCTACTACTACTACTACTACTACTACTTCAACTACTACTACTACCACTACTGCTACTAGTACCATTACTACCACAACAACAAGAACTACTACTACTACCAGCACTACAGCTACTGTTGTTGCTACTACTACAACTACTACTACTACTACTTCAACTACTACTAATACCACTACTGCTACTAGTACCATTACTACCACAACAACAAGAACTACTACTACTACCAGCACTACAGCTACTGCTGTCGCTACTACTACAACTGCTACTACTACTACTACAACAACAACAACACCTACTACTACTACTCCTACTAGTATGACTGTTGCTACTACTACTATTATTACTACAACTATTACTACAATAACAACAACAACAACTACTACTACTATTACTACTACTACTACGACCACTACTATTACTACTACTCTTGTTACTACTACTATTCTACTATTACTGCTATTACTGGTACTATTACTGCTACTACTAATACTACTAATACTACTACGACGATTCTTGCTACTACTCATCATACTACCACTAAAACTTCTACCCCTACGACTACTCCTACTACTACTACACCTCCTCCTCCTATTACTGTTAGTACTACTATAGTTGCTGCGGCTACTACTACTACTACTACTATTACTATTATTAATGCTATTATTACTACTACTACTACTGCTACTCCTATTACTATTACTACTTCTACTAAAATGACTTTTAATGCTACTCCTACTACTACTTCGACTTCTACTAGTGCTACAACTACAACAACTACTCCTTGTATTGCTACCATTATGACAACAACAATTGTTACTACTGCTACTACTGCTGTTATTACCACTACTACTACTAGCTCTACTACTACTACTACTACTACTGCTACACCACAACTACAACTACTACTACTGTAACTACAACTACTACTAGTACTACTACTACTAGTACCTCTACAACTGCTGCTACTGCTACTGCTACTACACTACTACTACAATATTACTACAATTACTACTATTGCTACTACTACTGCAGCTACTATTATTGATACAACTGCTACTACTACTACTCCTACTACTATTACAACAACTACAACTACTAGCACTACCACTACCTATACTACTACGACTACAACTACTTCTAATACCACAACTTCTACAACTACTACTACTACAACGCCTTCTATTACTGCTACTACAAGTGCTGCCACTACTACTACTACTATTAGTAATACACCAACTCCAACTTCTACTCGTACTACTATTCTTACTAAAACTTCTACTAATACTACTACTACAACAATTACTACTACTGTTGCTGTAGCTACTACTACTATTGCCACAACTTCTACAACTGCTACTCCAATTCCTGCAACTAATACTTCTGCTACTACTACTACTACTACTCCTCCTCCTGCTACTACAACTACTAGGACTACTACTCCTCCTCCTGCTACTACAACTACTAGGACTACTACTACACTACAGCTGCTGCTACAACTACTTCTAGTACTACAACTACTGCCACTTCTACTACTATTACTGTTCCTACTACTACTGCTACTCCAACTACTATTCCTATGAAAACTTTTGCTAATAGCACTACTACAACAACTGCTACTACTACATCTACTACTACTACAACTACTACTAGTAGTAGCAATTAGAGTAGTAGTTATAGCAGTAGCAATTTTACTCGTAGTAGTAGCAGTTGTAATCGTAGTAGTAGTACTAGCAATAGTAGAAGTAGTAGTAGATGTAGTAGTAGCAGTAGTAGTAGGTGCAGCAGTAGTAGCAGTAGCTGTAGTAGTAGGCAATAGTAGTAGTAGTAGTTGCAGTAGCCACAATAGTAGTAGCAGTAGCAGGAATGGTGGTAGGTGTAGTAGTTGTAGAAGTAGTAGTAGCATTAGTAGTAATTGTAGTAGTTGTAGGAGTAGTAGTTGTAGTAGTAATAGTAACATTAGAAGTAATTATAGTAGTAGTAGTACTAGAAGTAATAGTAATAGTAGTAATTAGTAAAGTAGTAGTAGCAATAGTACCAAGAGAAGCAATAATAGTATTGGTAGCAGTAATGGTAGTAGTAGGAGTTGGAGTAGAAGTAATAGTAGAAGTAGTAGTAGTAGTTGTTGTTGTACTAGTTGTAGTAGTGGTTGGAGTAGGATTAGTTGTTGTTGTTGCAGGAGTAGTAGTAAGAGTGGGAGTTGTGGTAGAACTAGTTGTAGTAGTAGTAGCAGTAGCAGTTGTTGTAGTAGTAGTTGTAGTAGTACTAGTGGGGCAAGTAGTTGTTGTAGTAGTAATATTAGCAGTTGTAGTAGTAGCAGTAGTAGTAGTAGTTGCCATAGTGGAACTAGTTGTAGTAATAGTAGGAGCAGTAGTAGCGGTATAAGTTCGAGTAAGAGTAGTAGAAGCATTAGTAGTAGAAGTAGTAGAGTAGTAAAGTAGGAGTAGAAGTAGGAGTAGTAGCAGTATTAGTAGTTGTGGTAGGAGAATTTGTGGTAGTAATTGTCGTAGTAGTAGGAGTAGTTGTTGTAGGAGCAGGAGTTGTGGTAGTAATCGTCGTAGTAATCGTATTAGCAGTTGTAATAGTTATAGGAGTAGTAGTAGTTGAAGTAGCAGTAGTAGTAGTGGTGGCAACAGTAGTAGTAGTATTAGTAGTGGTAATAGTAGTAGTTGTAGGAGTAGTAGTAATTCTAGCACTAGTATTAGTACTGTAGTAGTAGCAGTAGTGGCGGCAGTAGTAGTAGTCATAGTAGTAGTAGTACCCGTAGTAGTAGTAGTAGTAGTCGTAGTAGTAGTTGTTGTTGTATTAGTAGTAATAGAAATAGTAGTTGTAGTAGTATTAGCAGTAGTCATAGTAGTAGTAACAGTAGTAGTAGTATTAGAAGAAGAAGAAGAAGAAGTAGTAGTAGTAGTAGTAGTAGTCGTAGTAGTAGTAGTAGTAGTAGTAGTAGTAGTAGTAGTAGTAGTAGTAGGTGTAGTAGTAGTAGTAGTACTAATAGGTGCTGTAGTAGCAGTAGTAGTTGTTGTAGTGGTAGTAGTAGAAGCATTTGTAGAAGTAGTAGTAGTAGAGTAGTAGTAGTAATAGTAGAGTAGTAGCAGTAGTAGTAGCTATAGTAGTAGTACAATTAGTAGTTGTAGTATTAGTAGTAGTAGTACGAGCATTAGTAGCAGTAGTAGCTGTAAAAGTAGTTGTTCTAGCAGTAGTCATCGAAGTAGTAGTAGTAGTAGTAGTAGTTGTTGTTGTTGTTGTAACAATAGTATTAGAAGTAGTGGTAGTAGAAGTAGTAGAGTGGTAGTAGTAGTAGGAGCTGTATTAGTAGTTGTGGTAGTAGAATTTGTAGTAATAGTCGTAGTAGTAGGAGTTGTGGTCCTAGTCATAGGAGTAGCAGTGGTATTAGTAGTAGTAGTAGTATTAGTAGTTGTATTAGACGTGGTAATAGTAGAAGTTGTATGAGTAGTAGTTATTCTAGTAGTAGTATTTGTAGTAGTAGTATAATAGTAGCAGTAGCAGTAGTAATAGTAGTCATAGTAGTAGTAGTTGCAGCAGTAGCAGCAGCAGCAGCAGTAGTAGTAGTAGTAGTAGTAGTCGTCGTAATTGGAGTTGTAGCTGTTGGTGTAGGGGTAGTAGTGGTAGCAATGGGAGTTGGAGTAGGAGTTGTAGTAGCAATTCTAGTTGTAGTGGCAGGAGTAGAAGTAGTAGTAGTAGGAGTAGGAGTAGGAATAGTTATAGTAGTAGTTGTTGTAGGAGTAGTAGTAATAGGAGGAGTAGCAGTTGTAGTTGTACTAGTAGCAACAGCTGTAGCAATAGTTTTTGTAACGGCAGTGCTAGTAGTGGTTGTAATAGGAGTAGCAATAGTAGTAGTAGTAGCAGTAGCAGAAGGCGTTAAAGTAGTAGTAGCTATAGTAGTAGCGGAAGGCGTTACTGTAGTAGTAGCTGGAGCTGTAGTAGTAGTTATAGTAGTAATAGTTGTTGTAGAAATTGCTGTAGTAGTAACAATAGGAGTGATAGTTGTAGTTGTGGTAGTAGTAGTAGTAGTTGTTATAATTGTAGTATTAGTAGTAGTAATAGTAGTTTTTGCTGTAGCAATAGCAGTAGAACTAGTTGAGATAGTAGAAGTAGTAGCAGTAGTTGTAATATTAGTACTAATAGTTGTAGTAGTAGTGGTGCGAGTTGGTGCAAAAGTAGTAGCAGTAGTAGGAGTAGTAGTAGCAATAGTAGTAGGAGTAGTAGGAATAGTAGTAATCGAAGTAGTAGTAGTAGCAGTAACGGTAGTCGTCATAGTAGTAATAGTAATAGTTGTTGCTGTTGTAGTAGGAGTAGCAATAGATGTAGTCGTAGAAGTAGTTGTAGTTGTAGTAGTATTAGTAGTAGTAGTAGAAGCAGTAGAGTAGTAGTTGTAATAGTAGCTGCAACAGTAGTAGTAGAAGTTGTAGTAGTAGTAGCAGTAGTAGTAGCAGTATTCGTAATAGTTGTAGCAGCGGTGGCAATTGTAGTATTAGCAATAGCAGCAACAACAACAATAGTGGTAGTAGTAGAAGCAGTAGTAGTGGTTGTAATAATAAGACAAGTAGTAGAAGTAGGCATATTAGCTTTAGTAGTAGGAGCAGCAATAGAAGTAGCAGCAATAGCAGCAGCAAAAGTAGTAGCAGAAGTTGTAGTAGCAGCAGCAAAAGTAGTAGCAGAAGTTGTTGTAGCAACATCGACAACAACAGGATTAGGAGTGTCTGTAGTAGGTGTTGGAGTAGTAGTAGTAGTAGAAGGAGCAGGAATGGGTGTAGAAGTAGTAATAATAGTAGCAGCAGTTGTCGAAGTGATAGTAGTAGTAGTAGGAGGAGTATGAGTAGTGGCAGTAGTAGTAGGAGGAGTAGGAGTAGTAGTAGTAGTAGTAGTAGTAGTAACAGTACGAGTAGGATTAATAGTAGTAATTTTGCTGCCACTACTACTACTGCTGCTATTGCTGCTACTACGAATGCTACTTCTACTTCTATTACAACAACAACTACTACTAATGCTACTAATGCTACTTCTACTTCTATTACAACAACAACTACTACTATTACAACTACTACTACTCCTAGTATTAATACTAGTACTACTATAACTACTCTGATTGCTACTATTACTACTACTACTACTGTTGCTGCTACTACTACTACGGCCGCTGCGATTACTAGTACACTACAACTATGACTATCGGCTACTACTACTAGTACACTACAATGATGACTACTACTACAAGCACAACCACTATTCCAACAACTACTACAATTACTACTACTACAACAACAACTACTAGTAGTATTGCTACTACTACAACTACTACAACTAGCGCTACTACTACTACTTCTACTACTCCTACTACTACTACGGCCACCACTACATCTTCTACAACTATTACTGCTACTACTACTCCTCCTACTACTACAACTCCTCCTACTGCTAATACTACTACTACTACTACTATTAGTACTACTACAACAACTACAACTACTCCTATTGTTACTACTACTACTACAACTCCAACTACTGGTACTACTACTACCATTACTACTCCTCCTCCTCCTACTACTACTACTACAATAACAACTACTACTACTATTACTACTACTCCTACAACAACAACAACAACAACAACAACAACTAGTGCTACTACTAAAACTCCTACACCTTCTACTACTCCTAATACTACTTTTACTGCTACTACTACTAACACAACAGCTGCTACTGCTACTACTACTTCTACCACTACTACTACTACTATTCTTGACACTATTCTTGCTGCTGTTACTACAACTACTACGATTGCTACTGATACTACTACTACTCCTATTACTACAACTATTACTACTGCCACTGTTACTATTACTACTACTCCAACTACTACTACTACTTCCACTCTTACTGCAACTACTGCTACTACTCTTGTTGCTTCTCATACTACTCGTCCTACTACTACAACTACTACAGCTACTATTGCTACTGCTACTGCTGCTACTAATACTGCTACTCGTACAACTAGTACTACAACTTGTACTACCACTATTGCTACTACTGCTACTACAGCTGCTACTACAACAACTACTACTACTAGTGCTACTCCCGCTACTATTGCTACTACTACTATCTCTACTACTGCTACTACTGCTACTACTACTGCTATTACTACGGCTACTACTATTTCTACAACTATTACTACGACTACTACGGCTACTACCACTACTATTGCTACTACTACTGATGCTCCTACTACAACTACGACTACTAATGCTACTACTACTGCTACTAATGCTACTACTACTACTACTACTACTACTACTACTACTACTACTACTACTAATACTGCCACTACTCCAACTGCACCTACTCCTACTACTCGTAATACTACTACTACTACTTCTACAACTACCACTTTTACTATCGCTACTACTATTACTAATACTATTACTGTTAATATTACTGTTACTATTACTGATACTACTACAGCTACTCTTACTCCTACTACTGATACAACTACTCCTACTTCTACTACTGCAACTACAACTACTACTATGTTTACTACTCCAGTTACTGCTACTCCTACTCCTAATATTCCTGCTTCTAACACTACGAATACTATGCCTACAACAGCTACTACTACTACCACTACTAGTACTTCTATCTACTATTATTAATACGACTGCTACTGCTGCTGCAACTGCTACTACTACTCCTACGACTACTACTACTACTATTACTACTACTACTACTACTACTACTACGACTATTACTTCTGCTACTACTTTTACTACTACTTCTATAGCTACTAGTACTAGTACTACTACTACTTCTACAATTACTACTACTACTGCTGCTGTTGCTGCTGCTGCTGTTACTGCTACTCCAACTGCTACTTCTATAATTACTACTACTACTACGACTATTACTACTACTACCGCTACTACTACTACTATTAGTACCACTTCTGCTATACTTCAACTGCCGCGACAACTTCTACTACTACTATGAGTAATACTCCTACTACTATTACTACTACTACTACAACAACAACAACAACAACTACTACTACTACTACTATGACAACTACTATAGTACTATGACAACTACTACTCCTACTGCCACTATTACTACTACTACTACCACGAGAAAAGCTACAACAATTAGTACAACTCCCAATACTACTACTGTGACTTCTACTACCGCTACTGCTACTCATATTACTACTACTACTACTACTATTACTACTCCAACTACTACTACTCGTACTAATACTCCTACTATTCCTTCCCCTACATGTATTACTACTACTACTCCCACTACTACCCGTACTTCTACAACAACTACTACTACGACTACTACCGCTGTAACTACTACTTTTACGACTACTACTTTTGCTACTAGTAGTACTAATGCTACTACTGCTGCTGCTATTACTACTACTACTATCATGGCTACAGCTAGTACTGCTACTACTGCTGCTGCTGCTACTGCTACTACTACAACTACTGCTGTTACTCCTACTGTTGCTATTGTGATAACTATTTTGGCTACTACTACTACTACTACTACTATTGCTCCCATAATTATTGCTACTACTACTACTGCTGCCTCTGCTAGTACTACTACCACTACTACTACTGCTGCTACTGCTGTTACTAATAGCAACTACTTAGACCACTACTATTACTTCTATTACGACTACCAATACTACTACTACCAATACTACACAACTTGTACTACTACTCCAACTACTTCTCCTCCTCCTACTACCACTACAACTACTACAATTGCTACTATTTCTGTGACTACTTCTACTACTACCACTAACGCTACTGCTACTACCCTTACAACTGCTACGGCTATTACTACTTCAACAGCTATCGCTTCTCCTACTACTTATACTGCTACTACTGCAACTCCTCTTGCGGATACACCTACCACTAGTGCTACCGCTACTACTACTACTTATACTACTCCTGCTACTACTACTATTACTACTACGACTACTACTACTACTACTACTACTACTACTACTACCACCACCACCACTACTACTTCTACTACAACTACTGCTACTGCTACTAGTACTACTACTCTTACTACTGCTACTTCTACTACTACTTTTGTCACTATAACTACCGCTACTCCAACTAAAACTACAGTTGCTGCTACTAGTATTACTACTAACACTATCACTACTACTACTACTACTACTTCCTCTACTACGATCATAGCTACTACTACTACTAGCTCTGCAACTACATCTACGACTGCTACTAGAGCGACTACAACAACAACAACTACTACTATTACTACTCCTGCAACAACTACTACTATGGTTACTACAACTACTACTTCTGCTACTACTACTATAACTATTACCACTCCAACAACTACTACTATTACTACTAATACTAATATTAGTACTACTAG
The DNA here is from genome assembly GCA_005019695.1 of Trichopus zeylanicus subsp. travancoricus. NCBI lineage: Eukaryota > Viridiplantae > Streptophyta > Magnoliopsida > Dioscoreales > Dioscoreaceae > Trichopus > Trichopus zeylanicus. The sequence goes on along the minus strand of RXID01021431.1, from coordinate 20,125 downwards.
TACTACTGCTACTACCATTTCTACTACTACTACTACTATTGCTACTACTACTACTACTAATACAACTACTTCTGCTACTGCCACTATTATTGCTATTGCTAATACACCTACTACTGCTGCTCTTGCTATTACTGCTACGGCTACTATTATTGCTAATATTAGTCCTGCTACTACTACTACTGCTACTACCTCTACTACTACTGTTATTTCTGCTACTACTACTGCTACTACGACTACACTACTACTATAACTATTACTACTAGCACAACTACTACTCCAACAACTACTGCTATTACTGCTAATACTACTAATAGTACTGCTACTACTACCACCACCACTATTAATACTACTACTACTCCTCCTATTGCTATTACTACTACTACTAATACAACTACTTCTGCTCCTACTACTGCTTCTGCTACTGCCACTATTATTGCTATTGCTACTACACCTACAATTGCTACTCCTACTAATACTGCTACGGCTACCTTTACTGCTGATAATTCTACTATGACTACGTCTGCTACGACTACTACTACTACTATTATTACAATTACTACTTCAACTACTACTACTACTACTACTACTACTAGTACTACTGCTACTACTGTAGTACAATAGCAACTATTATTGCTACTGCTATTACCCTTACTACTAAGACTGATACTACTACTTCAATTACTACTACTACTACTACTACTTCTACAACTAGTACTGCTACCCTACTCCTCCGCCTCCTCCTACTACTGCTACTACAACAACTACTACATCTACTGCTACTACTATTATTATTACTACTACTACTGCTGCTACTACTACCACGTCTACTACTTCTACAACAACTACAACTAATTCTACGACTACTACCACGTCTACAACAACTATGACTTCTACTATTACTACTACAGCTGCTAATAATACGACTAGAATTACTACTACTCCCGTTGCTACTACTACTATGATTACTACTTGTACTACTTCTACTTCTATTACAGGAACTAATACTACTGCTTCTACTACTACCTTTACTTCTACTACTATTGCTACTACTATTATACTACTACTCCAACAACTACTACTAGCATTGCTACTACTCCAACAACTACTACTAATACTAGTACTATTACTACTAATACTACTACAACTTCTACCATTGCTACTACTACTACTAATACTACAGCTATTTTTGCTGCCACTACCGCTTCTACTACTACTAATACTACTAACACCACTACTTCTACTACTAGTACTACGACTACTACCACTACTACTACTAGTACTACTACTATTGCCACTACTTCTGCTACTAGTTCTATTACTACTTCAACACTACCACTACAACTACTAATACTAGCACTGCTACTACTCCAATAACTACTACAATTACTACATGTAATACTACTACATCTACTTCAACTACTCCTATTGCTACAACTACTACTCCTACTACAACTACTCCAACTACTCCTGCTACTACTACTACTTCTACAACTACTAATGCAACTACTACTCCTACTACTGCTGCTGCTACTACTACTTCTACAACTACTAATGCAACTACTACTCCTACTGCTAATACACCTACTACTACTACAACTTCAACTACTCCTATTGCTACTACTACTAATGTTGCTGCTGCTGCTGCTGCTATTATTTCTACTACTCCAACTGCTATTATTTCTACTACGACTACTACTAATACTACTACTACTAGTACAACAACTACTACTACCACATCTACAATTCCTCCTCCTCATACTACTATAACCACCCCTGCTACTACTACTACTTCTTCTTCTACTACTACTACTACTACTCCAACATCTGCTCCAACTGCTACTGCTACTACTACTTCTACTGCTACAACTACAACTGCTACTACTACTTATACTACTATTGATGATACTATTCTTGAAACTACTACTACTAATACTACTAATGCTACTGTTGCTACCATTACTGCTACTACTACTCCAACTACTACAACTGCTACTACTACTACTACTACTACACCAACTACTAGTACTTCTTCTATTACTGCGACTACTGCTACTACTTTTGTTGCTACGCATACTACTACTCCTACTTCTGCTACTACAACAACTCCTACTACTACACCTACCCATACACCTACTCCTCCCACTAGTGCTTTACTATTACGGCTACTACTACTGCTACAACTACTACTACTTCTACTTCTAGTACTACTACTACAATTGCAACTAGTACTACTACCACTAATACTACTACTACAACAACTATTGCTACTACAACTAATACTACAACTACTACTACTACTTCTTCTACTACTACTACCTCTTCTTCTTCCATTGCTACTACTACTGCTACTATAACTACTACGATTTCTGCAACAAAAAGAAGGACAACAACAACAAGTACTACAAGTACTACTGCTACTACTGCTGCTAGTACTACTACAACTACTACTACGACTACTACTACTACTCCTACTACTTCTACTACTATTGCTGCGTCTACTTCCACTGCTCCGGCTACTACTTCCGCGACTATTATTGCTACTACTACTCCTATTACTAGCAGTACTACCCCAATTTCTGCTTTTGCTACTATTACTACGACCTTTGCTACTACTGCCACTACTACTACTACTACTATTGCTATTACTACTACTGCAATTGCAGCTAATATTTCTACTACTTTTGTTGCTACAGCTACTCCTACTACAACTACTCCTCCAACTACTACAACTACTGTTACTACTACTACTACTACTACCACTACTACTACTACTATTATTATTACTACTTCTACTACTGCTTCTACTGTTACTACTACTACTATTACTACTACTACAGCTACAGCTACTCCTACTGCTACTAGTACTGCTAATACAACAACAACAATAACTACTACTACTACTCCTACTACTACTACTACTAGTACTACATGTACTACAACTACTACTACTATTATTATTACGGCTTCTACTATTACTACTACTACTACTACTTCTACTACTACTACAACTGCTACTAGTTTACTGTTACTACTACTACTTCTACTGCTACTAGTACTGCTACTAGTACTTCTACAACTTCCACTACCACTACTACTACTGCTAATGCTATTACTACTGCTACTACTATAACTACTACTACAACTACTGTTACTCCAACCAATACTTCCGTAATTACCACTACTACGACTTTTACTACTACTACTAGTACTACCACTACTTTACTACCACTGCCACAGCTACTGCTACTACAACTATGAGTAATACTCCTATTACTACTTGCACTACTACCTCTACTACTACAAATATTACTCCGACTAATGCTACTACTACTAATACAATTACTATGACTACTACTACTACTATTATTGCAACTAATAATCCTGCTGCTACTATTACTACTACTACTAGAACAACGACAACAACAACTACTACTACTCCTCCTCCTACTACTACTACTATGACCTCCGCTACCGCTACTACTGCACCTACCACAAAAACAACTACTACAATTACTGCTCCTACTAATACTACTACAAGGACTACTACTCCAACTATTATTCATTATCCCACACGTATTCCAACTACTACTCCCACTGCTACTACTACTACCACCCCCACTACTACCAATACTACTACTCCCACTACTACAACTACTACTACTACTGCAACTATTACTACTACTACTTCTACTTCTACTACTGCTACAACTGCTACTATTAGTACGACCACTAGTACTACTACAGCTATTGCATCTACAACAACAATAACTACAACTACTACTACTGTAGTTTCTATTGCTGCTATTGCGACAATTACTACTGCTACTTGTATTACTGCTACTATTGCGGCCACTACTACTACTACTACTACTGTTGCTCATATAGCTACTAATATGACTACTACTACTACTACTATTACTACAACTCCGACTGGTACTACAACAACTACAGCTGCTACTACTACTGCTGCTACAAATTATACTAGTACTCCTACTACTTCTACTTTTACTACTTCTTCAACAACAGCTACTACTACTACTGCGACTACTTCTGCTACTACCACAACTAGTACTACACTACTACTTTTGCTACTACTATTACTGCTACTACTATTGCAGCAACTGCTCCTACTATAACAAACACTACTAGTACAACAAGTACTACTACTACAACCACCACTACTAAAACTGCTATAGCTACTATCTCTTAGTACTGCTACTCCTACTACTGCCCCAATTGCCACTACTACTACTACTACTGTTCCTTCAACTGCTACTGCTACTGCTGCAACTATAATAGCTATTGCTGCTGCTACTAGTGCTTCCGCTACTACTCTTGCTACTAGTACTACACTAGCTGCTGCTACTACTACTACTTGCACTACTACTACTACTACTACTACTGTTGCTGCTGCTGCTACTGCTGCAACTATTGCTACTACCACAACGACTCTTACAATTGCTACTCTTACTACTACTTTGGTTAGTACAATTGCTGCCACTCCTACTAATTCAACTTCTACAACCACTAGTATTATTATTAATACTACTGCTACTGCTACTACTGATACTTCTATAGCCACAACTACGGCTGATACTACTACTACTTTTGATACTACTATTACTTTTGCTGGTACTACAACTACCACCACGACTACTACTACTACTACTAATACTACTACTACTACTACTACTACTACTAATAATAATAATAATAATATTGCCGCTGTTGCTCCAACTACTACTACTACTACTACTGCTACTACTCTTGCTACTACGACTACAATGATTACGACTACTATTGCTTCTAATCCTACTACTACAACAACAACTACTACTACCACTACTACTACTACAACCTCTACTACAACTACTACTGTCACTACTACTATACTACTACTACAACTACTACTATTGCTACTACTATTATGCCTATTACTACTACTATTGCTACTATTACTACTACTACTATTACTACTACTGCTGCTACTAATACTACTACTACTCCTACTACTACTACCACTACTACTACTACTCCAACTAGTACTACACTACTACTACTAATGCTACTACTACTACTTCTACTCCAACTAGTACTACACAACTACTACTATTGCTACTACTACTACTTCTACTTATGCTAATATTACTACTTCAACTATGACTACTACTACTACTACAGCTACTACAGCTACTACTCCTACTACTACTACAACTACTACCACCACTACTCCTAATCCTATTGCTACTACTACTAGTCCTACGACCACTACTTCAACTGCTACTGCTACTTCTACTACTACTACTACTACTTCTACTAATACTACTCCCACTACTACTACTACAATTGTTGCTGTAGCTACTACTACTACAGCTGCTGCTACAGCTACTACTACTAGCACTGCTATTACTCCAACAACTGCAATTATTACTACAACAAATACTACTATTACTACTACTACAACAACAACTCCTTTGGCTAATTCTACTACAACTCCTACTACTATTACAACAGCTACAAGTACTACTACTCCTACTTCTACAACTAATACTACAACCGCTGCTAATACTAATAAATTGACTACTACAATTCCCGCAACTACTACAAGTACCACTTCTAATACTCCTCGCACAACAACTACTAAAACTACCACTACTACTGCTTCTACGGCTACAACTACTACTATTACTAACTACTCACTCCAACACGCGTACTCCCTCCTGCTACTCCTACGGTCTACTTCTACTACGCTACTACAACAACTACTACTAACAACACGACTACAACAACTACTACTGCAACTATCACTTAAACTACTAATGCTCCTACTATTGCTGAAACTACTGCTACAGCTTCTACTACTACTACTACTACTGTTGCTACTGGTACAACTACTACAACTCCTACTCCCATAACTACTATTGCTAGTACTGCTACTACTACTACTACTGCTACTACTAGTACTTCTCCTAACACTCCTACGACTTCTACGACTACTACTCCACTGACTACCACAACTACTACACTCCTACTACTTCTACTACAACCACTACAATTACGACTACTCCAACTACTACTATTTCTTCTACTACTATTACTACTACTACTATAGGTCATACTAATACTACTATTCCAAACACACATACTACTACTGCTACTGCTACTGCTGCTGCTGCTGCTACTACTACTAGTCCAACTATTACTAATACTTCTACTGCTTTGATTTATACGACTACCACTACTACTATAACTCCAGTTGTGGCTGCTACTACTACTACAGCTACAGTTGCTGCTACTACTCCTGCTACTGCTGCTGCTACTATTACTACTCGAACTACTCATATCAATACTGCTATTACTACTCCTACTGCAACTACTACTATTTCTACTACTACTACTACTACTACTACTACTACTACTGCTGCTGCTGCTGCTGCTACTACTCCTACTACGACTACTAATAACTACTTCTAGTACTATAGCTACTACTACTGCTTCTACTACTAATACTACTCTTGTTGCTACTATCACTAATACTACGTCTACTACTACGATGACTGCAACTGCTACTCCTACTACTACAATTCCTGCTCCTTCTAGTACTGCTACTTCTAATACCACTAGTACTAATACGACAGCTACTACTGTTCCTGTCACAACTTCTCCTACTACTACGGCTACAATTACTACAACTGCTATGACTTCTACGGCTACTACAACTACTGCTCCTACTACTACAACAACAACTACGACTACAGCTACTACGAAGACTACTGCTTCTACTATTTCAACTACTACTACTCCTCCTCCTCCTGCTGTTGCTATCACTAATAATACTACTACTACTGCGCTATTACCGCTAATACAACTACTACTACAACTACAACTACTATTTCTACTATAACTACTACTACAACTACTTCTACTACTACTTCTGCTACTATTGCTACCGCTACTATAATTTCTACTACTGCTAAAGCTACTACTACGACTACTACGACTGTTACTACTGCTACTACTGCTATTATCGCTACTACTACTACTACTACAATAACAACAACAACTACTACTACTACTACTACTATTACTACTACAAATATTACAGCTACTACTACTACTACTACTACTACTACTACTACTACTACTACTACTACTAATACTACTATTACTACTACAACTGCTACTACTGCTACATCTGGTACTGCTATTGCAACTAATACTACTACTGCTACATCTGGTATTGCTACTACAACTAATACTACTACTACTAATACTACTACTAATACTACTACTAATACAACTGCTACTCCTACGACTGCTGCTGCTACTACTACAACAACTACTACTACTCCTACTACTACAACTGCTGCTACTATTCCAACTATAGCTACGATAACAACTACTAAAAGTACTCCTATTTCTACTACTACTACTTCAACTACTACTACTATAACTGCTACTCCTTCAACTTTGCTGCTGCTCCTACTACTACTCCTACTACTATTCTTACTGCTACTTTTGATACTTCTACAACTGCTTCTACTACAACTCCTACTAATACAACTCCAACAACTACTACTATTGATACAAGAGCTCGCAATGCTATAGCTACTACGATAACAATTACTATAGCTCCTAATACGATTACTGCTACTACCATAACTACTAAAGCTCCTGCTTCTACTACCACTACTTCCTCAATAGCTATTATTGATACTCCAACTACTATAGCTACTACTACCACTTCTACTTCGACTGTTGCTATTATTACACCTACTACTAAAACTATTGCTACTACTTCTGCAACTACTCCAACTACTCCTACTACTTCTGCTATTGCTACTACTACTACTATAGCAGCTAATATTGATGCTCTTACTACTACTTCTACTACTACTGCAACCACTATGACTTCTGCTACTTCTTCTCCTACTACTACAGATGCTATGACTACTACAAATATTACAACTACTACTTCTGCTACTACTTCTACCACTACTACTGCTACTACTGTTACTGCGACTACTACTACGACTATAACTACTGCAACTTGTGCTACAATTGCTACTTCTACTACAACTACAATGACTACTACTTCAAGTTCAATTACAGCTACTGCTTCTACTACTACTTCTCATACTACTACCACAGCTATTATCGCTACTACTACTACTAGTACTACTACTACAACTACTACTACTACAACAACTACTACCACTACTACGACTACTACTAGAACTGCTACAACTACTACTACTATTGCTACTTCTACTACTACTACTACTACTACTACTACTATTACTACTACTACTACCACTACTACATATACTACTATTACTGTTACTACAACAACAACAACAACAACTACTACTACTACTACTGCTACTACTATCACTACTATTACAAGTACTTGTACTACTACTACTACTACTCCTACTACTATTACTACTATTACAAGTACTACTACTACTATTATTACTACTACTACTACTACTACTACACCTACTACTACTACTACAACTACTACCACTACTAGTACTACTATTATTACTACTACTACTACTACTACTACAACAACAACAACAACAACTACCACTATTACTACTTCTACTAGAACTGCTTCTACTACTACTACCACTAGTTCGACTACCACTACAACTACTACTACTACAACTCCTACTATTAGTACTACTACTGCTACAGCTACTACTATTACTACTACTACTACTACTACTACTACTACTACTACTACTACTACTACTACTACTACTACTTCTACTACTACTACTACTACTATTACAACTACTACTACTAGTACGGCTAGTACAACTATTACTACTACTGCTACTACTACTATTTCAACAGCAACAACAACTACTACTGCTACTACTTCTACAACAACAATAACTACTACTACTATTACTACGGCTGCTACTACTTCTACTACCTCTACAACTACCGCTACTACTACTACTACTACTATTGCTACAACTACTACTACTATTACTACTACTAGTAATAGTACAACTACTATTATTACCCCTACTATTACTATTACTGCTGCTATTACTACTACTTCTACAACAACAACAACAAGTACTGCTACTACTACTAGTACAACTACTACTAGTACTACAACAATGACAACAACAACAAGAACAACAACAAGAACTACTACTACTACTACTACTATTGCTGCTTCTACAACTACTACTATTATTATTACTACTACTACTACTAGTACTACTGCTAGTACTACTTCTCCTCCTCCTACTACTGCTACTACTTCTACTACTATTACTAGTACTACTGCTAGTACTACTTCTCCTCCTCCTACTACTGCTACTACTTCTACTACTATTACTAGTACTACTACTACTTCTACTATTACTACTACTGCTACTGCTACTACTACTACTATGACTACTAGTACTACTAGTACTACTACTACTACTACAGCTGCTGCTGCTACTACTACTACTACTTCCACTACCACTATTACTTCTATTTCTAGTACTACAACTACTACTTTTGCAACTACATCAACTGCCCCTGGGACTATTACTGCTACTACCACTACTACGACCACTACTTCTTCTAGTACTACTAATACTACTACTATTACAACTAATACAACTACTACAACAATTAGTACTACTGCTACTGCTGTCGCTAATGCTAATACTACTACTGCAAGTACTCCTAGTGCTACTACTCCTATTTCTACTACTACTACTACTAGTTTTACCACTATTAGTACTACTACTACTACAACTACTAGAACAAGTACTTCTACTGGTACTACTACTACTACTTCTGCGACTACTACCGGTACTTCTTCTACTACCAGTACTGCTAATACTTCTGCTACAACTACTACAGCTACTGCTACTACTCCTGCTACTCTTTCTGCTACGACTATTGCTACAATGACTACAACTACTGCTGCTACTGCCACTACAGCAACACCTACGACTACTTCTACTTCAACTACTACTAGCTCTACTGCTACAATTGCGACTACTATAATTGCTACTACTACTGTAACTACTACTATTACTACTACTGCTGCTCCTCCTACTACAACTACAACTGTGACTTCTGCTACTACTACAACTACTACTATAACTACAGCTTTCGCTACAACTACTACTTCTGCTGCAACTACTACTAGTACTACTACTACAACCACAACTACTCCGATATTGTGGATGGAACAATTGCTAATACTACTTCTGCTTCTAAAATTGCTACTACTACTACTACTACTGCTACTTCTTCTATCGTAACTATCGCTGCAATTACAACAGAAACTACTACTTCTACTACTTCTACTACTACTGCCACTACAGCTGCTACTACTACTACTTCTAGGAGTACATCTATTACTACTGCTACTACTTCCACTACAGCTGCTACTACTACTACATCTAGGACTACTTCTACTACTACTGCTTCTATGACTACTTCTACTAGTACTACTACTAATACTTCTACTACCATTACTACTACAACAACAACAACTACTACTACTCCTACTACAATGACTATCACTATTACCACTACGATAATTACTACTTACCCTATCAATGCTACTACTACTACTACTACTGCGTTGTTGTTGCTATAGCTACTCCAACTACTACTATTTTTGCTCCTACAGCCACTACTACTACTACTTCAACTACTGCTACTACTACTGCTACAGCTTATACTACTACTTGTCCTAGTCCAACTACAACTACTACACCTACTACCATTTCTACTACAACCACTGCTGCTAATACTGATACTCCTGCTACAACTGCTACAACTGCTACTTCTACTTCTTGTGTGGCTACTTCTATTGCTATTTCTTCTACTGCTAGTAAAGTTGCTACTCCGCCTACTACTACTATTGCAACTACTTCTACTGCTGGTATGACAGCTATGATAGCTATAACTACTAGTATTACTACTACTACATAGGCCACTATTTCTACGACTTCTACGAATACTATGTCTACTATGTCTACTATTACTACTACTACTACTACCACCACCGCCGCCGCCACCACCACCACTACTACTACGACTTCTATTTCTAGTACCACAACTACTACTTTTGCAACTACAACAACCGCCACTGGGACTATTACTGCTACTACCACTACTACGACCACTACTTCTACTAGTACTACTAATACTACTACTATTACGACTAATACAACTACTACAACAACTACTACTACTGCTACTGCTACCACTAATGCTAATACTACTGCTGCAAGTACTCCTACTTCTACTACTATTGCTACTGCTACTACTACTACTAATACTACTTCTGCAATGCCTACTATGGCTGCAACTACTACTGTAACTACTACCTCCACTACTACTACTACTACTACTACTTCTGCTACTACTACTACTCGTACTAGTATCACTGCTACTACTACTCCTCCTACTTCTACTGCTACTACTAATACTACTACGACTAGTGCTACTACTACTACTATTATGATTACTTCTACTACTACTATAATTACTACTACTATCGCTTGTACTACTATTGCTACAACAACAACGACTACTACTACAACCTCTTCTAATGCGGCAGCTACTACTAATACTACTAGTATTACTACAACTACTATTACCACTTATCCTACTACTACTTCTTCTAGTACTACTACTATTACTACTACTACTACTTCTACTACTTTCACTGCCACTACTCCTGTTCCTACTACTAATGCTGCAACTGCTACACCTACTTTTGATTCAACAGTAACTACTGGTACCATTACTAGTACTACTTCGGATACCACTGCTACAGCTACTACTAGTTCTACTACAGCTACTTCTACTCCTGCAACTACAACTACTACTACTAAAGCTATTGCTGCTACTAGTACTACTTCCCTGACTACTACTACAACTGCTACAACTATTAGTATGGTATCTACTACTACTATAGTTTCTACGACTGCTACTGCTACTTTTGCTACTAGGACTACTACTACGATTACTACTACTTCTTCTACTACTTCGACAACACCTACTATTACTATTTCTACTACTGCAATTATTGCTACTACTACTGCTTATGCTACTCCTAGGACTGCTACTAACGCTTCCACCGCTACTGCTACTACAACTGCACCAACTACTACTACTACTACTAACGCTCTGCTACTTCTATTACTACTACTTCCACTCCTACTAACACTACTGCTGCCACTACTACTGTTGGTACAACTTGTATTACTACTACTACTACTACTACTAATATTACTACTAATGTTGCTGCTACTTCTACTACTATTACTTCAGCTACAACAATAGCAACTACAACTACTAATGTTGCTACTACTACTACTACTATGACTATTACTACAACCACTACTACTACTATTACTACCGCTACTACTACTATAGCTACTACAACAACTATAACAACAACAACTACTAGTATAACTACTACTACCACTTTTAAGACTACGGCTACTGCTACTACTACTATAACTATGACTACTACTACAGCTACTACTGCTACTACTACTACTATTACTGCTGCTACTTCCAATACTACTACAATTACTACCACTACAACTACTTCTCCAACTACAACTACTACTAATACTGCTGCTACTGGTGATGCTCCTACTAATACTAGTACAACTACTGTTGCTGCTACTGCTACTGTCGCTTCTACTACCACTACTACTACGACTACAACAACTACTACTACGACTACAACTGCGACAACTACTAATGCTACAACGACATCTACTTCTACTGCTACTACTTCTCCTACTACTTCTACTATTGTTACCACTATTGTGTCTACTGCTACTGCTACCACCACTACTACTACTACACTGCTACAACTACAGCTACTGCTACTACTACTACTACTTCTCGTACTTCTCCTAGTGCTACTACTACGACAGCGACTACTACGTTTGCTACTACTGCTGCTGCTGCTGCTACAACTACTACTACTACCTCGACTACTAAAACTACAACAACTACTTCTACTCCTACCGACTGCTACTACTACAACTTGTACTAATACCGCTCCAACTACTATACTACTACTAGAACTCCCACTGCCACTGCTTCTACGACAACAACTATTACTCCTACTACTACTACTACTACTACCTAAACTAGTACTACCGATACTCCAACTACTACTGCTACTTCTACTATAGCTACTACTATTGTTATTCCTATTACTACTACAGCTAAAACTTCAACTGCTGATACTACTCCAACTACTACTACTACTTATGCTGCTACTTCGGCTACTACTTCTGCTGCTTCAGTTGCAACTACTATAACTGCAACTACTGGTAGTACAGCCACTACTACAACTACTACAACTTGTGATATAACTACAACTTCTAGTACAACTACTACTGCTTCTACTTTAACTATTGCTACTGCTTCTACTACTACTTCACCTACTACTACCACTGCTACTACTACTACTATTGCAACCGCTACTACTACTACCACTAGTACTACTACATATGCTACTATTCAAACTTCTACTACAACTACAACTTCTCCTACTAATACTACTTCCACTACTACAGCTACTGCTACTACTACTACTACTACTACAGCTTCTACTACTACGCTACTGCTAGTACTACTTCTCCTTCTACTACTACCTCTGCTACTACAACTACTGCTATTGCTACTACTATGGCTACTACTGCTGCTGCAACTGCTATTACTTTGACTACTGATACTACTGCAACTACTACTACTACTATAACTTTTGCTCCTACTGCTACTTCGACTACTATTTCAACTACAACTACTGCTTTTACTACTACTTCTGCTACAACTATTATTGCTCCTACTACTGCACCTACTACTACTATTACAACAACTAATACTATTATTGTGACTAATACTACTGCTACAAGTATTATTACTACTACTACTGTTACTACTACTACAATATTGGCTACTATTACTACTACTACTACTACTGCTACTACTACTACAACGACTACTGCTACACTAATAATACTACTATTACTACTACAATTACTACTACTATTATTCAACTATGGCTATTACTACTACTAAGACTACTACTGCTACTAAAACTACAACAACAACAACAACAAATGCTACTACCATAGATACTACAACTTCTCCTATAACAACAATAACAACTACAACTACGACTGTTGTTACTGCTATCGCTAAGACTAATGCTATTGCTACTACTACTACTACTACTAATACTCCTACTACTACTACAACTACTACTGCCACTACCATGGCTATTGCTACTACTGCTACTGATTCTACTACAAAAACTACAAGTACTACTGTAACTACATCTGCTACTACTACTATTGCAGCTACTACTACTACACCTGCTACTATTATTGCTAGTGCTGCACTACTAATGCTGCTACTACTACTATTACTACTACTGCTACTACTGCTACTACAACTACTGCTACTACTTCTACTACAACTACCAGTAGTACTTCTCCTACTACTTTTGCTTCCCCTAATACTACTGTTACTACTGCTGCTGCTACTACTACTGCTACAACTAATACTACAGGCGCTACTACTGCTACAACTACTACTACAACTACTACCACTACAACAACTACTACTTCTCTTCATGCTGCTACTACTACTAATTGTAGTAATACTAAGACCGGCACTAATGCTATGGCTTCTACTGCGGCTACTACTACTGATACTACTGTGACTTCTTCTACTACTTCTGCTACTCCTGCTACTGCTACAAATATAACTACTACTGCTACTGCTACTGCTACTACTACTACTATTGCTACTATTACTACTTTTGCTACTACTATTATTGCAACTACTGCTACTACTATTACTATTGCTACTGCTTCTACTATTACTACTATTGCTGCTACTACTACTACGACTACAACTCCCACTACTATTACGGTTGCTGTTGCTGTTGCTGTTGCTACTACAGCTACTATTACTACTACTGCTACTACTTAATCCTCCGACATCCACTATTATTACTACTACTTCAACAACTAATAATACTACTGCCACTACTACTACTACTGCTGCTGTTGGTCCTGCGGCTGCTGCTGCTGCTGCTACTACTACTACTACTGCTGCTGCTGCTACTACTACTACTACTGCTATGTCGACTTCTAATCCTGCTTCTACTATGGCTGCTACTATGATAGTTACTATTACTACCTAAACTATTTCTACTACTATGCTGCTACAATAACAACTACTACTACTTCTACCACTACTACTACATCTACTACTGCTATTATCGATACTACTATTACTACTGCCACAATTGCTACTACTGCTACTACAACTATAATAGCAAGAACTAAAAATGCGGCTATAGCTACTATTGCTACTACAACTTCTACTCCTACTCCAGCTGGTACAACGACTACTATAACTGCTGCTACTCATGCTGCTACCGCTGAGGCTGTTGCTACTACTACTACTTCTCCTACCGCTACGACTACTGCTACTACTATAATTACTGCAACCACTGCTACTGCTACAACTAATATTACTACTACAACTACTAGTACTATAACAACTCTAACTGCAAGTAGTGCAATGGCTACTACTATTGCTGCTACTAATAATAACACCACTTCTACTTCTCCTGCAACTTCTACAACAGCTACAACTATAACTCTTGCTGCTGGTCTACTTCTTTTACTTTTGTAACTATTTCTTTTACTCTTACTACTACTATTACTACTACTCCTCCTATAATGACAACTAATATTATTTACACTAATGATAATCCTACTGCAGCTGCTACTACTCCTACAACAACTACTACTACAGCAACTACTACTACTCCTGCTCCTTCTACTACTGCTAATACTAATATAGCGGCTATTATTGTTGTTATTACTACTTATGCTACTACTATCGCTATAACTAGTACGTCTACTCTACTACTTCGGTTACTACTACAGCTACTATGACTACTACTACTACATATACTACTACTTATGCTACTACTGCTACTACTAATGCTGCTGCTGCTGCTATCACTAACACCACTACCACTACTACTACTATTACTACTAATACTACTAGTACTACTAATGCTACTATTACTACAACTACGACTACTATTTCTACTACAACAACTACTACTACTACTACTACTTCTGCTATAACTACTGCCACTGCTACTGCTTCGGCTACTACTACTATTACTACTACTACAAGTACTGCTATTCCTACTATTGCTTCTACAGCTACTACTACAACCACTGCTACTTCTGCAACTACTGCTTATACTATTACTACTACAACAACTAGAACAACAATAATAACAACTACTACTACTACTGCTACTACTACGGCTGCCATGACTACAACTACTACAACTTCTACTACTACTACTACTTGGGCTACTATTGCTATTATTACTACTACTTCTACTACTGCCACTACTTTTACTACTACTACAACTCATACTACTACTAAAACTACTACTATAACTACTACGACTGTTACTGCTGCTTCTACTGCTATTATTGCTGCTACTACTACTACTGCTACTGCTACTACTGCTGCTACTATTGCTACTACTACTGCTGCTGCTGCTGCTATTATTACTACTACCCTGACTAGTGAAACTACTACTACTACTTCTACTGCTGCGACTACAACTACTACTGCTACTATTGCTACTACTGCTACTAAAACTATTACAGCGACAACTACCCAGGCTGCTATAGCTACTATTGCTACTATAACTTATGTTGCTGCTACTACAACTTCTACAACCCCTACTACAACTGTCACTGCTATAATTTTTGCTACTACTACTTTTCCTACTACTTCTACTATGACTAGCACTACAACTGCTACTACAGCTATTATTACTACCACTATTACTACTACTTCTCCTACTTCTATGACTACTACTATCTACTATAGTTATTGTTCCTACTGCTACTGTAACAGCTAATATTAATACTATAATTGCTACTACTACTGCTGCTCTTGCAACTACTACTACTACTACTACTAGAACAATAACTACTATGACTACTGTCGCTGCTGTTGCTCTACTATAATTATTATTGCCACGATTTCTTCTTGTACTACTGCTACTATTACTACTACTCCTGCAACAACTATAACTACTATTATTTTTACAGATGATACTCCAATTGCTACTACTACTACTTTAACTGCTACTCCTACTACTACTTCTCCTGCTCCTTCTACTACTTCTACTACTAATTCTACTACTACTAATATGGCGACTACTACTCTTGCTATTACTACTTTTGCTACTACTACGGCTACAACAACTACTTCTACTACTACTTCTACTACTACTACTATACCTGCTACGACTACTACTATGACTTCTACTACTACTACTTCTTCTACTACAAATACGACTATGACTACTACTACTACTATCACTAATACTACTACTACTACTATTACCACAACGATGACTACTATTTCTACTACAACAACTACTACTACTACAACAAGTTCTGCTATTGCTACTACTGCTTCTGTAATTGCTGCTACTAGTACTATAACTACTATTACTTCTACTACTGCTACTACGGCTGCCATGACTACTACTATAACTACTTCTACTACTATTGCTACCACTACTACTACTTCTACTACTACTAATACTATAACTACAACTACTACGACTGTTACTGTTGCTACTACTGCAATTATCGCTACTACAACTACTACTTCTACTGCTGCTGCTACTGCTACTATTATTATTACTACTACAACTACTATTAGTACTACTACTGCTAATGCTACTACTGCTACTATTACTACTACTACGGCTGCTGCTACTTCTACTACTCCTACTGCTACCTTTCCTACTGTTATGACTACTGCTACTACTACTACTACTACTATTACTAGTACTGTTACTACTAGTATTGCTACTACTACTACTTCTGGTACTGCTACTACTACTAATACCACTGCTACTTCTCCTAGTACCAATATTGTTGCTACTACTAGGACTACTATTGTTGCTGCTACTACTACTACCACTCGTCCTACTACTACAACTGCTGCTACTATTCCCACTATAGCTACGACAACTACTACTACAAGTACTCTTGCTACTATGACTACTACTTCAACTACTGCTATTGCAAATGCTACTCCTACTACTTTTGTTGCTGCTCCTACTACCACTACTACAACTCCTACAACTACTGAAATTGCTCCTATAGTTACCTCTATGGCTGCTGCTTCTACAATTCCAACTAATATCGCTCCAACAACTACTATGATTATTGCTAGAACTCCCAACGCTACTACTTCTATGATAGTAACTACTATAGCTCCAACTACTATGACTACTACTGCCATAACTACTATAGTTTGAGCTACTACGACAGCTACTACTACCACTTCCACTACTACTATAACTATTGCTACTACTACTGCTACTACTTCAACAACTACTACTACTACTGATGCTACTGCTACTACCACTCCTATAGTGGCTACTATTGATGTTCTTACTACTAGTTCTACTACTAATGATACCACTATGAGTTTTGCTACTACTTTTACTACAACTAAAAATGCTACAACTGCTACAACTACTACAATAACTACTGCTACTACATTGACAACTACAGTTGCTACTACTATTACTGTGACTACAGCAACTACCAGAACTACTATAACTTGTGCTACAATAGCTATTTCTACAACAACTACAATAACTACTACTTCTACTTCAACTACTGCTACTGCTTCTACTCCTACTTCTCCTGCTACTACTACTGCTACTACCATTGCTACTACCATTGCTGCTGCTATAACTACTACTGTTGCTGCTACTAATACTGCTACTACTACTACTACTATAGCTACTACTATTACTACTTCAGCGATAACTACTACTTCTCCGACTGCTACTACTACTACTATTACTACTACTACGATGACTACTACTACTACTACTACTACAACAACAACAACAACTAATATGGCAACTACTATGACTGCTACTGCTACGACTAATGCTAATACTACTACTACTACTACTCCTACTGCTACTACTCCTCCTACTACTACTACTGCTGCTGCTGCTGCAGTTGCTACAATTACAACTACTACTCCTACTACTGCTACTACTACTACTACCACTATTGGTACTACCACTACTGCTGCTACTACAACCACTACTACTGCTGTTACTACTCCTACTACTAATGCGGCTACAACAATGAAGACTACTACAGCTACTACTACTGCTCCTACTATTACTTCTAGTAATACTACTATTGCCACTAATACTGCTGCTTCGACTGTTGCTGCAACTACTACTAATACAACTACTGTGGCTACTATTACAGATACTGGTACTACTTCTTCAACTACTTTTGCTACTCTAGCTTTTGCGACTACTACTTCTACAACTACTACAACTGCTTTTACTATTGCTACTTTTACTGTAGTAGTAGTAGTGGTTGTTATTGTTGTAATAGCAGCAATAGTAGGAGTAGTATTAGCATTAGTATTAGTAGTTATAGAAGTCACAGTAGAAGAAGCAGCAATAGCAGTAGTAGTAATAGGAGTAGTAGTAGTAGTAGTAGTAGTAGTCGTGGTGGTGGTAGCAGTTGTAGTTGTAGTTGAAGTAGTAGTATTAGTAGTAGTGGTGGTGGTGGTAGTAGTAAAAGTAGTAGTATTAGTAGTAGTAGTATTTGTAGTTGTAGTAGTAGCAGGAGTAGTAGTTATAGTAGTAACAGTCATAGTAGAAGTTGTTATAGTTGTAGTTAGAGTATTAGGATCAATAGTGGTAGTAGTAATAGAAGCAATAGTCGCAATAGTAGTAGGAGTAGGAGCAGTAGCAGCAACAATAGTAGTAATAGTAGTTGTATTAGTAGTAAGAGTCATAGTAGTAGCAGTAGTACGGGTAGAATTAGTAGTAATAGTAGTTGTTATTGTTATTGTAGTAGTAGTACAAGTACTAGTTGTAGTAGTAGTAGTTATTATCGTTGTTGTTGTAATAGGAGTAGTAGTAGGAGTAATACTAGTATTAGTATTAGTTGTTGTAGCACTCGTAGTTGAAGAAGCAGTAGTAGTAGTAGTAGTA
>RXID01021430.1:34635-48653 GCA_005019695.1 Trichopus zeylanicus subsp. travancoricus | reverse complement strand
ACTTTACTACTACCACCATGACTACTACTACTAGAACTGCTACCACAACTACTAGTACTAATACTACTACTATTACTTCTACTACAACTACTTCTGTGACTACTGCTACAACTACTGCTACTACTATTTCTTCTACTACTGCTACTATTACTACTAATGTCTCTACTAATACTAATACTGCTACAACAAGTACATTACTACAACAACTAGTACAACTAGTATTACTACTCTACAACTACTACTATTACTTATGCTAATACAACAACAACGACTACTACTACTATAACTACTACTACTACTACTACGACTACTACTATGACTACTACTACTTCTACTACTATGACCACTACAACAACAACAACTACTACTACTACTATTGCTAATACTACTACTCCTACTACTACATCTACAACTACTACTACTAGGCCTACTCCTACTACTACTTCTACTATTACTGCTACTACTACTATAGTTACTACTACTACTACTATACTAGTACTACTACTACCACTCCTACTCCAACTACTACTCCTACTACTATCCCTATTGCTGCTACTATTACTTTTCTGACTACTAGTACTACTACTACAACTACTACTATTACTACTGCCGCTACAACAACTACAACTACTGCTACTACTACTACTAGTACTCCTGGTACTGCTACCACAACGATGATTGCTACTACTGCTACTACTAATGCTACTGCTACCACAACGATGATTGCTACTACTACTACTACTACTACTACTACTACTACTACTATAATTACTACTACTACTACCACTACAACAACAACTACTAATGCTACTATGGATTCGTCTGCTACAACAACAACAACAACAACAACAACTACTACTACTACTACTAAAACTACTGCTACTGCTACTGCAACTACAACTATTGCTCCTACTACTGCTATGTCTACTAGTTCTACTACTACTTCTACAGCTACAACTACAGCTATAACAATTATTGCTACAGCAACTAATACTGCCACTACAACTACTAATACTACTACTGCTACTACTATTACTACCACTACTACTACTACTACTACTACTAAAGCTACTACTGCTACTACTATTACTACTTCTACTATTACTACAACTATTATTATTACTACTTCTACTACGACTTCTACTAGTACTACTACAACTACCATTTCTACTACTATTGTTCTTACTAATATGACTACTAGTACTACTACTACTACTTCTACTACTGCTACTACTATTGTTACTAGTACTACTACCACTTCTACTAGTACTACTACAACTACCATTTCTACTACTATTGTTCTTACTAATATGACTACTAGTACTACTACTACTACTTCTACTACTGCTACTACTATTGTTACTAGTACTACTACCACTTCTACTAGTACTACTACAACTACCATTTCTACTACTATTGTTCTTACTAATATGACTACTAGTACTACTACTACTACTTCTACTACTGCTACTACTATTGTTACTAGTACTACTACCACTACTACTTCTACAACTACTTCATCTACTACTACTTCCACTGCTACTACTCCTACAACAACTATTAGTCCTACTGCTACTAGTACTACCACAAATAGTACTACTACTATTATAGCTGCTGCTACTACTACTTCTATAACTACTACTCCTGCTACTACTACTACTATAACTACTACCACTACCACTACTACTACTACTACTACTACTACTACTACTATAAATGCTACTACTACTATTATAACTACAACAACTACTGCTACAACTACAACTACTAGCACTACAACTACTAATACTTCTACTCCTACTACAATAACAACGACTACTGGGACAATTGCTACTCCTACTACTATGACTTCTTTTACTACTACTGTTGCTACTAGTACTACTCCTACTCCTTCTGCTATTACTACTCCTCCTACTACTACTACCACTACTACTACTACTACTAAAATTACTTCTACTGCTGTGACTACTACTACTACTACTTTTCCTACAATAACAACTACTACTACTTCTCGTACTGCTACGACTCTTGCTATGGCTACTTCTGGTACAACTACTACTAGTGCTACTACCACTACTGCTACTACTACTCCAACTACAACTAATACTCCGGCCACTACTACTACTACACCAACTACGACTACTATTGCTGCCACTCTTACTGCAACTCTACTACAACTATTACTACCACTAGTAGTACTGCTGCTATTACAACTGGCCCTACTACTACTATTTCTACTATTACTACTACTAGTGTAGCTACTACTACTAATACTACCATTGCTATACTACGACCCCTACTACTACTACTACTCCTTCTACTACAACTACTGCACCTAACTCTCCAACTACTACTCCTCTTCCAACTACTACCACTACTACCAGTACTGCAACTACCACCACCACTACTATTGCTACTAGTACTACTACTGCTACATCTACTACTACTTCCACTACTACTACTCCTACAACAACTGTTACTGCTACTACTACTGGTACTACCACCAATACTGCTACTACTACTATAGCTGCTTCTTCTACTACTTCTACTACTACTACTCCTCCTATTATAACTGCTACTACTACCACAACTGCTACAACAACTACTAATACTATAACTACTACTGCTACTACTGTAACTACTACCACTACTACTACTACAACTACAATTGCTAGTTCTACTACTACTACTACTTCTCCTCCTACTGCAATAATAACTACTACTACTACTTCTATTGGTTCTGTTATTACTACTGTTGCTTCTAATATTGCTCCTACTCCTTCTAATACTACAATTATGTCTACTACTACTACTACTACTACTACTACTACTACTACTACATATCCCATAATAAGAACTACCACTAATTCTCATAGTACTACGACTGCTGCTACTACTACTTCTAGCACAACTACAACCATGGCTCCTACTACTACTAATACAACTAATCCAGCTACAGCTAACACTATGGCTACTACTACTACTACAATAACAAATACGACTACAATTGCTGCTACTCCTACTACAACTCTACTACAACTAGTACTACTACTACTGCTGCTGCTGCTGCTGCTACTATTACTATTTGTCCCACCACCACCACTGCTACTACTACTATTTCTACAACTACTGCTACTGCTGCTACTACTACAAATATGAGTATTGCTATGCTACGACCCTTACTGCTACTACTACGCAAACTACAACTGCTACTCGTAACGCTCCAACTACTACTACGACTACTACTACTACTGCTGCTACCACCACTACTACTACTACCACCCCTACTACTACCACTACAACTACACCACTACTGCTACTACTACTACTACAACTACTACAACTACTACACAACTATTACTACTATAACAACTACCACTATTACTCCTACAACTACTACTACTGCTATTACTACTACTCCTACTACTTCAACTACTACCTTGCTCCTACTACAATAATAACAACAGCTGCTACAACTACTACTAGTACTACAACTACTGCAATTGCTAGCACTACTGCTACTACTACTGCTACTACTACTACTACCACCACTAGCACCACCACCACTACAACAGCTACTACTACTATGACTACTACTACATCGACAACTGCCTCTAGTACTAATAGCGGTACTACCACTTCTGCTACTACTAATAGTTCAACTACTCTAGCTACTACTACTGCTAATCATACCAATACAATTATAACTACTACTGCTACAAGTACTACTAATGCTATTACTACTACAACTATTACTAGTACAATTATTATTATTACTACTACTACTACCACACCTACTAGTCCTGCTACTACTGCTAGTCCTACTATGATTACTACTACTATTGCTATTACAACTACCCCAACAACTACTATTACTACTGATACATCTAACACTATTACTACTGTTAGTACAACCACTGATAATACTATTACTCTTGCTAACACCACTCCTACTACAACTAATACTACTCCTACTACTACTATTACGATTAATACTGACATTACTACTGCTGCTGCGACTACTGCTGGTACAACTCCTACTAGTACTGCTACTCCTACTACTATTACTACAACTACTGTTCCTACTACTATCACTACTACTACTACTGCTACTAGTACAATTGCGACTGTTGCTGCTGCTACTACCACAACTGCTACTGCTACCACTACTATAACTAATACTACTGCTACTACTACTTGTACTGCAACAACAATAATAAGAACTACTACTACTACTACTATGACTATTCCTACTCCTACTCCTGCCCCAACTCCTACGACTGCTACCGCTACTACTCCTACTACGACTACTCCTAATACTACTAGTACTACTGCTACTGCTACTCCTACTCCAACGCGTACTACTACTACTACTATTATAACTACTAATACTAATTTTACTATAATTTCTGCGGCTACAACAACAACAACTACTATTACTACTATTACTACTATTACTACTACTACTACTACAACTACGAATACTAATATTACTACTACTTCTGCTACGACTACAACTACTATAATCACTACTACTTCTACTACTGATACTACTTCTACTACTACTACTACACTACTACTAGTACTACATCTACTACATCGACTACAACTGTTACTAATACTTCTGCTACTACTACTCATGCAGCATCTGCTACTGCTACTACCACTACTGTTCCTATTCATACCATAGCAATAACAACTACTACAACTACTACTACAATTGCTACTACTGCTACTTCTAGTACTAGTACAATTGCAACCACTACTATTACTATTGCTGCTGCTACTACCACTACTCCTATTACTACTACTACTCATACTGCAACTACTACTACTACTGCCGCTGCTGCTATTGCTAGAGCTACTACTGATACTAATGTTACTACTGGTACTAGTTCTCCTAATACTACTACTACTACCACTTCTACTACTCTTAATACTACTACTACTACTATTGCTTCTGCTGCTACTGTTAACACCACTACTACGACTACTACTACAACTACTACTACAACTAGTACAACTATTATTACAACTACTTCCCCTTCTACTGCAACAACAACAACTACTACTATTACTGCACTACTACTGCTACTGCTACTAATGCTTCTACTACAACTAATACTATTTCTCCTCCTCCTCCTCCTCCTACTACTACTATTGCTACTGCTTCACCTGCTTTTACTTGTAGTGCTACTACTTCTACTACTTCACCTACTGTTATTATGACTGCAAAAACTATAATTGCTACAACTACTTCTACAACAACTACTACAACAAGTGCTACTACTAATACTGCTACAACTACTGCTGCTACCACTACTAATGCTATTGCTACAACTACTACTACTGCTTCTTCTATTACTACAACTACAGCAACTCCTACTTCTACTACTGCTACCACAACTACTACTACAGCTATAGCTACAACTTGACTTCCCCAACTACTACTTCTACTTCTATCGCTACTACTATTACCATAGCTACTACAACTACTGCTACTACTACTACTTCTATTAGTACTACAGCTGCTACTACTACAACAACTTCTGCTGCTGCTGCAGCAACTACTACCATAATTACTACTGCTACTACTTTTACGGCTACTTTTACTGCGCCTGCTACTAATACTACTACAGCTACAACTAAAACTACTAGTATAATAACTTCTACTATTACTACTATTGCTAGTGCTAGTACTACTATTACTATTGTGACTACTGCTACAACTACTACTACCACTACTACTACTATTGCTACAACTGCTGCTTCTGCAGCTACCGCTATTACTACTAGTGCTACTGCTACTACTAACGTAACAACTACTACTGAAACTACTACAACTACTACTACTATGAATACTACTATGACAACAACTACTACAACTAGTGCTTCTACTATTACTACTGCTACTAATACTACTACCCCTACTACTGCTGCTACTACTACTACTATAGTTGCTTCACATACTACAACTACTACTTCTACGACTACAACTACTACTAATGCTACCGCTACTGCTACTACAACCACTACTGTTGTTATTGTTGCTACTACTACTAGTACTACTACTGCTACTGCTGTTGCTGTTGCTACTAATGCTACTACTATTACTACTAGTACTACTACAACTACTACTATCACAACAACAACTATTACTACTACTACTGCTGCTGCTGCTGCTACTATTCTACTACTACTAGTAGTAGTAGTAGTAGTACTACTACTATTATTATTGTTGTTGCTGCTGCTGCTGTAGCTGTTGTTGTATCTTTTGCTATTGCTACTATGACTATTTCTACTACTACTGATGCTACTACTACTACTACTATTATTACTATTAGTACTGATGCTACTACTACTACTACTATTATTACTACTAGTACTACTACTCCAACTACTAGTACTACTACTACTACTACTACTACTACTACTACTACTAGTGCTACTACTACTACTACTACATCTACCACTACTTTTACTACTACTACTACCACTATTACTACTACAACAACTACTACTCCTATTCCTACTACTTCTATTATTACTACTACTAGTACAAATATTACTACCACCACAACTACAACTACTACTAGTACCACAACTTCTACCACAACTACAACTAATACCACTACTACTACTATTGCTACTACTACTACTACAACAGCTACTACTACTAGTAGTACGACTATTGCTGCTACTACTCCAACTGCTACTACTTCTTGTATTGCCGCGCTGCAGCTACTACCACAATTGCAACTACTACTACTGCTTCTACTATAACTAATACTACTTCTCCTACCATTACTACTACTAGTACTAGTACTTCTCCAACTACAACTTCTAGTGTAACTACTTCTACTACATCGCCTACTGCTACTACTATACCACAACTACAACTGCTACAGCTACTTCCATAGCTACTACTTCAACAAGTACTACTACTGTTACTACTACTACTACTACTACTACTGCTACTACTACTATGACTATTATCAATACGACTGTTACTGCTACTGTTGCTACTACTTCTACTATTACTACTACTTCTACAACTATTGCTGCTACTATAGCTTCTAGTACTACTTCTCCAACTACTACAACTACAGTTACTACTACTTATACTTCTACTATTACTACTACTACTACTACTACAACTGCTAAATCAACAACTCAACTTCTCCTACTACTACTACCTCCTACCACTACTACTACTATTATAACTGCTACAACTACTGCCACTATTAGTACTACTTCTACTACTACTACTACCACAACTACTTCTGCTACTTCTTTTACTACTACTATTAGTATGTCTGCTACTACGACTGCTGCAGCTACTACTAACTCTACTAGTACAACAACTACTGTTACTACTACTGCCAGTGCTAGTACCACTATTACTATAACTACTACTGCTAGGAATTCTGCTACCACTACCACTAGTACTACTATTACTCTGACTACTACGCCACTACCACTACCACTACAGCTACTACTCTGACTACTACTAGTGCTACTGCTACTACTACTATAACAACTACTACTAATGAAACTACTATACCTAATTCTATTATGAATACTACTATGATAACAACTACTACAACAGCTACTACTACCCCTCCTCCTACTACTACTACTCCTTCGCTGACTACTACTACAACTACTGCACCTACTACTTCTACTACTACTACTTCCACTATTACCACTACAACTGCTACTACTGCTAGTGCTACTCCTACTACTACCTCTACTACTACTACAACATCTACTACTTAAACTGCTACTACCAATACAACTACTACTACAACCACTGCTACAACTGCTACAACTATTGCTGCTGCTGCAACAACTATAGCTACTACAACTACTGCTACTACTACTTATACAAATACTACTACTAGAACAACTACTATTGTTGCAACTTCTACAACAGCAACTGCTGCTATGTCAGCTACTACTACAACAATAGCTAGCACTATTGCAGCTTCTGCTACTAGTTCTACTAATACTTCTGCTGCTGCTATTGCTACTACTGTTACTACTAGTGCTATTGCTAATACTACCATTACTACTACTATTACTACTATCACTACACCTGCTACTGCTGCTACTGCTACTATTGCTACTGCTAATGCTACTACTACTCCTACTACCATAACTATTACTACTACTACTACTATTACTACTAGTACGACTTCTGTTACTGCTACTACTAGTATTACTTTACATACTACAACTACTACTCCTATTACTCATACTGTTACTACTACTATTACTTTACATGCCACAACTACTCCTACTACTACTGCTACTGTTGTTATTGCTACTGCAACTAATACTACTACTACTGATGCTATTACTATTATTGTAACGTTACTACGAGTAACAGTATTCCTAATACTACTACTACTACTACTATTGCCGCTACTTCTACTACTGCTACTACTACTACCGCTGTTGCTATCACTAGTACTACTGCTGTTGCTGCTACCACTAATACTGCTATTACTACAATAGCTAATACTAGTAGTACTTCGGCTACGCTTCTAACACTTCAACTACTTTGACTGTTGCTACTACTACTACTACCGCTGTTGTTGTCGCTAGCACTACTGCTGCTGCTGCTAGCACTACTACTGCTATTGTTATAATAGCTAATACTAGTAGTACTTCGGCTACAACTTCTAACACTTCAACCACTACTACTATAAATTTGACTACTGCTACTTCTACTACTGCTGCTGCTGCTGCTACTACAACTACTATTATTGCTGCTGTTGCTCATGATGTTGTTGCTGCTACTGCTACTACCACTACTAATACTACTATTACATCTCTTACAACTACTAGAACTCCTACTACTATGACTATTATTACTACAAATGATGCTTCTTTTTTGAATACTATTTGTACCATTGCTACTACTTTTGCTATGACTACTACTAGTAGTAGTACTATAGCTCCTACTTTTACTATTGCAATAACTACGAATAATACTATTGCAACTTCTACCGCTGCCGCTGCCATTGGTACTACTACTATTGTTGCTGTTGCTACTAAAATTGATGCTGATACTACTACTGCTACTACTAAAACCACTACTGTTACTACTACTACTACAAATACAACTACTACTACAAATACTACAACTAGTACTACTGCCACTACTGCTACTACTACTGCTGCTATTGCTACTACTACTACTCCTACTATTATTGCTACTGTTGTTGTTGTAGCACTACTACTACATCTACAACTACTTCTACTCTTAATACAATTGCTACTACTATGGCTGCTACTACTAATGCTACTGCTTCTGCTACTACTACTATTTGCACTACTGTAACTACTTTTGCTGCTACTGCTACTACTTCTAGTGCTACTCCCACAACTACTACTAATGCTACTTCTACTACAGCTACAACTAATACTTCTCCTACTACTATGGCTACTACTACAACTGTAATTACTACTAGTTGTAGTACCACTACTGCTGCTACAACTAAAAATGCTACTACATCTTCTACCATAGCTGCTGCTGCTATGACCACTAGTACTACTACCGCTACTACTACCACTACTACTACTAGTACCACAGCTACTACTACAACTCCTGCCGCTACTACTACAACTCCTGCTACTACTGCTACTCCTACTGCTGTTACAGCTGTCACTACAACTTCTAACTCGACTACAACTTCTATAGCTATAGCTACTAATAGTACAACTACCACTACTAATAGTACTACTACTGCTACTACTACTACTACTACTACGACTACTACTACTACTAAAGCCACTACTAGTGCTACTACAATTCCAACTACTACTACGACTACAAATAATGCAACTACTACTACTGCTGCTGCTGCTACTACTACATCTACAACTACTTCTCCCACTCCTAATATGATTGCTCCTACTACGGCTGCTACAACTACTCCTACGGCTTTTGCTACTACTACTACTTGTACTACTGCTACTACTTTGCTATTACTACTACTACTACTACAAGTGCTACTACCACTACTTCTACTACTACTATTACTACTACCACTATTACTACTACTACTACAACTACTGCTACGACTACTGCTAAGACGACAACTACTACTGGTAACTAAATACGACTACAACTATTACTCAAGACTACGCAATTACGAACAACAACAGCAATAACTACTACTAACTACACTACTACTACTACTACTAGTCTACTACTACTAGTGCTAAGTAACATTGCTTACTAACTACAATACTACTACTTCTACAACTACTACTAACAACTACAACAACTACTAATCCTACTGCCTATTTTATAACTACTACTACTACTACTACTACTACTACTACTACTACTACTACTACTACTACTACTACTCATGCTACTATCAATACTTCTATTACTACTACTAGTGCTACTACTACTACTACTCTAATGACTACTGATACTACTACCACTACTTCTACTACTACTACTACTATTACTACTACAACTCCGGCTACTGCAACTACAATGAAAACAAGAACTACTACTACTATTACTGCAACTGCTACGACCGCTACTACTACCTCCTCTATTACTACTACTACTATTGCTGCTACTACTACACTATTACTGCAACTACTTCTACTACTACAACTACAACTACAAACCCTACTACTACTACTCCTCCTGCTACTACTTCTACTGCTACTACTACTGCTACTACCTCAACTATGACTACAACTACTACTACTACTACACCGACAACTACAACTACAATTGCTACACCTTCTACCCCTTCTACTACTTCCACTCTTACTACTGCTACTACTACGACCACTACTACCACTACGAGTGCTTTTACTGCTACCACTGCTGCTACTATTAAGACTGCTACTAATACTATGACTACTACTACAACTACAACTATAACCACTGGTACTACAACTACTGCTACTGCTTCTACTCCTACTAAAAAACTACTAATACAACTTCTTATGCTACTAGTATTACTGCTACTACGACTACTACTACTACTTCAGCTACTACTACTGTGACTACAACTACTACTGCTATGCCTACTACTACACAACTATGACTAATACTACTACTACTACAGCTACTACCTCTGCTACTACCACTACCACTTCTACTACTACACTACTCCTACAACTTCAACAACAAGCACTGCTACTACTCCAACAACTACTACAATTACAACTTTTAATACAACTACTACTCCTACTACTACAACTACTTCTACTACAAATACTATGACTACGACAACTACTACTATACCTATAACTACAAATACTGCTACTACTACTATTGCTACTACCATTAATTTTAGTACCACTACTGCTACTACTTCTCCCACTACTACTACTACTACAACAACAACAACAACAACAACTACTACTACTACAACTACTACTATTGCAACTACTACTTCTACTACTACTTCTATTACTAGTACAACAGATACTACTCCTACTCCAAGTCCTCCTGCTACAACTACCCCTACTACTACTATTACTACCACTACTCCAATTACTATTACTCCAACTCCTACTATTACTACAACTACTAATGCTTCTATAACTAATACTACTACTATAAACACCACTACTATACATCTAATACTACCTCTAATATTACTACTCATACTACTACTAGTACTATTAATACTACTACTACTACAACAAATACTGCTTCTTCTACAACAATAACAACAACTACTACTACAACTCCTACTCCTGCTCCTGCCACTACTACAACTACTTCTACTCCTACTCCAGCTACTATGACCCCAACTCCTACTCCTACTCCTACTCGTACTACTACTAGGAATATAAATACTAATACTACTACTACTACTACTACTACTACCATTACTACTTATACTACTACTACTACTACCATTGCTGCTGCTGCTGCTATTACTAGTACTACTGCTACTACTACTATTACTACTATTTCTAAGACTAATACTCCTACTCCTATAACTACTACTTGCATTAGTACTACTACTACAACTACTACTTCTACTACTGCTACCACATCTACCACTACTACTTCTACTACTACTACTACTACTACTAATTCTACTACTACTACTAATGCTACTACTACTACTTCTACTACTACCACTACTATTACTACTACTACCACTACTACTACTACTATACCTATTCCTAATACTACTACTACTACAACTACTACTACTATACCGATTACTACTGCTACTACTACTGTAATTGCAACTACCACTACGACAACTATTATTATTACTACTACTAATACAACTTCTGTTGCCACTTCTCCTACCCCAACATCTATTGCTTCCACTACTTCTACACCAACTCTTATTACAACAACTACTATTACTACTAATACTACTTCTCCTACACTTGTACTTCCACTACAATAACTACTTCTACTACCACTGGAAGTACTACAACAATAACTACTACTACTGCTGCTACTACTACTGCTACAACTGCTGGTACTAGTGATACTACTACAACTACTGATGCTATGGATGCAATTCCTACTACCACTAGTAATACTACTAATAGTACTACGACAACAACTACTACTACGACTGCTCCTCCTCTTGCTCCTACAACTACCACTACGACTACTGCTATTGCTACTACAACTACTACAGCTACTACAATAACTACTATTACTGTTGTTGCTGCTACTACTACTATTAACTACTGTTGCTATTACAACAACTACTACTACTATCACTACTACTACTACTACTACTAATATTACTACTACTATTCCTACAAGTATTTCATCTACTGTTACTACTTCTACCACTACCACTATAATTACTACTCAAACTACTGCTATTACTACTATTATTACTACTACTATTGCTATGACTAGCACTACTACAATTATTACTGCTATTACTTCTACTATTACTCCTACTACTACTTCTATTTCTACTCTTACTGCTACTACTGCTACTAATTCTATATCTACTCCTACTACTCTTGCTAGTACTACTACTCCTCCGACTACTACTGCTACTAATACTACCAATGCTCCTACTACTACACCTACTGCAACTACTACTACTACTTGTATTTCTATTATGACAACTACTAGTACAACTACTTCTAAAAATACTACTACTTTTACTACTGCTACTAGCACTACTATTTCTCCTACACCAACTCCTATTACAAATACTACTACCTGTACTACTACTACAACTACTACTACTATTGGTCCTGCTACTAATACAACTACTAGTACAACTACTTCTAATGCAACTACTAGTTTTACAACCACTACTAGTATTAGTACTACTACTACTAATACTACTGCCACAACTACTACTGCTACTATTATTAGTATTGCTACTACTTCTACTACTACTGCAGCTGCTACTGCGACTGCAACTCCTACTACTACTAATACTACTCCTACTTCTATTACTACTACTAATGCTACTACTACTACTACTAATACTGGTACTACTACTTCTACTACTACAACTAGCACTACTACTACTTCTACTCCTACAATAGCTACTATGATGACAACCACTACTACTACTACTACTACAACCACTACTACTATGTTACTATAACTGCTACTACTACTACTACTATAACTGCTACTACTACTACCTCCACTACTACTACTGCAACTACTTCTACTACTACAATAATTACTACTACTACTACTACTGCTGCTACTACTATTACTACTACTACGACTACTACTATAAGTTATTCTACTATCACTACTTCTACTACTACTACTACTACTCCTACTACTACTACGACTAATGCTACCACTACTACTACTACTACTACTACTACTACTACTACAATAACAACAATAACTAATACTACGATTACTACTACTACTACTATAACTACTACTACTTCTACTACTACTGCTACTACTACTGCTGCTGCTATTGCTACTCCTACAACTACAACTATTGCTACTACTACTCCAACAATAATAATAACTACTATAACTACTAATACTACTACTA
>RXID01021430.1:0-25241 GCA_005019695.1 Trichopus zeylanicus subsp. travancoricus | reverse complement strand
AGTTGTTGTAGTAGTAGTTGTTGCAGCATTAGTAGTAGTAGTAGAAGTAGAAGAAGAAGTAGCGGTAGTAGTAGTTGTAGTAATAGTAGTAGGAGTAGTATTTGCAGTAGGAGTAGCTATAGTAGTAGTATGGGTATTGCTAATAGTAGTAGCAGTAATAGTCGCAGAAGTAGAAGTGGCAGTGGTAGTTTTTGTAGTAGTAGTGGTTGTAGCATTAGTTGTAGTCGTAGTAGCTGAACTAGTAGATAAAGTAGAAGTAGTAGTAGTAATAGTAGCAATAGTAGTAGTAGTAGCAGTAGTAGTAGTAGTGGTGGTGGTAGTAGAAGAAGTAGTAGCAGTAGTAGTAGTAGTAATAGTAGCAGTAGTTGTAGTAGCAATAGTTGTCATAGTAGTAGTTGAAGTAGTAGTAGT
Source organism: Trichopus zeylanicus subsp. travancoricus (assembly GCA_005019695.1). Classification (NCBI taxonomy): domain Eukaryota; kingdom Viridiplantae; phylum Streptophyta; class Magnoliopsida; order Dioscoreales; family Dioscoreaceae; genus Trichopus; species Trichopus zeylanicus. Next base: position 24,830 of record RXID01021430.1, on the reverse strand, counting down.
ACTAGTAATATTAGTAGTTGTAGTTGTCATAAATGTTGTAGTGTTTGTAGTAGTATTAGCAGAAGTAGTAGAAGTTGAAGTGGTAGTTGCAATAGTAGTAGTAGTATTAGTAGCAGTATGATTAGAAGCACTAGTAGCAGTAGTGGTAAGAGGAGCAGAATTAGTAATGGCAGTAGTAGTGGTTGTAGTAGTAGTAGTAGTAGCAGTAGAAGTTATAGTAGTAGTTGTTGTAGTATTAGCAGCAGTAGTAGTAGGAGGAGGAGAAGTAGCAATAGTAGTAGGAGTAGTATTAGTAGTAGTAGGAGTAGTAATAGTAATAGTAGTATTTGTAATAGTAGTAGTTGTAGTAAAAGTAGTGGTTGTAATTGTAGTTGTAGCTGTAGCAGAAGTCATAGGAGTAGTAGTAGTTGTTGTTGTTGTAAAAGTAGGTGTTGCAGTAGTAGAAGTTATAGATGTAATAGTAGTAGTAGTGGTAGTTGTAGCGGTTGTAGTATTAGCAGTAGTAATAGTAGTAGAAAAATAGCAGTAGTAGTAGTGGGAGTAGGAGTAGGAGTTGTAGTAGGATTTAGTAATACTTGGTGTAGTGGTAGCAATAGTTGCAGCAGGATTAGTAGTAGCAGCAGTAGTATTAGTAACAGTTGTAGTTGTTGTTGCAGTAGTAGTAGTTGTTGTTATTATAGTAGTAGTTGTAGTAGTAGGTGTAGTAGCAGTCAGAGTAGGAGTAGTAGTAAGAGTTGTAGTAGTAGGAGTTGGAGTAGAAGTAGTATTAGTAGTAGTAGCAGCAGCAGTAGGAGTAGTAGTAGTAGCAGTTGTACTAGTAGTACGATTAGTAGTAGTAGTAGCAATAGAAGTACTTTTAGTAGCAGTTGTACTGGTTGTTGAATTAGTAGTTGTTGTTTTAGTAGTTGTAGTACTATTAGTAGTAGTAGGAGTAGTTGTTCTTGTAGTAGTAATAATTGTAGTAGTAGTAGTAGTAATATTACTCGTAGTATTAGTAGTAGCAGAAGTGGGAGTAGGAGTAGTAGTATTAGTAGTAGTAATAGTAGTTGTTGTAGTTGTAGTAGGTGTAGTTGTAGTAGTAGTAGGGGTAGTAGTAGTTGGTGTAGCACTAGTAACGGGAGTAGCAGTAGTACTAATAGTAGTAGTAGCAATTCCTGTTGTAGCTGGAGTAGCCGCAGCAGCAGTAGCAGCAGCAATAGTAGCAGTTGTGCTTGTTGCTGTAGTAGTCGCAGCAGTTGAAGCAGTAGTAATACTAGTTTTTGTAGCAATAGAAGTAGTAGTAGTTGCAGTAGTTGTAGGTGTAGTAGTTGTAGTTACAACAACAATTGTTCTAATAGTAGTAGCAGTAGCAATAGTAGTTGTACTACTAGTAATAACAGTAGTATTAGTAGTAGTAGTAGTAGAAGTAATTGTAGAAGCGGCAACAACAGCTGTAGTAGTAATAGCAATTTTACTTGGAGTAGTAGTAGTAGAAGTAGTAGTAGTACTTTTACTCCTAATACTACAGCTACAACTACGAAAACTACTACTACAACAACAACTACTACTGTTACAACTACTAATACTACTACGACTACTAGTATGGCTATTGTTGCTACTGGTACTTCTCCTATGACTACCACTATTAGTGGTAATAGTAGTAGTAATAGTAGTTTTAGTACTAGTAGTAGTAGTTTTACTACTACTACTAATGCTACAACTGTAACTACTACCACTGCTACTACTACTATTACTGGTACTACTACTACTACTTCTAATACTACTACGACTACTACTACGACTACTGCTACTACAACTACTTCTACTATTACTACTACAACCATTTCTCCTACTTCTACTCCTACAGCTAATACTACTTTTGGGACTACTCCTTCAACTATTGTTGCTACTCCTACTACAACTGCTACTTCTAGGACTACTACTATTTCTGCTACTACTACTACTGCTACTATGACTACTACTACGGCTGCTGCTACTACTACTACTTCTCCAACTACTACCACTACAACTGCTACTAGTACTACATTTAGTAAAACAGCTACTACCACAACCACTACTACTTCTCCTAAAATTAGTAGTACAACTACTATTGAATCTACTACTACAACTGCAAATACTTCTACTACCATCACTACTACTACTATTACTACTACTACTACTATTACTATCGCTACCACTACAAGTATTACTACTTCTACTACTATTACTACTCCTAAAACTATTAGTACTATTACTACAACTGCTATAGCTGCATCTACTACTACTAATACTGCTATTGCTAGTACTACAGCTCTGACTGTTTTTACTGCTACTATTGCTACTACTGCTACTTCTATTATTTTTGCTACTACTCCTTATACTACTACTACTATTTCTACTATTACGACTATTACTCTTACTACTAATACTACTACTACTACTTCTACTGGTACTACAACTACTACTATTACATTTGCTGCTGCTGCTACTACTACTAACAATGCTACTGCTGCTGCTGCTGGTACTCCTACTTATATTACTTCTGCTAATACTACTACCACTTCTACTACTCCTACTACCGCTACCACTACTACTGCCACTACTACTGTTGTTACTACTGCTCGTATTGCTTTTACTACTACTAGTACTACTCCTACTACTTCTGCTTTTACTACAACTGCCACTACCACTACTGCTACTACTAGTAGTATTGCTACTACCATGGCTACTACTCGAACTACTTCTCCCATTACTACTACTGCTACTACTACAATTGTTACTATTGATTGTTTTGCTTCTATTACCACTGCTACTACTGCTACTACTTCAACTACTACTACTACTACTACTACTACTTCTACAACTAATACTACAAGTACTACAACAAATACTACTAATATTAGCACTATTACTACTACTACTGCTAATACTGCCTCAGCTAACTATTACTACTACAACTCCTACTACTATAACTACAATTCCTACCCCTACCACCACTACTACTCCTACGACTACACATACTACAACTCCTACTACTACTATTACTACAACTCTTACTACTATTGTTACTACTGCTGCTGCTGCAATAACAATAACAACTACTACTACTATTGTTACTACTACTCAAAGTACAAGTACTACTCTTGCTACTATGATTATTGCTACTACTACTACTCAATTTCTCCTACTACTACAACAATCACCACCACTACTACTACTACTACTACTTCTACTACTATGAGTACTTCTACTACTACCACAACTAATACCACTACTACTATTACTACTACTACCACTGCTACTATCACTACTATTGCAACTACTGCGACTACTGTGACTATGGCTACTACTACTACTACCATTGCTACTATCGCTACTATTCCTACTACTGCTACTACTACTATTACTGTGGCTACTACTGCAACTACAACTATTACTACTACTACTGTGACTGCACTTACTCCTACATCCAACACAGCTAGTACAAGAATGCCTACTACTACTACTACCCCAACGACTGCTATTACCATAGCTACTAAACCTACTACTACAACTATTGCTACTATTGGTTCTGCTTCTACCACTACTACTACTACTACTACAACTACTCCTACTACTGCAACAACTGCTACTATAACTACTACTAGAACTACAACTACTACACCCACTACTATTACTACTATAATAACTACAACAACTACTTCAACTATTGCAGGAGCAACAACAAAAATTGCAACTACACTACTACCATTACTACCACTACTACTACTTCTAATACTACTACTATTACTATTACTTCTCTTACAACTACTACAACTACAACTTCTACTATAGCTACTACTACAGCTACTACTACATCTTCTACTACTACTACAACTGCTCCTACTGTGACCACCACTACTGCTACCACTGCTCTACTGCTACTTGTACTACTTCTACTACTACTATAACTACTACTACTTCTACTATTGCTCTAATGCTGCTACTATTATAGCTACTACTTCTACTACTACAACAATAACTGCTACTAGTACAACTACTACTAAAACCACCACTACTCCTACTGCAGTTACTACTACCACCACTCATGCTACTACCACTACTGCTGCTGCTACTATTACTATTGCGACTGCTATTACTACTATTGTTATTACTACTGCTGCAACAAAAACTACTACTATTAATGCTACGACTACTATACCTACTAATATTGCTACTACTATTGCTAGCGCTACTACCACTACTACCACTACTAGTACAGATACTACTACTACTGAGATCACTACTACTACTACTGTGACTACTACTGGTAATACTACTACTGCTACTACTATTACTACAACAACAACTACTACTGTGACTACTGCTATTGCTACAGGTGCTATTACTACTACTGCTTCTACGACTACTAATACTACTACTCCAACAACTCCTACTACAGTTATAACTTCTACTGCTACTACTACTGCTACTATAACCACAACTACAGCTACAACTACTACTTTTCCTACCATAACAACTACTATTACTGCTACTGCTACCACAGCTACTACTGCTACTACTGCTACTACTACTACTATTACCACCAGAACAATTACTACTGCTACTATTGATTCTGCTACTAGTTCTACTACTATTGCTACTACTACTATAACAGCTGCTACTACTAGTGCAACTGCTACTACTACAAATAGTACAACTACTATTACTTCTACTATTGCAACTATTGCAACTAATACTACTACTACTATTACCGCTTCTACTGCTGCTACTACTACTACTTCGACTACTACAACTACTACTGCTACAATTACTACTACTACTACTATTATTATTACTACCACTTCTATTACTGCTACTACTACTACTGCTATTGCTAGTACTACTACTGCTGCTTGCGCCGCCACCATTACTAATACTATAGTGCTACCACGACTATTGCTACTGCTACTACTCTATATCTCCACTACTACTACCACTGCTATTATTACGACTACTACTTCTACTACTGCAACTACTACTACAACTAATACTACTATTATTGTTACTAGTACTAAAACAGCTACTATCGCTACTACAGCTAACACTGCGACTAATGTGATTATACCCTATAGTACTACTACTACTACTATTGCTCCTGTTGCTGCTACTGTAGTTACTACCTTTGCTACTATTACTTTTACTACAATTGCAGCAACTGCCATTGCTGATACTACCAACACAACTAGCACAACAATGAATACTACTTCTACTACTTCTATTGCTACTACTGCTACAACTACTATAATAACTACAACTGCTACAACCACTACAGTTGCTACTACCACATCTACTAGTACTATTACTACTACTACTACTCATAGTACCACTACTGCTGCTGCTACTACTACTACAACTACTACAACTACTACAAACACGACAACAACTACTACTGAGATTATTGTTACTAGTACTAAAACAGCTACTATCGCTACACAGCGAAAACCAACTGCTACTAATTGATTATACCCTAAGTACTACTACTACTACTAGTGCTCCTGTGCTGCTACCGTTAGTTACTTCCTTTGCTACTATTACTTTTACTACAGATTGAACAACTGGCATTGCTGATACTACCAACACAACTAAGCACAACATGAATACTACTACTACTTCTACTGCTACTACTGCTACAACTACTATAATAACTACAACTGCTACGACCACTATAGTTGCTACTACCACATCTACTAGTACTATTACTACTACTACTACTCATAGTACCACTACTGCTGCTGCTGCTACTACTACAACTACTACAACTATTACAACTACTACAACAACTACTACTGCTACTAATGCTACAATTGCTGCTACCGCGACTACCACTACTACTACTGCTTCTCTACTGCTAATAGTACTACTTCTGCTACAACTACAGCTACTACTGCTTCTACTTCTACCCTACAGCTACTGCTATTACTACTACTACTACTACTACTATGACTACGACAACAACAACTACAACTAATACTAGTACTACTACTACAACAACAAGTACTACTACTATACCTACTACAATTGCCACTGCTACTGCTGCTACTACTACTACTACAATAGCTACTACTACCACTACTCCTACTACTACAACCAGTACTACTACCATAACTATAGCTATGACTAATACTACAACTACTGCTACTAGGCTACTACAACAGCTGCTAATGCCACAACTACTGCTGCTGCTACTACCACTGCTTTTGCTACTACTAATGCTGCTACTGCTACTGCTACTAGTCTTACTACTACTACTACTACTGCTACTAGTCTTACTACTACTACTGCTACTAGTCTTACTACTACTACTACTACTGCAACAACTACTACTATCACAACTACTACTATTACTATTACAACTACTACTATTGCTACTGCTGCTACTTCTACGATTGCTACCACTACTACTAATTTTGCTACAACGGCTACTTCTGCTACCACTAGTACGATTGCTGCTGCTACTACTACTACTACTAATGTTACAACAGCAACAACAAGCACTACTACTGCTATTGCTACTACTTCTTCTCCCGCTACTACAACTTCTACTACTGCTACAATAATAACAACTGCAACTGTGACTACTACTACTGGTACTGCTGTTGCTACTACTACGACTACTATTCCTACTACGACTACAACTACTACTATTACTACTACGGCTACTATTAGTACTACTTCTACAACTACTTCTATTGCTACTACTACCACTAGTACTACAACATCACCTACAACTACAACAACAACTACTACTAATGCTGCTACTACTACTAGTTTAGCTACAAGTATTACTACTACTACTACAACTACTGCTTCTGTAATAATGCTACTACAACTACTACCACAACTCCAACTCCTACTTGAACTACTTCTCATACTACTACTACTGCTACTCCTACTACTACAATTGCTACTACTACTGCTGCTGCTACAAATAGTACTTCAACAACAATAACTACTACTACTGCTACTACAACTAGTACTACTACTACTACTGCTGCTAAGGCTACTACTACTACAACAACAACTACTACTAATACTACTACTCCTGCTGTAACTATTAATACTACCGCTGCTGCTGTTGCGACTACAGCTACTACTAATACTTCTACCACTTCTGCTAATCCTACTACTACTACTACTACTGTTGCTACAACTACTATTACTACTACTGTTGCTACAACTACTATTACTACTACTATAACCACTGCGGCTGCTGCTATTGCTACTACTACTACTACTACTACTAGTACTACTACTTCTGCTGCTGCTCCTACTGCTAGTGCTTTTGCTACTACTGCGACCACTGCTACTACTCCCGCAGTTGTTATTACGGCTAGTACTAATGCTACTACTACTACTAGTAGTAGTACTACTACTACTACTTCTGCTACTGCTACTACTACTACTCCGACTACTACTAATGCTATTGCTGCTCCTACAACAACTACTACTACTGCTGCTACTTCTACAACTACCACTACTAGTATGGCAATTACTACTTCTGCAACAATGGATGTTACTACTACTAATACTACTACTAGTACTACTAATACCACAACTACTGCTATTGCTACTACTAATACTACTAGTACTCTTGCTACAGCTGCTGTAACTACAACAACTACCATAGCCACTACTATGGCTACTACAATAACTACTACTACTATTACTACTACTACTGCAACTACTGCTACAACTACTACGTCTGTTACTACTAGTACTACTATTCCTTCTACTACTAGTACCATTGCTATGTCTACCACTGTTACTACAACTATTACTACTACTTCACCTATTTCTACTACTTCTGCAACTACTACTGCTACGGCTACTACTGCTTCCACAACAATAATAGCTACTACTGCTCCACTACTGATACTGCAACTACTACTGCTACAACAATAACAACAACAACAACAACAACAACAACTATTACTACTACTACTACTCCTCCTGCTATTACTAGTACTACTGCTACTACTAGTACTACTACTCCCACTACTACTAGCACTACTACTTCTACTGCTCCTACAACTACTACTACTAGAACCACTACTACTACAACTCCTCCTCCTCCTCCTCCTCCGATGACTACTACTATAACTACTGCTACTACTACTGCTACTGCTTCTACCATCGCTACTACTACCACTTTTACTACAACTACTACTGCTACGGCTACTTCTGCTTCTACAACAATAACAGCTACTACAGCTACCACGACTACTACTACTGCTACTACTGTTACCATGACTACTTCTACTGCTACTACTGATACTACAACTACTACTGCCGCAACAACAACAATAACAACAACAACAACTACTACTACTACTACTACTACTACTACTACTACTTCTACTACTACTACTACTACTACTGCTACTGCTTCTACTACAAATACTACTAGTACTACTACTAGTACTACTACTAATGCTACTACTGGCACTACTACTTCTACTGCTCCTATAGCTACTACTACTAGAACCACTACTAGTACAACTCATCCTCCTCCTCCTCCTCCAACTACTACTACTATAACTACTGCTACGACTACTGCTACTGCTTCTACCATCGCTACTACAACTACTTCTACTACAACTACAACTACTATTACTATTACTACAACTACTACTACAACAACTACAACTATTACTGTTACTATAACTACTAGTACTGCTGCTGCTGCTGCTACTACTACTACTATGACTACAGACGTTAAGACAACTACTTCTACTCTACTACTTCTATTACCACTTCGACTGCGACCGCAACTACTGCTTCTACTACTACGAGCACTACTTTTACTACCACAACTACTAGTTCTACAGCTGCTATGCTACAACCACTACTTTTCGTACTACTGCTACTACTGCTAAAACTACAACTACAACTAATACAACAACTACTACTACAACAATTCTCACTACTTCCCAAATTACCACTACTTGAGCTACTATGACAACAACAACAACAACTACTACTGGTACTACGATTAGTGCTACTACTACTACTACTGGAACTAGTGCTACTACTGTTGCAGCTACTGCCACTACGGGAACTATTACAACAACTACTACTACTTCTACTACTATTACTACTCCTACTGTAACTGCTGTTACTAGCACTCCCACCACTACTGCTAATACTATCGCTACTACTACCGCTACTACCACTACTACCGCTACTACTGCTACTACTACTCGAACAAGCACTATTACTACTACTGTTGCTACAAATATACAATTACTACTACTACTACTACTCCTCCTAGTCCTACTACTATCACTACTACTACTACTACTCTAACTACTACTACTACTACTACTACTACCACCACCACCACTACTACTACTACTACTTTTACTAGTACTACTATTATTATGGCTGCTGATGTTGCTGCTACGACTATTACTACAACCCTGCTACTACTATTACTGTTTTCGCTATTGCTACGACAAATGCTGCGACTACTAGTATGGCTATGAATGCTGCTTCTGCTTCAACTACAACTACAACCACTTCTGCTAGAACTACTACAACAACAATAACTAGTACTGGTACAACTACTGCTACTACTACTACTAACACTACTACTACTACTGTGGCAACTTCTACAACTACTATTAATACTACTACAGCTATTACAACTACTACTACTGCTGCTGCTACAGCAATTGGTACTACCATTACTATTGCTGCAGCTACTATTTCCACTAGTGCTACAGCGGCTACTTCTACTGCTACTTCTACTGCTACTACTTCTACTACTACTACTACTACTACTACTACTACTGCTTCTGCTACTAGTACTACTGCCGCTACTACTACTACTAAAAACTACTATTACAACTACTTCTATTATGGCTACTACTACTACAACTGTCACAGTTGCTGCTACTACTGCTACTACTACCAATATTGCTTCTACTACTACTATTAGTACTACTATTGCTTCTAGTTCTACTGCTACTACAATAGCTATTACTACCACTACTACTACAAGTACTACTACTGCCCCTGGAACTTCTACTACTGCTACCCCCGCAACTTCTACGACTACTGCTAATACTACTACTGCTACTACGTCTACTACATTTACGGCAACTACTACTGCCACTTGCACTACTACTACTTAAATTGCAACTACTGCTATTCTTGCGACAACTACTACTAACTCTACCGCAACTACTCCTGCTAGAACTACCACTACTCATACAACTACTGGTACCACAACTACTGCTGCTACTGCTATTACGGCTGTTGCTACTTCTACTACACCCACAATACTATTACGTCTATTACAACTCCTGCTAATACTACTACTATAACAACTGCTACTGCTTACAACTCCAACCACAACTAAAACTACTACTACAACTATTAATACTTCTTTTGCTACTACTCCTCCTCCTACTACTACTATTGCTACTATTGCTACTACTGCTACTACTACTAATGCTATTGTGACTACTACTACTTCCACTACGACTAGTACTACTACTGCTACAACTCTACACCTGCTACTACTACCACTTCTACTATATCTTCCACTGCTACAACTACTACTACTACCAATGCTAATCCTTCTGCTACTGCTACTATTACAGTAATTGTTACTATTCCTACTACTACTATTAGACCACCACTTTAACTAGTTCAGCTACTACAATGACTACTACTATGACTACGACTACAACTTGTACTATTACTACTATTACTTCTATAAATACTACTACTACTACAACTATATTTGCTACCACAACCACTACTACTATTGATGCTACTGCTACTACCACTACTAGTACTACTCCTACTACTAATAATGTTGTTGTTGCTCCTATATCTACTACTACTACTACTACTACTACTACTACAAATACTACTACTACTAGAACTAAAATTGCTACCACTACTACTACTACTATTGCTGCTACTATTACTACCAATACTAGTAATACTCCTACAACAACTAATGCTATTGCTGCTCCCACATCTATTGCTACTACTACTACTTTAACATTTCCAATAATAACAACTACTGCTACTTCCCCTACTACTAGTACTTCTCCTACTACTACTAGGGCTACAGCTACTTTTGCTTCTTCTTCTTCTACTACTACTACTATTACTATTACTATAACTACTTCTACTACTTCTACTACTACTGCTGCTAATACAACTACTACTATTTCTATTACTACTGCTATTGATAGGGCTAATACTGCTACTACTACTACTGCTGCTACTGCTATCGCTACTATAACTACGTATCATACTACTACTGTTGCTACTTCTACTGCTAATGCAACTACTGCTACTCTTACAAATACGGCAACTACTACATCTATTACTACTAGTACTACTACTCTACCTATTAGTATGTCTACTACTGCTACTACTGATGCAACAACTACTGCTACTGCTACTACTACAGGAACAATTATTACTACTGCCTCCACTACTTCAACTGCTACAACTGCAACTACTGCTACTATAATTAGTACTACTACTACTGCTACATCTACTACAATTGCTACTATTGCTACTGTTGCTACTACAAATACTACTACAGCTACAACTATGACAATTATGGTTGCTGCTACTGTTACAACTGCTACTGCTACTACTACGACGACTACTACTACTACTACTACTATTACAACTACTACTATTAGTGCTACTAATACAATAACAAATACTAATGCTACTACAATTACTACTACTGCCTCACTTACAACAATAATAACTACTAAAACTACTACTACTACTACTACTACTACTACTACAAATACTAATACTACTACTACTACTACTACAAATACTACTACTACTACTACTTCTACTATTACTACTGCTGCGGTTTCGACTACTATTGCGATTACTACTACTTCTCATACTACTATTACTGCTACTACTACTACTCTCACGACAACTTCTGCTACTCCAACTAGTATTGCTACTGTTACTACTAGTGTTATTGCTACGACTTCTACTACTAGTGTTACTGTTATGACTTATACTACTACTACTATTACTTCTAAACTATTATTACTAGTACAAATACTGCTACCACTACTTTGAATGCTACTACTGCTACTACTACTACTAAAAGTGCCACTATTACTACTACTACGGCAACTACTACTACTACTACTACTACTACTACTACTACTACTACTATAGCTACTAGTACTACTCTTGCTATTACTACAACTACTACTACTTCAACAACAACTACTACTACTACTATAGCTACTAGTACCACTCTTGCTATTACTACAACTACTACTACTTCAACAGCTACTACTACTACTCCTCCTTCTACATCATCTATTGCTTCTACTACTACAACTACTACAACTGCTACTGCAAGAACTAATGTTACTGTTACTACTTTTGCTACTACTACTACTACCACTACTACTGCTACTACTATTACTAGTGCTACTACTTCAACTACCACCACCACCACTACTACTATGGCTACTAATACTTTTACTACTACTCCTAGTAATACTACTATAGCTACTGTTGTTGTTGCTGATGCTACTACTACTACTATTACTATTGTTGTTGTTGTTATTATTGCGACCACTACCACAACTACTACGAGTCCTCCTACTACTACAATTACTACTACTAATTCTACTGTAACTGCACGGCTACTGCTTCTACTAGTACTACTACTACTACTAGTACTACTGCTATTGCTGCTCCTGCTAACACAACCACAACAACAACTGCTACTACTGCTACTATTTCTACTAGTACTACAACTATTACCACTAATGCAGCTACTAACGCTTTCACCACTACTGTTATTACTATTATTGCTACTGTTGCGACTACTACTCCTACTACTACAACTATTGCGATTGCTACTACTAGTACTATTATGACGACTACTTCTACTATTGCTACTACTGCTACTACATCTACTACTACTGCAACTACTACTTCTATTACTACAGCAACTACTACAACTTCTACTACTATTACTACTCCCACTACTATTGCTACTACTATAACAACTACTACTATTATAGCAACTACTACTACAACCACTTCTTTTGCTACTACTACTACTACTACTCCAAATACTACTATAGCCACTACGACAACTACTGTTAATACTACTAATACTATTACTACTATTGCAACTACTACTACTACAACATCTGCAACTGTAACGATTACTACTACTATTGCTATCGCTACTACTGCAACTACTGCTACTCCTACTTAAACTACTAATACAACTACTGACACAACTACTACTACTGCTTCTACTGCTGCTGCTGTTGTTGCTCCTACTACTACTACTACTACTACTCCTGCTACTGCTGTTGCTGCTGCTGCTGCTACTGCTATTGCTGCAACAACTACTAATATTATTACCACTACAACTATTGCAGCTGCAACGACTATGGCTAAAGCTACTACTACTTCAACTTTCGCTACTACTGTGACTACTTTGACTACTACTACTACTGCAACTGCTACTAGTACAACATCTACTACTACGATTACTATGACTGCTACTACTTCAGCTCTTGCTACTACTGTTGCTGCTGCTATTACTATTATAGCTAATGCTACTGCTACTACCATCACAACTACTGCACCTGTTACTACTACTACTACCACTACTACCGCTCCTACTACTATACCTACTACAACTTCGGCTAATATTACTACTACAACAACCACTACTCCTACTGCTACAGCTACTACTACTGTTGCAACTACTTCTAGTACTACTACTCCTATTCCTACTGCAAATAATACTACGACAACTACTACTATTACTATAATTGCTGCTGATACTACTACTGCTGCTGCTACTCCTACTACTAATACTACTTTTACTACTACTACTCGTGCTGCTACTACTACTACAACTACAACTACTACTACTTCTACTACTACTATTCTAGCTACTACAACTTCTATTTCTACTACAACTTCTGCTAATACTACAACGAAAACAACAACAACTACTAGTACAACAACAATAACAACAACAATAACTACTACTACTACTACTACTACTACTACTCCTACTGCAGCTACTACAAGTGTTGCAAATACTTCTACTATAACTACTCTAATTCCCGCTACTAATTTTACCACTACTAATTTTACCACTACTAATATTACTACTACTCTAGCTACTACTAATACTACTACTACTACTACTACTAATACTACTACTACTTCTTCTACTACTACTACTATTATGACTACTACCACAACTTCTACTACTACTACCACTACTACTACCAGAACTACTACTACTGCTACTATTACTACTGCTATTGCTACTGCTACTAGCACTACTACTACTCTGGCTACTATTGCTACCACTAATGCTACTAATACTTCTACTACAACTTCTACTTTTTCTACCACTACTGCTACTACAACTAGTACACCTACTGCTGCTCCTACTTCTGCTACTGCTGCTACTACTAATACGACAACTACGACTACTACTACAACAACTAATGCTACCACCACTACAGCGACTCCTCCCCCTACGACAATTACAACTACGAATACTACTACTATAATTGCTACTACTACTAATACTACTACTACTACTACTACAACAACTTCTACTATTACAACTACTACTATTACTACTACTACTACTACTATGTCTACTGCTACAATAACAATAACTACTACTACTAGTACTACTACGAATACTATTGCTAGAACAAGTTGTTCTACTACAACACCTATTACTACTAATACCTCTACTATTGCTACAACTACTTCTACTACTATTACTACAGCTGCTACTACCACAACAACTACTACTACTACTCCTACTACTACTATCACTGCTGCTACTACTACAACTGCTACTACCGCTACTGCTACTACCACTACTACTGCTACTACAACTGCTACTCCGACTACGACTACTACTACTACTACTACCACTTCTACTACTCCTTCAATTTCTATTGCTACCCCTACAACTCCTACTACTATTACTGCTACTACTTCTGCTACTACTACTACTGCTGTGAATACAACAACTACTACTATTGGTACTGCTACTAATGCCACTAGTACTATGACCACTAGGGCTACTGTTACAACTGTTGCTACTACTCCTACTTCTACTATGACTATAACAACTATTGTGACTTCTACTACAATAAAAACTATTACAACTATCAAAACGGATACTGCTACTGCTACTAGGTTGACTTCTTCTAACACTATTTCTATTACTACTACAGTTGCTGCTGGTTGAACTACTCTACTACTTCTACTACTACTACTCGTGCAACTACTATAGCTGTTGCTACAACTACTATTGCTTCTACTACTACTGCTACTACAACAGCTACTACTACTACTACAAACACCACTGCTACTTATATAGCTACTATTACTAGTACTACTGTTGCTACTACTGCTATTTCAGCTACTACTTCTACCACAACAACTACTGCTACTACAATTACTTCTGCTACTGCTATTATGACTGCTACCACTACTACTAATACTATGACTACTACTACTACTATTGCTGCTGCTATTGCTATTATCGCTACTACAAGCACTACTACTATTACTTCTACCGCAACTACTACTACTACTACTCCTACTGCAACTACTGCAACCGTTGCTACTACTAGTATGACTACTACTACTACTACTATTATTTTTGCTACTACTACTGTTACTACTAATACTACTACTACTACTACTACTACTACTGCCAATACAGCAGCGGCTACTGTTGCTACTATTATTGCCACTTCTCCAACTACTGCGACTACTGCTACAACAACTACTACTACTACTTCTTCTTCTTCTACTACTATTCCTCCTTCAAATGCTACTACTACTGCTTCTACTACTACTATTACCATTACTACTATCCCTACTACTGCAATTACTGCTGCTGCTACTACTACCACTACTACTGCTTCAAAGACTACTACTACTGCTACTTTTACTGCTACTACTAGTACTCCTGGTACTACTACTTCTACAACAACTATTATTTTTAGCAATGATACTCCTACTAATACTGTGACTACTACTACTTTAGCTACTACTACTACAACTGCTACTCCTACCACTACCGCTACTGGTTCTACAATAATAACTACTACTCCTATTACTACTGCTACAATTACTACATCTACTAATACCGCTCCAACTACTACTAAAGCAACTAGTACTCCCACGGGAGCTGCTACTTTTACAACTACTACTACTGCTCCTACTACTTCTACTACTGCCACCACTACTACTGTGGCTCATGCTACTACAACTACTACCCCCGCTGCTACTACAACTACAACCTCCATAGCTACTACTAATATTGCAACTGCTACTTCTACTACTATTACTTCCACTACTACTACTACTGTTGTTACTCCTACTACTACTACTACTACTCCTACTATTACTACTACTACTACTGCTACAACTGCTACTACTACTCCTACCGCTATAACTACTACTCCTACCGCTACTGCTACTACTACATCTACTACTATAATCGCTGTTGTTACTCCTACAATTACTACTACTACAACTACCTTTGGGGCAGCTATAGATGTTGTTACTACTGCTGCTACTAATACTACTACTACTACAATGTCTGCTACTACTTGGGGATGGTGCGACTGCTACTGTACTGCTACTACTAATTATGGTACTACTTCTACTACTGCTACTTCTATGATTACTACGACTACTACTACTTCTACTTCAACTACTGCTTCTACTTCTACTACTACTACTCCAACTACAACTGTTGCTACTGCTAATTCTACTTCAAATTTTGCTACTACTTATACTTCAACTACCACTACTACTAGTACGACAACTACTACAACTATTACTAATGCAGTTATCACTATTATTGCCGCTACTGCTACTACAACTACAACTCCTAATACTACTGCTACTACTTTTACTGTTACTACTATTGCTACTGCATTGACTACTAATACTACTACCACTACTACTTAACTACTGCTACTACTACTATGGCCACAACTACCGCTACTTCCTCTAGAACTACCACTACTACTACTACCACTACAACTACTGCTATTACTACAGCTAGTGTTGCTATGGCTACCACTACTATAAGTACTAATGCTGCAACTACTACTACTACAACTACTATTACAACTATAACTACTACTACTATTACTATCACTAAAACTATAGCTACTAGTACTACTACAACTACTACTAATACCACTGCTGCTGCTGTTACTGCTATTACTACTCCTATTACCTCTACTACTGCTGCTACTGCTACTACTACCACTATTGCTATAGTTGCTACAACAACTACTACTACTACCACAACTACTACTACTACAACTAGTACTACTCCTACTACTGCTACTATCACTACTACTACTGCTACTACTACAACTGCTACAACTAATACTACTGCTACTACTACTATCACTGCTACTACTACAACTACCGCCACAACTAGTACTACTACTAAAATTATTGCTACTACAGCTACTACTCCTGCTACAGCTACTGCTACTGCGACTACAATGATTACTCAACAACTACTAATACTACACCGTTGTTGCTGCTACTACTGCTACTAGCACAACTTCTGATACTATAATTATCGCGCTTGCTACTACTGGTACTACTACTACTGCTACTCCAACTAATACTACCGCCACTACAACTACTACTTCTACTACTAGTATTACTACTACTACTATTACTACTACTGCTGCTGCTGCTGCTGCTACTACTACTACTACTATTACTACTGCTGCTGCTACTGCTACTACTACAACTATGACTGCTTCTGCTACTCGTAGTACTACTACTATTACTACTTCTTCTACTGCTACAACTACTACACTACTACCACTGCTACTACTACTGCTAATGCTACTACCACTACTACCACTACTACTACTACTACTATTTCTAGTTCTATTACTACTTCTTCTACTACTACTACTGCTACTGCTACTGCTACTACTACT
Organism: Trichopus zeylanicus subsp. travancoricus; assembly: GCA_005019695.1. Classification (NCBI taxonomy): domain Eukaryota; kingdom Viridiplantae; phylum Streptophyta; class Magnoliopsida; order Dioscoreales; family Dioscoreaceae; genus Trichopus; species Trichopus zeylanicus. Next base: position 6,795 of record RXID01021430.1, on the reverse strand, counting down.
ATGACTGCTACTACCACAGCTACGCTACTGCGGTTATTATTACTACTGCTGCTACTACTACTGCTATTACATACTACTACATACTGCTACATATTACTACTGCTACTACTTCGACTACTACTACTACTACTACTACTACTCCTCCTCCTCCTCCTCCTCCTCCTCCTCCTACTCTTACAATTACAATTACTGCTACTCCTACTAGCAATACTAATGCTACTATAACTCATACTACTACTTCTACTCCAACTCCTACTCCTACCGCTACAACTCCTACTACTACTGCTACTACTACCATAGGTACTGCTAGCACTATTACTACTGTTACTACTACTACTACTGCTTCAACTACTACTACAACAACAACTATTACTTCTTCTTCTATTACTAGTACTACTTCTATTGCTGCTTCTATTATAGTAGTACTAATAGGAGTAGGAGCAGTAATTATAGTAGTAGGAGTGGTAGTTGTGGTAGTAGTAGTAGTATTTGTCATATTTGTTGTAGTAGTATTACTAATGGTAGCGGTAGCAGTTGGTGTTGCAGTAGCGGTAGTAGTAGCTTTTATTGCAGCATTAGTAGTAGTAGTATTAGGAACAATATTAGGAGTTGGAGTTGGTGTAGGAGGAGTAGTTGTAGTAGTAGGAGGAGCAGTAGTAGTGGTAGTGCTTGTCATGGTAATAGTAGTAATAGTAGCAGTAGTAGTGGTAGCCATTGTAGTAGTAGCGCGAGCAACAGCAGGAGTAGTAGTCAAAGTTGTAGTGGGAGTTATTGTGGTAGTAGTAAGAGTAGTAGTAGGAGTAGGAGTAAGAGGCGTAGTAGTAGCAGTAGTAGTAGTGGTTGTAGTTCTAGTAGTAGTAGTAGCAGTTGTAGCCATAGGAATAGTACCAGTAGTAGCTGGTGTAGTAGTTATAGTAGTAATATTAGTAGTCCTAGCAGGAGTAGCAGAAGCAATAGGAGCTGTCTTTGTGGTAGTAGCTGTAGTAGGAGTAGTAGTTATAATAGTAATATTAGTAGTAGTATTATTAGCAAAAGTTGTAGTAGTAGTAGTTTTAGTAGTAATAGAAGTAGTAGTAGTAGTAGTAGTAGTAGTAGTAGTAGTAGTAGTAGTAGTAGTAGTAGTAGTAGTCATAGCAGCAGTAGGAGCAGCAACAGCAATAGTAGTTGTAATCGTGGTTATCGTAGTAGTAGTAGCAGCAGCAGTAGTAAAAGCAACAATGGTGGCGGTGGTAGTAGTAGTAGTAGGAGCAGTAGCAGTTGCAGTAGTAGTAGTAAGAGTAGTAGTAGTAGTAGTAGCAGTAGTAGTTGCAAAAGTAATGCTTTGAGTAGCAGTATTTGTAGTAGTGGTAGCCATAATAGTAGTAATAGTAGTGGTAGTTATAGCAGTGGTAGTAGCAGTGGTAGTGGAATTAGTAGATGTCATAGTATTAGTAGCAGCAGTAGTAGTGGTAGTCGTAGCAATAGTATTAGGATTAGTTGTAGTAGCAGCAGCAGTAGTAGTAGTTGCAATAGTAGTAGTTTTTGTTGTATTAGTAGTAGCACTACTAGCAATAGTAGTGGTACTAGTAGCAAAATTAGTAATAGCAGTAGTATGGGCATTTTTTGTAGTAGTAGTAGTAGTGGTAGTAATTATAGTAGTAGTAGCAATAGCAGTAGTAATAGCAGCAGCAGTAGTAGTACTAGTAGCCGTAGTAGTAGTAATAGTAGTTGGAGCAATAGTAGCAATAGTAGCAGTAGAAGTATTAAATGTAGTAGCAGTAGCAATAGCAGTAGTAGTAGTTGTCGTACTAGTAGTGATAGCAGTTGTAGTAGTAGCAGCAGTTGTAGGAGCAATAGCTGCTTTAGTAGTAGTACTACTACTAGTAGGAGTAGTAGTAGGCAAAGTAGTAGCTGCAGCAATAGTCATACTAGTAGCAACAGAAATAGCAGTAGTAGCAGCAGCAACAATAGTAGTACTAGTAATAGTAATAGTAGCAGTTGGAGTAGCCGTAGTAGTTGTAGTAGTTGTACTAATCGTAGTAGTAGTAGTAGTAGTAACAAGAATCGTTGTAGCAACAATAGTAGTAGTAGTTGAAGCCGCTGTAGTAGTAGTAATAGTAGTAGTAGTAGCAGAAGTAGTAGTGTCAATAGTAGCAGTTGTTGTTGTCGTTGTTATTGTTGTTGTAGTAGCAGTAGTAGTCGTAGTAGTAGTATTATTATTATTATTATTAGTACTAGTACTCATAGTAGAAGTTGTAGTAACAGTAGCAGAGATAGTAGTAGTAGTAGCAGTAATACTTGCAGTAGTAGTAGCAGTCGTACTAGTCGTAGTAGAGGTAGTACTAGTAGCAGTAGCAATCGTAGTAGTTGTAGTTATAGTATCATTTGTAGTTTTAGTAGTAGTAGTGGCAGCAGCAGTAGTAATAGTGGAAGCAACAATAGTAGTTGTAGTAGTAGTAGATGCAGCATTAGTAGTAGTAGTAGTAGCTTTAGTTGTATGAGAAAAGTTGGAATAGCAGTAGCAGTTGTAGTAGTAGTAGTAATAGTAGTAGCAATAGTAGATGTAGTAGTAGTTGTGGTTGTAGGAGTAGTAGTTGCAATAGTAGTAGTAGTAGTAGTAGCAGCAGCAGCAGCAGTAGTACTAACAGTAGTAGAAGTTATAACAATAGTAGCAGTAGCAGTATTAGTAGTCGTATGAGCAGTAGTAGTAGTAGCTCTCGGAGCAGTAGAAGTAGTATTAATTATAGTATTAGTAGTAGTAGTAGTACTACCACTACATTGACTACTAATACTACTACTAGTACTGCTATTACGACTACTACTATTACTACTACTATTGCTACTACTGCTTCTACTACAATTACTACTACTACTAGTACTGCTAGAATTACTATTACTGCTACTACTACTACTACTTCTGCTATTACTAGTACTTTTACCACTATTACAATTTTTACTACTACTACTACTACTATGACTTCTACTGCTACCGGTACTACTACTACTGCAACTACTATAGCAACAACTACTTCTATTGTCAGTACTACTACTACTACTACATCAATTGCTACTACTAGTATTACCACTACTACACCTACTACTGTAAAATACTACTACTACGATTGCTACAATTACTACTACTATTACTACCACTGTTTCAACTACTATTCCTACTACCACTACTACAACTAGAATAACTATTACCGCGACTACTACTACTAGTTCTGCTACTACTACCACTCCTACTACTACTAGAATTTTTACAACTACTACTATTAATCCTGCTACTGCTACTACAGCTACTATAGCTACCGCTACTACCTCTATTACTACTACTCCTCCTACTGCTACTATTACTACTACTATTACTAATACTACTACTATTGCTACTATTACAACTACTACTACTAATACTGCTTCTACTACAACAACACTATTGCAACTAATCCAACTCCTGCTCTTGCCACCACCACTACTACTCCAACTACTACTAATGCTACTACTACTCGTACTCCTACTCCTACCCGTACTACTGCTAGTACTAGTACTACTACTACTACTAGTACTACTACTACTACTACTACTACTACTACTACTACTACTAGTACTCTAGCTCCTATTGCTACTTATACACCTTCGACTACTACTGCTACTATTACTATTAATACAACTATTTCTACTACTACAGCTATTACAACTACTACCACTACAACTATTACTACAACAAGTACTACGTCTACTACTGCTATTACAACTATTTCTACAACAACTATGGCTACTATTATTATTATTACTACTACTACTACTATAACTATTACTACTACTACTTCTAATACTACTACTACTACTTCTATTACTACTACTACTAGTACTACTACTACTACTACAATGACTACTAATACTACTACTACTGCTGCTGCTGCTTCTACTAGTACTACTACTACTACTACTACTACTACTACTATGACAACTAATACTACTGCTACTATAGTCCCACTACTACTACTACTACTACCTCAACTACTATTATTACTGCTGCAACTACTTCTACTACTACTACTACTATAGCAACTCCTACTAGTACTACTACTACAACCACTGCTACTACTACTTCTGCTACAACTACTTCTACTACTACTACTTCTGGTAGTTCTACGACTACTTCTACTCCTCCTACTACTATTACTGCTACAACTACTAGAATAAGTACTGCAACAATAACAACAACAACTTCTACTGCTAGTACTTCTACAACTACTACTTCCACTACTTCTACAACTACAACTACTACTACTACTCCTACTACTACTACCACTCTTACTACTACTACTACTACTACTACTACTACTACTACTACTACTACTTCTACTACTACTAGTATGACTACTACTAGTGATACTACTACAACAACAACTACAACAACTACTTCTACTATTACTACTAGTACAACTACTACTGCTACAACTACTACTACTACGATTGCTACGTCTATTGCTCTTACTATTGCTACTACTTCTATTGCTATTACTACTGCTACAACCACTGCTGCTACTGCTTCTACTGCTATTACTACTACTACTGCTACTACTTATATTGCTACTACTGCTTCTCCTACTACTACAACTACTACACCTGCTACTACGATTACTACTACTACTGCTCCAGCTACTACACATACTCCTATACATACTCCTACTACTACTAAAACCAGAACTACTACTACTATTTTTGCTGCTACTACTACTACTACAACTACTTTTACAACTACTAGTACTACTACTGCTGCTACTATTGTTGCTACGGCAACTACTGCTACTACTGCTACTACTATGAGAACTTCTACTTTTGCTGCTGCTACAACTACAACTCCTAATAATACTACTACTACTGCTGCTACTATAATTACTAAGACTACTACTACTACTAATACTAATATTGCTCCTCCTGCTTCTACTACTACTACTAATACTGCTACGACCACCACTACTACTAGTATTATTGCTACCACTACTACTCATACACCAAATCCTACTCCTAGAGCTACACCTACTATTACTTCTGCTACTAGAATTACTGCTACTCCTAGTACTGCTACTACAAGTACAACTACCATTACTACTCCTACTATTACTACTACTACTACTTATGCTACTACTTCTACTGCTACTACAGCTACCCCTACTACCTCTACTACTACTAGTATAGCTACTTCGACTGCTACTATTACTACGACTACAACCACTACATCTACGACTACTACTACTACTCCTGTAACAACAAGCACTACTACTACTACTACTAATACTACTAATACTACTACTACTTCTGCTACTAACACTCCAACGCCAACTCCTACTCCGCTACTATTCGAAATACTAATGCTACTGCTGCTATCATGACTTTTGCTGCTACTACTACTGATGCTACTATTGCTGTTGCTACTACTACTACTACTACTACTACTATTATTACTACTACTACTACTACTACTACTACTACTATTACTACTACTACTACTACTACTACTATGACTACTACTAGTACTACTACAACTACTACTAGTACTACTACTTCTACTACTACGATTACTCCTACTGCAACTACTACCAATACTGTAACCACTGCTGCTGCTATTATTGCTGCTGCTACTGCTCCTACTACTCTTGCTACTCCAACTACTACTATTACGGGCACTCCTACAGCTACTTCTATTGCCACTGCTACTACTTCTATTACCACTCATACTCGTACTCCTACAACAACAACTACTACTACTCTTCCTCCTCTTCCGTCTACAAATTTACTACTCCTACACCTACTATTGCTACTACTACTATTCCTACTAGTACTACTACTACTACAACTCCTACTCCAACTCCAACTCCTACCACTCCTCCGACAACTGCAACTACTACAACAACTACAACTACTAAAACTAATACTCCTCCTACTGCTATTGCTACTTGCTACTACTTCTACTACTGCAACCACTATTATTACTTCCACTACTATTAGCACAACTACTTCTATTGCTATTACTAATACTACTAATACTACTACCACTACTACTACTACTACTACTATGGCAAATACTACTCTTGCAGAAGCTACTACTAATCCTACTTCTATTTCTAATACAACTGCTCGTACACTAGCTCCTTCTACTACTACTGCTCCTACTACTACTACTACTACTACTACGTCAAATACAACTATTACAACTACTATTACGACTAATACTACTACTATAACAACAACTACTACTAATACTACTTCTACTTCAACAACAAATACAACAACTACTACCACTCCTGCTCCTGCTCCAACTGCTACTACAACAACTACTACACCTACTACTACTACTACTACTCCTACTCCTACTCATACTCGTACTACTGCTAGTGCTACTACAACTAGTACTACTACTACTATTACCATTGCTACTCTTACTCCAACTCCTACTACTACTTCTACACCTACAACAACTACTACTACTATTACCTATAACACAACTATTACTACTGCTAATATTACTATTACAACGACAACTTCTACAACAACAACTACTACTACTACTATTAGTAGTACTTCTGCTACTACTACTATTAGTACTACTTCTACAACAACTAGTCCTACTACTACAACTACTACTGCTGCTACTATTACTTCTACTACTACTACTACTACTACTACTACTACTACTACTACTACTACTACTACTACTACTACTACTACTATTACTACTATATTACTAAAACTACTATTACTAATACTACTACTATGACTTATGCTACTTCTACTACTTTTACAACTACT